>CM056492.1:31850878-32245221 GCA_029783415.1 Anisodus acutangulus | reverse complement strand
AGGGATGTTGTCGTGACCTATTATGAGACCTGGTAGCAGTTTAGGGGACCCTGATCCCCATCAGGCGAATTTAGAGAATTTTTTGAGGCATTCTTACAATAGTATTTTCCTATTGAGCTCCGTCGAGTTAGGCAAGATAGGTTTCTACATCTGGAATAGGGTAATACAAGTGTTTGAGAGTACAATATGCAGTTTAACTCCTTGGCTAGGTATGCTCTTATAGTTGTATCTGAGATGAGTGACCGAGTATATCGATTTGTGGGTGGTTATAGACCACATTTTGTTAATGAGTGTACCACCACTTCCTTAAATCCGAATATGGACATCACCCACATTTAGGCCTACACACAGATTTTAAAGGATCGTAAGAGGCAGCAACGGGCCGATCAAGAGCATGATAGGGGCCAGCGTAAGAAGGCCCGATCTGAAGGTGATACGGGAGAATTTCATGGTGGGTTTAGGCCATAATTTCAAGAAATCCATATTATCCGGTCACTAGTGCACCACTGCAATTGCAGAGCCAAAATCATGATCGGACCACTTAATTTGGTCAGGGTCAGAGTTCACATGCATCAAGCCCGCAGTATAGAGGAGATTTTAGTTACGTGAGACCCCCAATGACGTATTGTGGTTGATATGGTAGGTTTCATTCTTGGAAATATCGCTAGGGTTTGGATATGTGTTACTCGTGTGAATAGCTCGGCCATATTATGCAGTTTTTTCTAATGAGATGTGAGAGTGGTATGGCACAGCCGATAGGGTATGTAGCATCTTCTTCTTCATCAGTATTCCTTTCTGGGAAAGGCACACAAACATAGGCTGGTATAGGTAGATGCAGAGGTGCAACATCTTATTGCGACAGTCACTAAAACCGCATTTATGCCTTGTCAGGCCGAAAAGATCTAGAGTCATCCCCCGATGTGGTTACAAGTATATTATCTGTATTTTCCCTTGATGTGTATGACCTGATAGATCTAGGTTCTACCCTGTCATACATTACCCTTTTTGTTATTGGTAAGTGTGGAAATGAGATCGAATTGTTACATAAGTTGTTTGAAGTGTCTACGCCCGTGGGTGAGCCTGTAATTGTTAGGCGGGTATATAGGAGTTGTCATGTGAAAATTTATGATCGCTATACTGTAGCCGACTTGAATGAACTAGAAATTATAGAATTTGAAGTTATTATGGGTATGGATTGGGTGGCTTCTTGCTATGCTAATGTGGATCGTTGGATGAATGCCGTTTGCTTTAATTTCCAGGAGAGCCCGTCATTAAATGGAAGGGCAATGTTGCAATGCCTAAGGGAGTTTTATTTCTTACCTTTAGGCTCGAAAGATGATTTTGAAGGGATATATATATCATTTAGTGTGAGTGCAAGATGCAGAGGAAAAGGCTCTAACCCTTCAGTTAGTTCATATCATTAATGAATTTCTTGATGAACTCCTTGCTATTTGTCCCGAAAGGGAAATTGATTTCGTTATTGACGTGCTTCCAAATACCCAGTTTATATCTATTCCTCCATATTAAATTGCTGCTAATAGAATTGAAAGCGCAGCTGGAAGACTTATTAGAAAAGACTTTTATCAGTACCGATACTTTACGGTGGGGCACACCAGTGCTATTCATTCGTAAGAAACATGGTTGGTTGAGAATGTGTATTGATTACCCTCAGCTGATCAACATGAATATTAAGAATAAATACATGCTTCCCAGGATCAATGATCTATTTGATCAATTACAAGGCGCCAAGTATTTCTAAAAGATTGATCTCAGATCTGAGTACCATCAGCTGAGAGTTAAGAAGAAAGATATCCCGAAGACAACTTTCCGGACCAGAATGGCCACTATGAGTTTCTGGTTATGTCCTTCGGTTTAACCAATGCATCAACTACTTTTATTGATCGGATGGATCGAGTGTTTAGGGCATTTCTGGATATCTTTGTAATAGTTTTTATTGATGACATTTAGGTATATTCTCGATCAGAAGAAAAACACGCGAATTATTTGTGAGCGGTGTTATAGGATCTTGAGGATCGTAAATTGTATATGAGTTTTGGATAAAATCACTGTCTTTTCTGGGGCATATAGTGTCGAATGAAGCCATCAAAGGGGATAGTTAGAAGATCAAGGCAGTAAAGATTTGGCTGAGGCCACAACTCATACTGAGGTGCATAGTTTCTTGGACTTCGCAGGTTACTATCGGAGATTTGTAGATAATTTATCTTCTATTGACACTCCACTGACCAAGTTGACGCATAAGGCATATACGTTTCAATGGTCAAATACTTGCGAGAAGAGTTTTCAGGAGTTGAAGAGCAAGTTAACATCAACACCTGTTCTAGCCCTTCCTGAGGGGTCAGAGGGTTATGTTGTATACTGTGATTCTTCTGTATACTGTGATGCTTCCAGGGCTGGTTTGGGATGTGTTTCTTTGCAGTATGGAAAGTTTGTCGCGTATGCTTCGAGGCAACTAAGGAAACACGAGCAGAATTACCCGACTCATGATCTTGAGTTTGAGGCTGTTGTATTTTCTCTGAAGATATAGTGTCATTACTTGTATGGAGTTCATGTTGATATATTTATAGATCATAAGAGCTTATAGTATATATTCAGGCAGAAAGAATTGAATCTAAGGCAGCAGAGGTGGCTTGAGTTGCTGAAAGAGTATGACATGGATATCTTATACCATCCCGACAAGGAAAATCAGGTAGCCGACACGTTAAGTCGAAAGTCTATAGGCAGTCTAAGACATATGGGAGCTGACAAGTTAGAAATGACCAAAGATTCATATCGATTGGCTACTCTAAGTGTGTGATTCCTAGATGCATGTGATGGGGGTGCCATAGTTCATAACGCTGCCGAATCTTCATTTGTGGCAGAAGTAAAGGCAAGACAATTTGATGATCCAACCTTGGTATAAATTTGAGAAGGCATTCCCTTTCAAAAGAAGCAGTTGTTCGAATTATCAAAGGATGGGTTCTTATGTATAAGGGTCGGTTATGTGTGCCTGATGTTGGAGGACTTAGAGGGAAGATTATGTTCGAGATCCACTAGTCTCGGTACTCCATTCATCCTTGTTTTACTAAGATGTATCGTGACCTTGGGCAGATATACTGGTGGCATAATATGAAGAAGAATATTGCAGAATTCATCGCTCAGTGTCCGATCACCAACAAGTTAAGATTGAGCATCAGAAATTAGGAGGATTGCTGCAAAATATTGAAATTCCAACATGGAAATGGGAGACAATCAACATGGATTTCATTACAGGATTACCTAATTCTCATCGAAAGTTCAATTCTATATGGGTTATTGTGGATAGACTTACGAAGTCAGCTCATTTTCTACCTGTCTGAACCACCTACTCAACTGAGGAATATGCTAGGCTTTATATCAAAGAGATAGTCTGACTTCATGGAGTTTTGGTGTCTATTATATCTGATAGAGGTGCTCAGTGTACAACTAACTTTTGGAGGTCCTTTTAGAAAGCTTTGGTTACTCTGATTAGCCTTAGCATAGCTTTTCATCCACAGACAGACAGGTAGACTTCAAGGGATGTTGGGAAAATCATATACCGCTTATTGATTCTCTTATAATAACAACTACAATTCTAGTATCAAGATGGCGCCATATAAAGACCTATATGGAAGAAAATGTAGGTCTCCTATCGGTGAGTTCGATGTTGGCAAAACAAAGTTATTAGGACCAGACTTGGTAAAATAAGCCATGGAGAAAGTGAAAATGATTCAGGAGCGAGTGTTGACAACTTAGAGTCAACAGAAGTCCTATTCAGATAACTGGTATTGAGACTTTGAATTGGCTTTGGAAGATTGGGTGTTCCTAAAGGTGTTGCCTATGAAAGGTGTAATGGGGTTTGGAAAAAACCGCAAGCTTAGCCCCAGGTACGTTGGACCATAATAGATTATTTAGAGAATCGACCAAGTAGATTATAAGCTTGAGTTTCCCTCGGAGTTAGAAATAGTTCATCCTGTGTTTCACGTAACCATGCTTTGTAAATGCTTGGGTGATCCCTCCCGCATTAATCCTATTGAGGATGTTCAAATCACAAAGACTTATCATATGAATAAATCCCTATTGCTATCCTAGATCGTTAAGTCCATAAGTTGTGGACCAAAGAAGTCACTTCGGCTAAAGTACTTTGGAGAAATAACAATGTAGAAGAAAATGATATGGGAGGCCGAAGAGGATATGAGGACCAGATATCCTCATTTGGTCTAGACTTTAGGTTATATCAATATTCGTGTGATACGATTCTCTTGTTCCTATTCTACCTATTGAAATTAATTGATATTTCTTGTTTAGGTGATAATTTTGAGTCAAATATGGAAGGCACAACTAAGAGTACAATAGGAGATGGTTGAAGTGAGTTAGGGCTAACCCTTTTTTATTCTTGCGTAAATAAACGGTCTTGTGAGGCTAATTGGATGTTATTAAGCTATTATGTAGCCTTATGTGGCATTAGTTGTGCGTTTGAGCTACTTATTAGGTTTCAAATAGTCCTATTTATGGAGGGGACTCTACCGAAATTTTCAAATACCTTAGGAGTTATAATATTATTCAACATTTGAGGACGAATGTTCTTAAGGGGGAAATGATGTTACGCCCCATAGTTTCGCACGTGAATGAGAGGTTAATCAAGCAGCAGACAAACTGGGTCAACTCAGCCATTTACACAATGACATAGTCTCCTACAACAGTTTTTAAGACTTACCCACATTTGGAAAATGAATCATGAATGTAGACAAATGGAGAATGCCAACTTTCAGAATCGGGAATCAAATAGAAACTCAGTTTTTCTTTGATCATCCATGAATTAGGAATACTATGTATAAGTTAGGAATGCATTTGTACATATGTACATTAGTTGATGTTTAACACCAACTAAAGATAGGTGTTAAAACTAAACTGCTCATAGGATTCATGCATCATCTTAAAGTAATCCCTTATAAACTGCAACCCCCCATAAGTCACGCATCATAAATAATTTTTTAGGACAATTGTATATATACCATACATTAAACTAGGCATGTATAGTTTTATATTTCAAAAGGGTTAGGTTTATGCCCACTCTTTAATGTATTTTTTTTACATATTACTAAAATACCACCCAGGTTCTAATTTTTGAATTGGGTGGTTCCCCAAAAAACAATTACCTACCTTACATATTCAGTACATATTTCGTATTGATGCCCCTGTATGAGACACTGTGTTCATACCCACATGTACAAATAGATAGGGAGATGTACCTCCTTAGTAGGGTGCCTGTTTCAGCTATTGGTTATCGCACTCCCCTTCTACAAAAACACTATTGGTTATCACAAAAACACTTTTCTTGCATTTTCTTTACATAGTTTCTTTTGTTTGTTTACTAAGTGTTGTCTTCCACAGGTATGCCTCCAAAAAATCCAGTAAAAGGGGTGGTGAAAAAATCGGACGGGGCAGGGGCAGAGGCCAATCACCGATAAACACGAGAGTTCATGACTCGCTAACTGACTCCGAAAATGAAAATAGAGAATATAAGATTCCTCTAATAAGGGTATCCAAAAGGAGAAATGAAGCACATGCCTCAAAATCCCCCAAGTATTATTAGGGGGATTCATCCTCCTCTTCTAAGAGTTCTAGTGCTGAAGTGTAGAAGAGTTCCGAGCTCCCGGAACAACAAACCGAGGAAGAGCCAGATAGTGAGGAGGTGTTGAGACAAAATGAATGGAGGATGAAGTTAAGGTATGAGAACTCTATTATATTTTTTGTGGAAGGGTCGAAATATATATATGAGAAAGGGATAGAATCAACCAAAACTAGAGGTCAGACAAGGAGAAACATCTATGAAGAAAGGAGGAATATCTTCGAGCGGTTGGATAAGTTCCCAAACATCCTATCCATAATCAAGTTATACAAATGAGAGTTTATCAGTGCTCCTCTTGGTGAGTATTGTCCGAGAGTTCTATGCTAACTATGGAGTCGAGATCAATAACTGATTAAAGCCAGTGGAACAGGAAAAGAATTCGGTAAGGTTGAATAAGGTTAAGATGAGACGGGTAAATATTGACATATCTAGTAGAGCAATCAATCGTTTCTACTTTGGGAAAGATTATGTACCACCGGAAAACACTGACAAGCTGGATTATAAACTGGATGGGGGAAAAGAAGACCAACAAAAGGAGTTTCCATGGGTCACTACACTAATCACATGGGGAGATCCCGACTACTGTACCAATACTAAGGCCACAACTAAGAAGTCAGACCTCAGCCTTGAGGAAAAGTTCAGCTGCAACATTTTCATCAATAAATTCTATCTTACTCAATCAGATAATCATCTCACTCATGATAGGGCAATTCTAGTGGAGTCTATTATGTCTTAGTACTAGATCGACATTGGTAAAATTATTGCGGAAGAGATCCGTCAGTAGGCAAAACACTCAGACACATTTTTTGTTTTCGTGTATCTCATCACTAGATTATGCCGCAAAGCGAATGTTCTGAAGTTTTCCCTCCATAATCACTATACTAAGTCATGACATGTTTATGATCTGATAAAAAGAAAAGAGGATATTCTCCATGCCACACAACTCTCTACTATGACTACATTGATGCCGACACAGTCTCAGTCTGCATATCAGGACCAGGGGAGACACTACCTGAGGCTACTTATAAGACTTATGGTGAGTCTACTGCTGCTGTTGAGGGCACTACTGAAGTTGAGACCACCACTAATCCACCAGCCACCGCAGTGATGCCTATATCTTTGGTTGGACCAACTGCATCAGTTGCTCCTTCCACATCTACCACTCTATTAAGCGACACTTTGATTCTTTTTCCAGACAGAATTTCATGACTCTTACGTAAGAGGTGACCGAGCAGATAGACAGGTGACTAGCTTAATGGGAGACTTGAGGGGCCTTGTAGCCAAGGCAATCAAGAAGGCTCTGGACCCATTAGAAGAGTCTTTCGCAGTGTCACGTTAACTTCTGAATTCTCGGTGATGGTATCGAGAGCCCAGTGACAGAGCTAGAGAAAGCAAGTCTTGTTGTTGACGTGGGATCAGTTCTGAGTGCTTTGGCCCAGCCGAGAGAAGATGTGGGTGATCTTCCGTTGAGAGGTGGGATAACAACTACAAACCCTGCCCTTGATAAAGTGATAAATTTGGCAGTAGTAGTGTCGATCATGAGGTTGACAAGTGATGATTCTACACCTCCAACTAGGGGCAAGAGGCCACGTTATGATGATGATAAGGAGGATTTAGTGGTTGATGAGGATTATCAGTAGAGACGAAACATCAAGCCATTCAAGGTAAAATCAAAATCCCATGGAACATATCTCAAACTGTCAAGTGGATCCAAAGAGTAATTCTACAACACAAGATACAAATAAACAGTGTCTAAGGGATGCTAATCAAGCAGCATACAAACTTGGTCAACTCAGCCATTTACACAATGACATAGTCTCCTACAACAGTTTTTAAGACTTACCCACATTTGGAAAAGGAATCATGAATGTAGACAAATGGGGAATGCCAACTTTCAAAATCGGGAATCAAATAGAAACTCAATTTTTCTTTGATCCTCTATGAATTAGGAATACTATGTATAGGTTAGGAATGCATTAGTACACATGTACATTAGTTGATGTTTAACACCAACTAAAGATAGGTGTTAAAACTAAACTGCTCACATGATTCATGCATCATCTTAAAGTAATCCTTATAAACAGCAACCCCCCCATAAGTCACGCATCATATAGAATTTTTTAGGACCATTGTATATATACCATACATTAAACTGGCCTGTCTAGTTTTATATTTCAAAAGGGTTAGGTTTATGCCCTCTCTTTAATGTATTTTTTTACATATTACTAAAATACCACCCAGGTTCTAATTTTGGAATTGGGTGGTTCCCCAAAAAATAATTACCTACCTTACATATTCAGTACAGATTTCATACTGATGCCCCTGTATGAGACACTGTGTTCATGCCCACATGTACAAATAGATAGGGAGATGTACCTCCTCAGTAGGGTGCCTGTTTCAGCTATTGGTTAACGCACTCCCCTTCTACGGAGTTTCATGTTACACCTCGTAAGATTAAAGAAATAGAATTCAAATACCGGAAATTAGTATACAAGAGGATCTGATTCCGAAAAGATGTTGGTCACAATGAGGGTGACGTTGGAAACTTATAAAAATTGTATAGTCCTGATATGGGTTAATAATGTATTATAAAATTATGACATTGAGGATACGAGGCTTATGAAATTCTCGGAAATTAAAAGAAGTGGGTTTGAGATTTTTTTAATTGAATAACTTGGGGGGGGGGCAAAGTGTAACAAGAAAATTCAGATTTTTTTATAACCTACACTCACCTCTTCATCTTCATTCTAACTTAACCAAAAACTCTCCTATCTTCTCTCCTCCAAGCCAGCTGAGAAACACCCCCACCCATAACCAAATTTAAGGTTTTTATCTCCTCTTCTTAGACTACATTTTCACCAAAAATTAGAAGCCAAAACAACACAAAAAACAGTGGCAAAAATAACCACTGCTGGCCGAGAATGGCCCAGGAATTTCGAAATTTTTGGGATGAAATTTTGGAAGAAAAATGTGTAGGGATGATGGCTTAACATTGTAGAACACTTGCATGTCAATTGGAGTTGAAGAAGTGAACAAAAAAGGGAAAGAAATATGAAAACAGTGGGGATTTTCAGACCCGGGCAGTGAGCAAACTGTGTGGACTGTTTTGGATGAAATTTGAGGTATAAAATTCTTCTTTCTATAATCTAATTGGAATGCATGTTGTTAGAATTAAGGATATGAATTTGTGTTAAGGAAAATTTAGAATTTAAACAATGCATGTGACAATTTTGGGCTAGTTGCCAATTTGGGACAGATTATGGTGATTGTTGGATTCGTTGGTTATTGTTGTTATTATTATCACTAATTGCATGATGTAATTGAAAGGAAACATTGTTATTAAAGTTTAAAATTAGTTATATGGAAGTATTGAAATATGGAATTATGACATGTTGTGGCCAAGAACTTGCATGAAATCGTTAGACATGTTGAGATGGATATGGACTATTTTAGGAACTGTTTTGTGGTGTTATAATGCTGAAAATTTAGTTACCATTATGCATGTTTAAGTGTGGTAATTGCTAATGTAAGTCCTAAAGGAATAAGGGTGTAGAAAGGTGTAGAAAGGCTTCACATTCTACCCTCGTTGTTGTTAGAACATGGACTATTTTTGTGGGCTGTTTTAATGTGGATTAAGAGGCTAAATTTACATGAGAAGTGGGTGTGTAAATCCCCTTTGTTGCTGTTTTAGTTGTGCTCTTAATTGGTGCTTGGCTATTGATGTTATTAGCCTCGTTTGGAAGTTGTGAAAACATGTTTAAACAAGGGAAGTGCTGCCCGAATTTTTATAGAATGGGAAGTCGTTATTCGATATAAAGTATGCCAGTGATCATAGAATTGACGAACGTATTACCATTATTATAGGTTGAAGTTCTAAAATGAGACGTACTCTAATATTGAGTTGATTAGTTCGTCTAAGAGGTATGTGAACTATTCCTTCTTCCTTTGGCATAATTTTTATTTAATGAAGGTACGGTGGACGTACATGATTCTTATACAGTTTAATTCCTAAAGATGTTAGTTATGAGAAGTGCCTATGATTTTTCAGTAAAGAGTTTATTATGACATTATTATAATGATTTTATTGGGAGTCAAATGAAAATTTTGATTGCATATGGTTACTCATGAAATCTAATCGTGCTAAGTGTTATTACTTTACTTCACCGAGTCCCAATATGGGCAGGGTTATTTTCGTGCACAACCTTGCATTATTCACCGAGTCCCTCACTAGAGGGCCGGGTTACGTAGGATAGATCCATAGATGAGATATGACTTTACCGAGTCTCAGTATGGGCCGGGTTATGATATGACTTCACCGAGTCCCAATATGGGCCGGGTTATGATATGACTTCACCGAGTCCCAATATGGGCCGGGTTATGATATGATTCCACTGAGTCCCGCATTAGTGGGCCGAGTTACGTTACAGGTATATATATGCATATGGACATGCATTCATGTTTTCTTGACTTGACTCTCATTTTTTTTATAAGGCACAACTGACTTTTATTGTTTATGGCGCAGTTGGATTTGGATCTTGATTTTTATACTAACCTCTTGTTATCCATTGGCTACTTATGATCTCATTTGCAGTATTTCATGTTTACATACACAGTACATTATTTTGTACTGACCCCCTTTCCTCGGGGGGCTGCGTTCATGCCCGCAGGTACAGGTGCTTAGTTTGGTGACCCTCCAGTTTAGGTTCCTGCGCAGCTGTTTGGAAAGCTCCTTTGATCCAGAGCTTTACCATTTTGGTACAGAACCCGATCATTTTGATTTATGTATATTTAGGGGCACGACGGGGCCCTGTCCCGTCATATGTCGTTGTCCTTCTTATAGAGGCCTGTAGACAGTTGTGGGTTGCACTTATGTAAGGGTTATAACTCTGTTTTGGTCAGTCACGCTATTGTACTCTGTGTTGGGGTATCCCCGTGTATATATGATATTATCTAGTGGCAGCCTTGTCGGCTTTCCTGTTGTATTGTGTTGGCTAGTTGTGACTCCTCAGGAGGCAAGTACATTCGGGGGTAAAGGCAGCCTTGTCGGCTTGCCTACCCTGACATATGTTGTTATTGCAGCGTTATGCTGTCGAATTTCAGACTCATTAGGTGTTAGTTGGATTATGTGTGACAGGTCAGGATAATGACGTTATTAGGGCGGTTAGTCGCGGCCCATCGGGTCGGGTCGTGACAAAAGTGGTATCAGAGCAGTTAGTCATCGAAATGTCTACAGACCGTGTCTAGTAGAGTCTTGCGTATGGGTATGTTGTGCACCATACTTATACGCAAGAGGCTGCAGGGCATTTAGGATTGGTTTCTATTCTTTCATCTCTTAGATCATGCAATAGAGCTATGTTATTAGGATAATCCCTTACTGACGACTTACTATGTTTACAGCTATGCCTCCGAAAGAAGGCGATAACAGCCCAGAAGGGCAAGCCTACAGCGGGAGATACTAGTCGGATTCAGAGAGTTTCCAGGTCCCGTACTCAGTCTATGCCGGAGACTGTGCCCCAGTCGACGAGCTCTGCTTCATCACCACCACCAAAGGCTCCAGTTCAGGGGGCAACATCACCAGTTTCCGAGGCCTCATCACCTGAGCCTCCAGCTCCTCAGCCGGGGGTAGAGGACAGAGCCATAAGAGATGCGGTGCAGCTGCTGACTAGGTTAGTGGCAGGGTAGACTTATAGACAGGGACCAGGAGTTGGCCCCAGAGCAGATAGTTTGATGGTCCATGATTTTTTGAGCTGTAGTCCACCAGAGTTTTTTGGGTCAAGGCCCGAGGATGACCCGCAGGGTAATCAGGGCTTCGGAGACTGAGTCTGTGGAGTTGGCTTCGTATAGGATGCGGGATATAGCTACAAACTGGTATGAGTCTTGAGAGTTGTCTAGGGAAGAGGATGTTCCTCCAGCTACATGGGAGGAGTTTACAGAGGCCTTCTTTGGTCACTTCTCACCTCCAGAGATGAGGAGAGCTAGAGTGGACAGATTCTTACAGTTGAGGCAGAGTGGCAGGACCATTCGTAAGTATAGCATGGAGTTTGATTCATTGGCCAGATACGCACCCACTATTGTAGCAGATATGGAAGATAGGGTGCATCGCTTTGTGATGGGGCTGGACCATTATCTGATCGATGGTTGTATGGCGGTGGCTCTTGAGCCGGGTATGGATATTGCTCGTATCCAGGCATACGCACAGGGGGTTGAGGACTGACATAGAGGGCGACGGCCAGACAGAGGTCATAACAGGGACCATCATAAGAGGGCTAGGTCGGCACCTTATTCCGGTGAGTCTCGAGGCAGACAGTTCCAGCAGCAAGTCAGATATTCATCTCAGCCAGCACAGAGTGCTCCTCTACAGTCTACGGGCAGGAGGTTCGACCACCCCGGGTATTCAAGAGCCGGACAGAGCTCCAAGGCTTCGGGTTCTCAGAGGAACAGAGACTCTAGTCAGTTGAGGCCATCTTATCCTCAGTGCTCTCAGTGTGGTAAGCTTCATATTGGGGAATGCCGTTCGACCACAGGTGCTTGCTTCTCTTGCGGCCGTCAGGGTCATATAATGAGACAGTGTCCCAACATGGGTGGTTCATGTGGGATGACTCGGCCTATGGGGTCGGGTGCTAGTTCGTCGTCAACTATAGCTATATGCCCTATCGGGCGGGGTATTCAGACACCAGCAGGCTATGGTAGCGGTCCTTCGAACCGCATATATGCTTTAGCCAGTAGACGTGATCAGGAAGCGTCACCAGATGTTGTTACATGTATACTATCGGTATTTTTCTGTGATGTATATGCTTTGATAGATCCAGGTTCCACCTTGTCCTACATATCCCCTCTTGTTGCTAATAGAATAGGGATAGAACCTGAGCCGATAGAACCATTTGAGGTAGCTACACCGGTAGGAGATTCGGTTATAGCCGAGATTGTGTATAAGAATTGTTTGGTGGTGATATATAGCCGTCATACCTTGGCAGATTTGATAGAGTTGGATATGACCGACTTTGATGTCATTATGGGTATGGATTGGTTGGCTTCTTGTTTTGCCAACGTTGATTGTAGAGAGAAGTTGGTTCGATTTCAGTTTTCAGACGAGCCAGTTATAGAATGGAAAGGGAATGCAGCATCGCCGAAGGGTAAGTTTATTTCATACCTCAAGGCAAGGAAGATGGTCAGAAAAGGTTGTATCTATCATTTGGTTCGGGTGCATGATACAGAAGCGGAGGTACCGACTCTTCAGTCAGTTCCGGTAGTTAGTGAGTTTTCGGATGTATTCCCAGATGATCTCCCAGGTCTCCCTCCAGAGCAGGAGATAGATTTCAGTGTAGATGTATTGCCAGGTACCCAACCTATATTCATTCCTCCTTATAGAATGGCAACTGCAGAGCTGAAGGAGCAGCTGAGAGACTTGTTGGAGAAAGGCTTTATTAGGCCGAGTACATATCCATGGGGAGCACCAGTGTTATTTGTGAGGAAGAAAGATGGATCGCTGCGGATGTGTATTGATTATAGGCAGCTGAACAAGGTAACCATCAAGAACAGGTACGCCCTTCCCAGGATTGATGATTTATTTGACCAATTGCAAGGTGCTAAGTGCTTCTCGAAGATAGACTTGCGGTCAGGTTATCATCAGGTGCGGGTAAGGGAGACAGATATTCCAAAGACAACATTCAAAACTCGATATGGACATTATGAGTTTAGGGTGATGTCTTTTGGACTGACCAATGCTCCAGCAGTGTTTATGGATTTGATGAACCGGGTATTCAGGCCATTCTTAGACATGTTTGTCATTGTATTCATTGATGATATCCTGGTTTATTCCCATTCAGAGCAGGAGCATGCAAACCATTTGAGGACGGTACTTAGGGTCCTCCAGCACCAACAGTTGTATGCCAAGTTTTCCCAAGTGTGAGTTCTGGTTGACTTCGGTGGCATTCTTGGGGCATATTATCGGGGCTGATGGTATTCGGGTGGATACATAGAAGATTGAGGCGGTGAAGACTTGGCCCAGACCTACGATACCTACTGAGGTACGCAGTTTTCTGGGGCTAGCAGGGTATTACAGAAGGTTTGTGGAGAAGTTTGCCTCGATCTCAGTGCCTTTGACTAGGCTAACCCAGAAGGCAACTAAGTTTCAGTGGACGGATGCTTGTGAGCACATTTTCCAGTTGTTGAAGGATAAGTTGACTACGATTCCAGTTCTGACTCTTCCCGAGGGACCGAATAGTTATGTCATCTATTGTGATGCTTTAGGTATCGGGCTAGGTTGTGTGTTGATGCAGCATGGCAAAGTTATAACTTATGCCTCCCGACAGCTCAGAAAGCATGAAAAGAATTATCCCACCCATGATTTGGAGCTAGCAGCGGTGATTCATGCCCTGAAGATTTGGAGACATTATTTGTATGAGATTCATGTTGATATTTATATGGATCACAAGCGTCTCCAATATATCTTTAAGTAGAAGGAGTTGAACCTACGACAGAGGCGGTGGTTAGAGTTGCTAAAGGACTATGATGTTGATATCTTGTACCACCCGGGGAAAGCCAATGTTGTGGCAGATGCTCTTAGCCGTAGATCCATGGATAGCTTGACGGATGTGCAGTCAGACAGAAGGGAGATGGTTCATAAGATACACAAGCTAGCTTGTCTTGGAGTCTGGTTGGCAGATTCGGGAGATAGCGGGGTTCTTATTCGGGATATTGTTGAGTCCTCTATCGTGGAAGAGGTAAAGAAACGTCAGTATGAGGATCCTGTTCTGGCCCGGTATAGAGATGCAGCTCTCCGAAAGGGAAAGACTTTATTTGAGGTTACACCTGATGATGTGCTGAGGTGTGAGGGCAGGTTATGTGTACCTGATATTGCAGGGCTACGACAGCAGGTTATGGGAGAGGCACACAATGCCCGTTATTCCATTCATCCAGGGTCGACGAAGATGTACCATGACCTTAGATGCTCGTATTGGTGGGATGGCATGAAAAGAGACATAGCAGAATTTGTTGCCCAGTGCCCGAATTATCAGCAGGTTAAGGTTGAGCATCAGAAGCCTGGTGGATTATTACAGGATATTGAGATCCCGACTTGGAAGTGGGAAGTGATCAATATGGACTTTATTACAGGCTTACCTCGCACTCAGCGGAAGTGTGATTCCATATGGGTTATCGTGGATAGGCTGACGAAATCAGCCCATTTTCTTCCAGTGAGGACTACTTACTCAGTTGAGGACTATGCTAGGCTGTACATCAGGGAGATAGTGAGACTGCACGGGGTTCCCACATCTATTATATCAGACCGAGGAGCTCAGTTTATAGCTAACTTCTGGAGATCATTCCAGAAGGGATTGGGGACACAAGTGAGTCTCAGTACAGTATTTCATCCTTAGACGGATGGGCAGGAAGAGCGTACAATCCAGACATTAGAGGATATGCTGAGAGCCTGTATTATTGACTTTGGAGGTAGTTGGGATGATCATTTACCACTCATTGAGTTTGCCTATAACAACATCTACTATTCTAGCATCCAGATGGCACCGTACGAGGCCTTATACGGGAGGAAGTGCAGGTCACCTATTGGTTGGTTTGATGTAGGTGAGACTAAGTTGATCGGCCCAGACATGGTTCAACAAACTGTTGATAAGGTGAAGCTCATTCAGGAGAGATTATTAGCAGCACAGAGTCGACAGAAGTCATATGCTGATAATCGACGTCGACACTTAGAGTTTCATGTTGATGATTGGGTATTCCTAAAGGTGTCACCCATGAAGGGTGTGATGAGGTTTGGCAAGAAAAGGAAGCTTAGCCCAAGGTACATCGGGCCTTACCAGGTCATTCGTAGGATAGGCAAGGTTTCCTATGAGTTGGATCTACCATCTGAATTGGAGGCGGTACATCCAGTCTTCCATGTATCTATGCTGCGTAACTGTATTGGTGATCCTTCCAGAGTCTTTCCAGTACATGATGTCCAGGTGACAGAGGAGTTGTCTTATGAGGAAAGTCCCATAGCCATACTTGATTGCCAGGTCTGGAGATTACGGACGAAGGATGTGCCTTCCGTCAAGGTATTGTGGCGAAACTATACTGAGCTCCACTCTAGTATCCAACTCCTTTTGCAATGATCCCCAAAAATGAGAAGTAAATTGCGTGCCTCGGTCCAAAATGATAGAAATTGGCACCCCATGCAATTGAACTATCTCCCGGATGTAAATCTTGGCCAACTTCTCTTAATTGTAGGTAGTCCATTGCAATATACTCCCACTTCCACTTGAGCATGGGCATCCTCTGTATCACCCCACCTGGTTTTTTATGATCATATTTCACTTGCTGGAAATTCAAACACCAAGACACAAACTCCACCATCCCTCTTCATCCTACACCACCAATGATGTTTTTTCAAGTCACTATACATCTTTGTAGCCCCTGGATGAATAAAATACATCAAAATGTGAGCCTCATCCATAATTAATCTAGTCAAATCACCCACCCTAGAAACACAAACTCGACTCTTGTTCCTCAAAATACCATCACCGTCAAGAATAGCCTTTGTAGCCTCTCCCCGCAACACCTTATCATAAATCCTACACAACTTCACATCATCAATTGTCGAGACCTAATCTGCTCCAATAAAAAAGACCGAGTGATGTATATAAGGAGGGGATTGTATGGTTTGGTGGGTCGGAGTTAGATTTGGACTGGGAGGATACGAAAATGGGGTCAAATTGAGGTTGGTGGGTTTCCGGGCAATGTGTGTTTGGTGGTGGGGGGGATTAATTTTGGAGGGTGTTGGGCTAAGGCGTTTGGCGGGGATGAATTAAACACATTGTAGGTTATGTTGGTGGTTGGTATTTGATGGTTGGGTGGTTGTAAGGTGGCGGAAACTGGTCGGGACAGTAAGGTTGGCGGAATAGGGGTGTGATCGGGATGGTGGGGAATTGGTTGGAGGTTTCGGGTGTTTGTAGGATGAGTTGGTTGACAACCTTTTAGGTGTAAGTTGGGGAAGTGTTGGAGTGTATTGGGGTGAAAGGAATTAGGCAGTTTGGACAAGGATAGGGCACGAAATTTATAAACAAATTCGTGTGCGGGTAAGGTAATGTAGGCCGAGAAGACCTTCAATGTGTTTGTAACAAGTAACCGGATAGAACCTTGGCTTGGGTATAGTTAGATCACAAAAGTTCTAACTAGACGTAACCAAGAGTTTTAACCACAAAAGGACCAAGGGGTGGCTCACAAAAGTACGGAGGTTTGGATCACAAAAGGACCAACGGTTGGACCACAATAGGTCCGACTAAGATAACAACACAAAAGTTAAAAACTTAGGAAATTTGAGTAAACTCAAATATATTTCATAAAACTTCAATATCTCCTTTCATCAACTACATCCCCTATTTATACTAGTTCTAACCCTTCTAGAAGAGGTAACACGAATAGACATACAATGTATCTAGGCCGAAATGGGAAAGGGGGAGAGGTTCGGCCGCTTGGGAGAAGGGAAAACCCCAACTCTTCATGTTATGTAGGCCACCCTTTTGTGTCATCCATGTAGATAAGTGCATGAACTAGTTAGTTCATGAATTACCTCATTGGGAAACATTGGAAGCTTCTCTTTCTAGCATGTATCTCAACCGAATGGAAAAGGGGGAATGCTCAGCCAACTCTTCATGTTCCCTAAGCCACCCTTTTGTGTCATCCATGTAGATAAGTGCATGAACTATCTAGTTCATGAATTACCTCCTTGGAATCTTTTCCTTCTAGATGGTTCTCATCTTAGTCATCAAATCTTATTACATGGCCTAGTAATTAAGTTATAAGGAGAACTAGTAATTAAGCTAAGAATTAAAAGTAAGCTAAAATAAAATGGTCTCGGCCAAGACCTACATAAAAGCCGAAAATTAATGGCACTTCTTGGATCTTCAAATATTTTCTTCAACTCCACTCCACACTCCATTCCACATTAAGCATATCACTATAGGATGATCGGCAATCATTGGCACTCTTAAGAAATCACCTCGTGGCTCATGTTGGATACTTAAGCTCAGGACCTTCTTTACATCATACTCCCCTTCTTTAACAGAATTTGTGCTCAAATTCTCGTCATCTATGTATGGTTAAACAAATGATCCGAATACAATACAAAGGGTTTTGACTTCAAATAATGTCCCCATTGGACCAAGGATCTCACAATAAAAAGTTCTTTGTCATAAGTTGAATGATTGAGCCGTGCACCGCCCAATTTTCCACTAGAGAAAGCAATGGATATTTTGTCTTTAATCAAGATGGAATCAACACCAATTCCACTAGCATCACACTCAATTTCAATATCTTATCAAGGTCTAGAGCCGGTGCTTAACATATCCTTCCCTTCAAGGTTTCCAAAGTTCTTTGTGCTCCTTGGGACCATTTTAACTCACTCTTTCTCATTAGTTCAGTGATAGGGGCATCAAGGGTACAACAATATTGAATGAAACGATGAGCCAAACCATGGAAACTTCTTACCTCACTTACATTCGTAGGCTCGGGCCAACTCCGGATAGTTTTCACCTTGGATGGATTCACATGAATGCCCTCGGATGATACTATGTAACTTATGAATGATCGTAGCACCTCGTGTATGAGCCTCATGAAAGAGCTGGGAGGATTCCACAATACATATGGCATCACAAGACATTCGTGCAAGCCATACTTGGTTTTTGAAGCCATCTTCCATTCACCTTCCTTTCGTATCCTCATTTGATGGTAGGCACTCCTCAAATCTATCTTGGGGAACAATTTGTTGCCACTCAATTCATCCCAAAGATCATCCAATCTTGGCATAGGAAACTTGTACTTCACGGTGATGTTTTTGACCGCTCGACTATCAATACTCATGTGCCAAGTTCCATCTTTCATTGGTACCAAGAAGGTGGGTACCACACATAGACTAAGGCTCTCTCGGACAAGGCCTTTGTCTAGTAATTCTTGCATTTGTTCTTGCAACTCCTTAGCCTCTTCCGGATGGTATTTATAGGCTCTAATTGGTGGTAATCCGATAGCAATATCATCTGGAATCACATCGTCATATTTCTTCAAGAGTTCCTTCGAGTCAACATCTTCAACCATATCTCCCACAAGACTCTTCTTCTCCTCGCGCACTAATGCACCTATTGAACTCCCCTTCATCAATTCATCATCTATCTTTGATGCATTAAGCAAGAGGGTCTCAGACATTTCCTTGCGTTTCTTGGCATTTTGGATCTTCATTTTCTTCACCTCACTAGGTGACAATGGTATCAACCGGATCTTCTTATCATCCTTTTGAAAAGAATAGATATTCTTTTCTCCATCATGTTGCACTTTTCTATGAAATTGCCATGTCCGACCCAATAAAATATGACAAGCATACATAGGTAGGATGTCACACCATATCTCATCTTCATACTTACCAACCCGAAAACTAACAAGAGCTTGTTTAATTACCTTTGGCCTTTTGTCTTTGTTCAACCATTAGAGAGAATATGTTTTAGGATGGTTGCGGGTAGCAACTTCAATTTGTCCACCATTTCCACGGAAGCCGCATTGGTACCGCTTTCTACATCAATGATCATATTAAGTACTTTTTCATTTACCTTGCATCGAGTGTAAAATAGTTGCTCTCTTTGTGTCTCCTCATGTTCTTTAAGTTGAACACTCAACACACGTCGGAGTACTAAACTTTCACCCTCTTCCACAAGATCAACATCTTCCTCTAGGACCTCCTTGACTTTGGGTTCCTCAATAACAAAGGAATCCCTATAATCTTGATACTCTTCGATAGTCATTACCCGAGGATTATGACATTCATTTGCAAAGTGTCCTAATCGTTGACATTTAAAACACCTTTTTCTACTTCTATCTACCCCCTTTGTAACCTCTACTTTCTTTCTTTTATCTTTCTCTACACTTTCTTGGCTATACAATGGGTTAGTGAAAGAGATACTGCCCTTTTTTTTTTAATATTAGTGGGCTTTAAATAGGATTTTGGGGTACCTTTCTTTTGTTGTTTTTCAAACTTGAGTGCTAAGTGACATACGTCTTCAAATGTGTTGTATGTCGAAATTTCGAGCTTCTCTTAAATGTCCACGTTCAAGCCTCAAATGAATCGTGAAATCCTTTGAGCTTCCTTTTCTTCTAACTCACAAAGCATGGTGACTTTCTCGAACTCTCGAACGTATTCCTCAACTTTAAGAACTCCTTGACGAAGTTTGGTGAGCTTGAAGTATAGGTCTTGGTCATACTCCCTTGGCAAGAACTTCTTCTTCAAATGTTACATTAGTTTGTCCCTATATTTAATCTTGGTTTTCCCATTCCTCCCTCGGCTTGTTTTGTGGTTTTCATACCACACAGAAGCGAATTCCTTCAACTTCAATGTAGAAACCTTAAAACACTTTTGGTCATCATATTGCTTGTATTCAAAAATCCTTTCAATGGCCCTTAACCATTCAAAAAACTCTTCCGGGTCCATATTTCCTTCAAAGGTTGGAAGATCAAACCGTAGACTTCGGTCATCTTCCCTTTCATACCTCGGGTTGTCTTGGACATCTTTCCTTTCATGCCTCGGGTTATTTTGTGCAACCTCCTCCCCAGACTCGGCATCATTAATCACGACACGCCCCGCAAATTCCCTTCTCAAGATATGCGCTTGTTCCGCAAAAAGATCACTTATGGTCTTCCAAAGTTTTTCATTTACGTTAGCCATAGCGTCAAGGCGTGGGATAGGAAAGCCTTGCTCTGATACCAAACTGATGTATATAAGGAGGAGATTGTATGGTTAGGTGGGTGGAGTTGGATCGGGACTGGGTGGATACGAAAATGGGGTCAAATGGAGGTTGGCGGGTTTCTGGGCAGTGTGTGTTTGGTGGGGGTGTGTGGGTGAATTTGAAGGGTGTTTGGCTAAGACATTGGGAGGTGATGAACTACACATGTTGTAGGTTATGTTGGTGGTTTGGTGGTTGTGTGGTGGTAAGGTGGCGAAAACTGGTCGGGACAGTAAAGTTGCCAGAATAGGGGTGCGATCGGGATGGTGGGAAATTGGTTGGGGGTTTTGGGTGTGAGTTGGGGAAGTGTTTGAGTATATTGGGGTGAAAGGAATTAGGAAGTTTGAACAAGGATGGGGCTCGAAATTGATAAACAAATTTGTGTACGGGTAAGGTAATGTAGGTCGAGAAGACCATCAATGTGTTTGTCACAAGTAACCGGATAGAACCTTGGCTTAGGTATAGTTAGATCACAAAATTTCTAACTAGGCGTACACCGAGGGTTTGGACCACAAAAGGACCAAGGGGTGTCCCACAAAAGGACTGGAGTTAGGACCATAAAAGGATCAAGGAGTATCCCACAAAAGGACCGGGTTTGGACGATAAAAGGACCAAGGGTTGGACCACAAAAGGTCCGACTAAGATAACACCACAAAAGTTGAAAACTTAGCAAATTTAGGTAAACCCAAATATATTTCATAAAACATCAATGTCTCATTTCATCAACTATATCCCCTAATTATACTAGTTCTAACCTTTCTAGAAGAGGTAACAAGATAGACATACAATGCATCTAGGATGAAATAGGAAACTAGAGAGGTTTGGCCGTTTGGGAGAAGGGAAAAGACCCAACTCTTCATGTTGTCTAGGCCATCCTTTTGTGTCATCCATATAGATAAGTGCATGAACTAGTTAGTTCATGAATTACATCCTTGGAAAACGTTGGAAGATTCTCCTTCTATCATGTAACTCGATCGAATGGAAAATGGGGAATGCTCGTCCAACTCTTCATGTTCCCTAGGCCACCCTTTTGTGTCATCCATGTAGATAAGTTCATAAATTACCTTCTTGGAAGTTTATCCTTCTAGATGGTTCTCGACTTAGTCATCAAATCATATTACATGACCTAGTAATTAAGCTATAAGGAGAACTAGTAATTAAACTAAGTATTAAAAGTAAGCTAAAAGAAAATGGTCTCGGCCAAGACCTACATAAAAGCCGAAAATTAATGGCACTTCTTGGATCTTCAAGTCTTTTCTTCAACTCTACTCCACACTCCATTCCACATTAAGTATATCACCCTAGGATGATTGGAAATCTTCGGCATTCCTAGCAAATCACCTCGTGGCTCACGTTGGACACTTAAGCTCACAGACTTTTTTACATCACCACGCCACCACACAAGCTAAAACCCTACTATGCTCTGAAATATCAAACCTTACAAACTGATTTTCCAAAGATTGAATATAAATTTCCTAATGATGCTCTCCCACATATAATATAGCTAAAATACCCATGCTCACCACCTTTCGCATCAAGGCATACGCCACCACATTGGCCTTGGTTGGGTGATACAATATAGTCATGTCATAATCCTTAACTCCAACCACCTACGCTGCCTCAAATTGAGATCCCTCTTATTGAATATATACTAAGACTGTGATGATCCGTGAATACCTCAAAATGCACCCCATAGAAATAGTGCCTCCAAATCTTTAAAGAAAATATAATCATTGCTAACTCCAAGTCATGAGTGTGATAATTCTTCTCATGCACTTTCAATTGCCTTAAAGCATAAGCTATCACCCTCCCTTTTTGCATCAACAGACACCCAAGACCTACCCAGAAGCATCACAATATACCATAAAGCTCTCTCCCTCAACTAGTAAGGTCAAAATCATAGCGGTAGTCAATAAAGCCCTGACCTTTTGGAAGATCGCCTTACACTCCTCGTACTACTGAAATACTACCTCTTTCTGGGTCAATCTATTCAATGGTACTGCATGGATGAAAACCTCTCCATGAAATGTCGATAATAACCCACGAGATCAATAAAACTCTAAACCTCGGTGACCGAATCAGGCCAAAACCAATGCTGAACCACCTCAATCTTATTTGAATCTACCATGATACCATCCTTAGTCACCACATGCCCCAACAAAGTTACCGAACTGAGTCAGAACTCACATTTTTAAATTTGGCATAAAGTTGTTTTTCCTTCGGAATATCAAGCACAATCCTCAATTGTTGCTCGTGCTCCTCCTGTCTCCGAGAATAGATCAAAATATCATCAATGAAAACAATCACTAATGAATCAAAGTCCTGAACACCTCATTCATTCACTCCATAAAGGTTGCAGGTGCATTCGTCAACCAAAATGACATCACCAAAAAATCATAATGCCCATAACGAGTCCAGAAAGCTGTCTTAAGAACATCCTCTGCCCTAATCTTCAACTGATTATAACGAGACCTCAAATCAATCTTAGAAAACATTGAAGCACCCTAAAGCTGATCAAATAAGTCATTAATGTGAGGTATCAGATACTTGTTATTGATAGTCACCTTGTTCAATTACCGATAATTGATCCACATACGCATAGTACATCCTTCTTCATCACAAAAAACACAGGAGCACCCTAAAGAAAAACACTGGGTTGAATAAACCCCTTACTCAAAAGATCTTACATTTCCTCCTTCAACTCTCTTAACTCGGTCGGTGCAATCTAATATGGCGAGATAGAAATAGGTTGACTGCCCGCCTCTAAATCAATAGAGAAATCAATGTCATGATCGGGTGGAACACCAGGAAGATATGTAGAAAACACCTCTAGAAACTCTCTCACTACTAGAACTAACTCTAATGGAGGATTCTCCGCACTCATATCCCGAATATAAGCCAAATAAGAGAGATACCATTTTTCTACCATCTTCTGAGCCTTAAGCAATGATATTACTTTCTTCAGATATTGACTAAGAGCACCCTTCCATTCTAATCGAGGAATACCCAGCATGGATAAAGTAACTATATTGGCATGTCACTCCAAGATCACATGATATGGGGATAACCAATCCATAACTAGAATAGCATCAAAATCTACTATATCCAAAAATTTCAAGTCTATCTAAGTGTCATACCCCATCAAAGTAACTACACAACCAAGATATACCCGGTCTACCACTACTAAATCCCCAATAGGACTAGAAACATGAGTAGTGATGGAACATAATCCTTGCTCATCATAATCCTTGTGCCTAATAAACTCAGCCTCTAACTGCATCAACAATCTACTGAAAGGTGGAACATATAACAGCCATCTGTGCTACAATCAAATGATGAGGACAAATCAACCTATTGGTGAACCTACTCACCCTCTCAGTCTCATTAGGAAGCATCAATAACGCATAGCGAGACAAAACATGGAATCATGTCTCATACTCTTTCATAGTTATATGCCCCTGGATTATCCCTTCAAACTAATCTCTCCTCCTCTCTCTAACACTGTGAGGCACGAACTTCTTCAAGAAAGCCCAAATAAATAAAACCTAAGTAAGAGGAGGGGACCCTACTGGTATAGTCTCAACATATGACCTGCACCTCTACTTGGCAGGTCCTATTATCTAAAAAGTAGTGTATTTCACTCCATGAGGCTCCACTAAACTGAGGTTGTGCAACCTCTTATGATAGCTAATAATAACTCATAAAAATCATCCTATGAGTCTCCATTATATATAGGAGGATCCAACTTCCTAAATTGTTCAAACATCTTCTATTCCTCCACGAAAATTGTGGGCTGGGTAGTTGTAGGCAAAGCAAGACAAGATACTATCACACCTATGAAATTAGGTACCCAGCAGGTATTAGCTAGACCTCTGGTGTCTAAAATCTAAGCATATCTGTATGATCAGAAGTCTATCCTCCAACCCTAGTATGTGATCCATCAGAAGAGACTGGTAGAATACCTAGAGCTATAGTCTCAAGAAAGCTCATTATACGAACCAGATTGTCCTGAAGTACCGGTGTAGCAATAAAACCCAGGGGTGTCTGAGCTGGCTCTATCCTATCATCCTAATCTTGGACATCCTTATCAATCAGAACATGATCATCCTCCGAAATAACCTCCAGCTCTATAGACTCTTCCCTAACACGGGCCTGAGCAGCTGTAAGGGCTCGGCCTCAATATGGTGTTGTAACTCAAGCTCTGCCTCTAACTTGTTGCCTCATGCACTACCTCTAGCTACTGGTGTAGTTGTGGGTGCGGGTGCCTAATCTCCTCCAACGGCTAAAAGACTCTTCACCATCTGTTATAAAGAGGGAAGCAAAAGAGATTAATAATTTAATAAATTCGAGAATGCATGAAAGAATAAAAGAAGCAAAATTTCCTAAATGTCCCATAGACTCTTAAGGATAGGTACGGACATCTACATACCGATCTGCAAGACTCTAGTAGACATCACTTTTTTACTCATGCGCCTCATGCTCTGATACCAATTTGTCTCAACACAAAATGTTACGCCTCATAGTTTTACATTCTATCGCATCACCGATTAATACTGGCATTCCAGGAAGATAGGTGACCTTATGAAAGGATAATGAGAGTTTATAGGTTGTCTATGGAAGTAACGGAGTGTATAGAAGTTAAATGAATCGAAGAAAAGTAAATTTGATAAAATCTACAGAATCCCAATTTGACAGCCGAAATGTACGGGTCGTACAATTTTGTATGGACTGTCAAATTTGGACCTTCGCCATAATTTTGGAAGTCAAATTGTACGGTCCATTTTTGCTTCGGTTTTAAATGATTGTAAGGCCATTTTTTGACCAAACATTTCCCTAACTCTCTCCCTAACCCAACCAACATATTTCTAAGGTTTCAAGGAGATTACATCACAAACCCCACATCAAAATCTAGGTTAAGTAAAGGAGAATACTTATATGAAGTTGTTATACATTTGAGGGTTGTTCTTGGGGCTAAGGAGATGTGATACAAGGTCATACTTGTTGTTCAAGCTAATATTAACACTCCCTTTCTTGTGCTTAAGCTTATTCATGTATTAGTTAAATGTTTGGGGGGAAGAATCTACGAGTTAGCACTTTAATTGGGAAGGGGATGTTATGGTTTGGTTGCTAGGATATTTGGAAGCTAGAAAGAGCTAAGTATGTTATTCCGATATTGAATGACCATTAGCAAAATATATGAGAATTAAAGCACATCAAGTGTTTGACACAATGTCATAATGAAACCATTGTTAGTTTATCAACTCAATATTGACCGAATTGTCTCTAATTCATAGGATGTTGTTCAAAGAGCGGTCGGAGAATTGTAAGCTATCATTATCGAAGAAACAAAGGTATGTTAAGGCTCACTTCTTCATTCTTTTAGCATGATCTATGAATAAACGTAATAGTAACAATGTCCTTTCAAAAGGAACTCTAATCTTAAAGACTAAAGTTTGTGTTTATCCTTGTTTAGATTGATATATTACATTGGCCTCGTTGATTATGTCGGGAGTATTTTCCATCCTGATTTCATTTCAAATAATATGGCTTCTTGCAAACCTGGTTGATTCTTGTAAAATTGATATAGACACAGTTATATAATGATAATCGAAGGATAACGACGTTGAGTCACTCCGATCAGATCCATAAGGCCCTTCAGAGTCAGTGATTGCATAGCACTTATATATGTATCTATTTTCTTACCTAGCCACACTATATTCGGTCGGGTACGGCACTTATATATGCACACCACTACAGTTGGTTTTGATATTACCGAGTCTCATAACTGGGGTAGGTACTACCGAGTCCTCTACGAGGCCGGGTATAATTTGACATGACATGATTTATCCTATAGAGTGGCTTTGTACTATATTCTATATATGGCCCTGATGAGTGTCTTGATTTTTATAGACATGCATATATATCCAAGATTGTAACAATGTATGCCCTCAAAGGTTGGTTATGCATTTTAGGTTAACTTCTATACTCTTTCTTTATATTTCATCCTTTATTTATATATTGCCTGCCTTACATATTCAGTACATCTTTAGTACTGATGTCCCTTTCTAGGGAACTGCGTTTCATGCCCGCAGGTATAGATAAAGATGCAGATGATTCCTTAAAGTAGATGACTCGACTCAACTAAAGGTTGTCACGCTCTTTTCTTCTGGAGAAGTCTAGTGAGTTGATAGGTATGATTTTGAATATAGTTGGGTATGGCGGGGCCCTGTTCTGACCAGATATTGTTGATGTACTCTCTAGAGGCTTATAGACAGTCGTGTTGTGTCTTATGGTCTTGTGTGGCCTTGTCGGCCTCTTCAATAGTCTTGTTATGTTCTTGTAGGTCTTGTCATCCTTGTTGTATATATATATATATATATATATATATATATATATATATATATATATATATTCTTGTGCATGCAGGGGATTGTATCTTTCTACATAGAATCATTTATCAGAGGCCTTGTCATCCTATGTGTTGTTGGCATGTTGTAGGTATCAGGATTGGTACGCTTGGGCCTTAAGGTACTGGGTGCCGGACACCTTCCTCCCCCCCTCCCTCTCATCCCTCCAAGGTTGGGGTGTGACAAACTTGTTATCAAAGCAGGTCAGTCCTTGGGATGTCTACCAGCCGTGTCTAGTAGAGTTCTGGTTATGCGTATATTGCACACCACACTTATAAGCAGGAGGCTATAGGGAATTTAGGATGTTACCTTCCTTGAAATCTAGATCGTGGGTTAGAAGTAAAGTCGTAAGTACTTGAATTCCTATTTTCTTACCTTTGTTTATTTTTTTCTAGTAATGCCAAGATTAAAAGGTAAGTACCGTTAGCATGAATTTGGTCAGAAATATGGGGCAAGGTCCCAACCGATTACCACCCGTTAATATGGATTCGAGGACTATAATAACACTAGAAAGAAATGTGTGTTACTCTATGGAAGAATATCTATCTACGGAAGAATATTCGTTTATGAAAGAATACTTGTCTATGGATGAGGACCCATCTGAGACCCCAGAGGAATCACCCTTCCAAGTGGTGTTGCTAGATTATAGGAGGGCCTGCATAATATCGAAATTATCCATGCAACAGTCATTTCTGGTCAGGTTAGGTGTGAGTGGTACCATGTACGCAATAGCACCCCCAGTCATCTTTCCAGAGTAGGGTCATGTTTAGATACCCCCACAGGTTATGCCTTTTTAGAGGCCAAGGAACCCATTATCGTAGAAGTTGGTTAATCAAGGTTTGCCAAGAATGAGTAGAGTTGAGGAAGAAGTAACCAGTATACAGACTGGAAGGTTTGGAATAGAGGTAGGTAACGAAAGATTAGCATTGTGAGGTGGGTCGGATCGATGCTTACGGGTAGAATTCAGCCAAGCACAAGGAGATGTTTGAAGTAGTAGACCATGCTATCAGCAATGTGGAAGGAGGCATGATAGAGTATGCTTACCTAATATCGAGTTATGTTCGGAATACGGAGCCTTGGGCCATAGTGCTAGAGAATGTCCCGAGGTATTTCAGTTGTTGTGCCATCAATGTGGACAAGTGCATTATGGGCAATGTACAGGTGATGATGAAGAGTGTTATTGGTGTGAAAGTAGAGGACATAGAGTATATAGATGCCTGAGATTGAGTGAGAGGGAATATCAGGTCCTGATGTTATTCAGAGTTACGTAGCTAACCAGGTATGTTGGTAATTTTATTGAGAAAAGTTGTGCTTATACTTATGATCAGCTGGTTATCATTGATATAGAAAGTATGTCAAACAGATGCATATAGACCGTAAATGAATAATATAAGTGAAAGGTGGCAAATGAAACTATAGTTACATTTAATTTCTAAGCAAAATAATCCAGGATCAAACTATTTATTAGATACATGTATACACAACATTCCTAGGTCCTGCAGCATGCGTGATATCGGAACATAAAGGATATATGAATATGCAAACTAAAAAGGGGTACTCTAAGGTCCAAGAAATTAAGGGAAATCCCTGAAGGTTGATAAAAAAATGGATTTCCATAGTTAACTTACCTGAAGCTTTGTTCTAGGAAGCAGTTAAAGAAAAAGGGGCGCGAAATGTCATGCCTAAACTAGTAAGCCCAATTCCTCCAAAAGGACTGAACCATTTAGGAAGACCATGGGACTGGATGAGTTTTGTCAGTTAAAGGCAAATGATATACCTTCTTTACCATAGCAATATGTGTGTAGGTCAAAGTAAAAGATAGCATGATTTTTTATATTAAGTGATGAGAATTTTTGAATTCTATGGTGTAGTGTTATGAGCCAATCGGGCCAGAATGGTTGGTTGAAGATAGTTTGAAATAAAGGCTTGACTTGACAGAAAAGTGATGATAAATGGTAAACGGGTGTCTAGTAAACACAAGTGAAAGTGTTATGACAAAATAATGAGGCCGAAGGATGTTTCTCATGCAAATAGACCGACAGAAAGACAACAATGGGAAGAACATCAATGATGAGACTAGAATGGGACCAGGAAAACATGATTACCATAAAATATAAGGATATTAGTAAAGAAATGGTACTTTAACTTTCCTAGCCAAAACTATAATACATTATGTCCATAAATGATGGTGCCGAGAGTAAGCTAAGACGAGGAATCCTTAAAGGAATTCAAGTTGGTAAGGTTCAAGTTAGTGGTTGAACGATGGGTAAAGAAGAACTCTAATACCAATAGAGGGGGAATGGCCGAATCAGTTGTGAGATTGAAACCGGCTATGAATTTTATTTGAATACGTCAAGCATTAGTTCCGCCAAGAATGTCGATAAGATGTTTAAGGACATGTAAGTAGATGTAAGAATGAATGAAGTCGATGTAGGTACATGACAAAGTAATAAAAAGGGTCCAAGGTAGATGATAAGGAAAGGAATTAAAGAATAAGAGCAAGAGAACAAGATATGAACGGGCGAGATATGGTAAATTTTAATTTGTCGAATGAACTAGAAACTCCATGATAAGTATAACGCAATGGTCGTAATGATAAGGACATTGATTACAAAAGAAGTCGAAATCAAGAAATAAAGGTTGAAGCATTACCTCAAATACGGTGACCACCGGGGGGATCAAGCAGATCAACGCCTTGTAGAGGTAAACCCTTTGATGAAAAAGGGGGCAGGATGACCCCTAACATAAGAAATACTGAAGAATAACACGAGTATGTCAAAAGTTTGCTTTTGGGAAAATTGTATAGGAGATACCCAATGAACGGGTAGTCGAATATGACGTATAAAGAATCTCAGAGTTGCAAGGGCCAAGTGTTGTGCTCTTAGTATGAAGTAAGTATTGCTCTCAGAAGAGCACAAGTCTAGAGTCAGTAAAAATAGTAGACGCCTAAGTTATAAGTCCAACTGAAGGGAAACGTTGTTGAAGGAGAGAGAATGTTTTGTTTCCAGGACTTAAATGAAAAAGGGAAATTTAGGTAAATAGAAAGGGAATGATACAAGTTGAGTAAGAGTACTTGATAAAATACGAGGTATGACTAAGGAATGACGAACTTATCTTGAAATGCATAGCATCGCCAATGAAGTATGCAAATTGGAGACATTATAAGAAATTAGAAGTTTTAGTGTAATGAATATAGAGATAATGGATGATAGGGTCGTGTACCATTGAAAAAAAGGGTCATCATAAAGGCTACTGGAAAAAGTTGACCCAAAGAGGTAATAGGTGGCCATCCATAATAGAAACCAGACGATGATGATTTCCTAAAGCACAAGACAAATGAACTCTTTCGTATATTGAGAATTGGAGGAGCGTCAAGACAAGGAACCCCATCTAGAGTCCATTAGGAGGTATTGTGATATGGAGCAAAGGTAATAGTGGGAACCTTATCAACATCCAAGTATTAAGTATATTGATTAATAGCACCCAATAAGGTTCTCACGTGGATTTGAAACATTGCATAAGGATTATTGAGTGATCTGAGGATTGTTGTGGGTTATATCATTACCATTGGAAACTATTATGGTTTGGGAGATTAATACCTAAATGATCCGTCAGTCTACATCATGACAACCAAAGCTGCCTATACAATCAAAGTTTGGCCAACAGTTTATCTTAAAGTTATCTCGAGCCATTGCAAAATCGCTCTTTATGATAACAGTTATTAGAGAAACCATTCGAAAGAGGCTCTAGATGTTAATGATTACCCTCACCCTGGTCCTAAGGGAGCCAATTAAAACTAAGGTACAGACCACTGGACATAGGTAGTGGGTGAATATATGGAACTTGGAAGTAGTTCAAAATGAGGATCAATAACTATTAAACGACATACTAGAAGATCGACAAATATGAGGTTATCTATAGCAAGGAAATAGGACTTTTATTAAATCATGAAAAGAGAAGGGACCCGAAGTAACAATATCAAATTTGATTTAGTAAATCATAAGGAAATACTTAGCTTAATGCGGGGATGTTTTAAGAAATTTGATTGCTAGAGCAGGATACAACTTGAAAAAGAGAGGAATATTTCGTCTAAATATATTCGCGGTCATAATACCGAACTTTATTGATAAATTCAGTAACCGACAAGTAGAGTATAATCCCAACCATAGATGTTTATTGGAAATCCACTTCAAGTATTGTCATGATAGAATTATAAAAGTGAAAAGGAACTTACTGAAGAAATAAATTCCAAGACCAGTGAGTTATTTATAAGTTACGTCTTTAGGTGGGACAATAAGAATGTAGTAAGAAAGGATTGTATGAGGATATAATAGAAATGTGAAGCGGAAGGACAGAGGAAGAAATGCACTCAAATAGCCCTATCATGTTCAAATCCTTGACATTGACGATCATTGTGCCACAGACTCTCATTGTAACCTAACTTATACTCCATGCCTATGAGCTCTGGAACCTACACCCCGTCATGAGATGAGAATTTTAACAAAGAAAATAAATACATAGTTCAGACATTAGGATTCAGTGATTCGAATGAATTAGAGTTTACTAAGAAACTTTGTAAAAGAGATGTACGACTGTATGAAGGTAGATGATGTACCAACAGTGTTATGCTTGTGTAATCCTATGACGCAATAGCTATGGCATCTGACTGTGCGACAGGTTGAGATAGTCCTTTCTATGAAAGAACTCTACCAGAATTGCTGAATATAAGAATTGCTATACGCGGATGTTTCAAACTTCAACTTCATGTTAATACTCGTGTGATGCGATCCTTCTATCCCTGTTGTATTTGTCGAAGTTGATCCATGTACCTTATTTAGACGGTATTGCTGAAATAAGTGTAACAGGTGCAGCTCAAATGTTAGCAGGATAATGTTAAGGTGAATTATGTCTAATTTTGTTTTTCCTAGTTATTATAAGTACAAGCAGTCGAGTGAAGTCGATTTGATGATATCTTATTATTATATTGTCCTGTGTGGTATTGGATGTGTACTTGGGGTGCTTGATAGGTTTTGGATAGTCCTGTTTACAATGGAAACTCTACCAATTGGTACCATCATTCTGGAAAGAAAGGTGACCTTATAAAAGGAAAATGAGAGTTTACAAGTTGTCTATGGAAGTACCGAAGTGTATAGAAATTAAACAGATCGAAGAAATGCAAATTTGACGGCCAAAATTATACGACCCGTCAAATCGGGACCCTCATCATAATTTTGTAAGTCATATTGTACAAACAATTTTGACGGACCATCAAATTTGATCATCAATTTGGTCGGTGGACAACCTTGCTTCGATTTAAAATGATTTTAAGGCTATTTTTGGTCATTTTTCGACCAAACATTTCCCTAACCCTCCCATAATATTTCTATGTTTTCAAGGTGATTATATCACAAACCCACATCAAAAGCTAGGTTAAGTGAAGGAGAATGCTTCTATGAAGTTGTTATGCATTTTAGGGTTGTTCTTGGGGCGCTGTGAAAGGTAATATTAACACTCCCTTTCTTATTGTTAATCTTTTTCATGTATTAGTTAAATGTTTGGGGTGAAGAATCTACGAGTTAGCACTTTAATTGGCAAGCGAATGTTAGGGTTTTGTTGCTAGGCTGTTTGGAGGTTGAATATATGACTTGTTATGACTAAAAATTATGGGATGTAACTTTATTATGTGGTAAATATTGTTGTGGTTCTTGTCTAATGTGTTAGGCTGGATGGTGGAAATTACAAGCTACAAAGAGGAATAGCTAGAAAACACGCAAAGATTATTTTTGTTGTTCTTAACTTGTGTTGGGTTATTTTATTAAAGTTAAGCTTGGTATTAAGTCATTGAATCTTGTTACTAGTTAATGGATGAAGGAATAAAGCTATAAATATCCAAGGATGTTATTCCAATATTGAATGACCATTAGCAAAATATATGAGAATTCAAGCACATCAAGTGTTTGATAAAACGTCATAATGAAACCATTTTTAGTTTATCAACTCAATATTGATTGAATTGTCTCTAATTCGTAGGATATCATTCGAAGAGTGGCCGGAGAATTGTAAGCAAGCATTGTCAATGAAACAAAGGTATGTTAAGGCTCACTTCTTCATTCTTTTGGCATGATCGATGAATAATGCGGAAGAGTAAAGTACAATAAAAGTACTGACAAGTCTCAAATACTTAATAAATAACCCTTAGAAACATCTCCCAAAATCTGGTTGTCATGAATACAAGAGCTACTGTGTCACAACTCAAACTGAAGGGCTATGACCGGCACTCAGGCCTTGCTGGCCGAGTACCGATGTACACTTCATACTATTTTTTTGTATTTCTCATAAGGGTCAATGAGGCCAACATAAACAATGATCCTTAAATATGATAGCTCAACAATAAAACATTAACGATATGAATAGGTTTAGATATATGAGTCGGCCAGGCCACCATGAAAATGGTACATAAGATACAGGTCATCAAGCCCATATGCATCAAACTATAAGACATCAAAGATGTACTCATACTGGATAGGACAACATATCTATGAGCCTCTGAGAATACATAACCATCATAAGTCGAGACGGGGCCTCGACATACCCATCATCATCTGTATATACATATGCATAATGACACATGCAGGTAAGTTCAGAAAAGTGTACCTCACCAACCAGCCATTGAATCTGGAGGCCTACTGGATAGCCATTAACCTATCTATATGGACCTGCAGCTCCATATGTAGCGTCCACAAAATAAAAATGTCAGTATGAATAAAGTACTGAGTATGTAAGACACGAAAGCATAAACAATAACAGTAATGTAAAGAAGGATAAATGAGATAAAACCTGTAACATCTGAATGCCTTTGATGGAGATTGATATGCAATGCATGATACATATATATACTTTTAAAAAAACATACACATATGTGGTCATCATCATCAAATCATACCCCCAGTAACAGGCTCGGTAAAAATGTACCTGACCATCATAAGGCTTGGTATAGTCGTACATGGACACATATGGCTCAGTAAAACCAAACTGATCAGTGGTTGCACAATAGGTGTCGTACCCGACCGACTATAGTGTGGCTCAGTAGATTTAAATAGCTACATAAATATATAGTGCATGATGGACCCATGAAATTACATTCTGAGCCTTTCGGAGTGATGTAAGGTCGGTAACCTCCGAATACGTTATCAGAGATAACTCGTCATCATGAACCTTATACGAATCAGGAAATAAAAACAGTATGTCATAACATGAGAATAAAAAGAACCAACATCATCATTCATAATTCCATACGATGCTAACATGAGAGCATAAATGGAACTTGAGTACTCCTCGTTAGAATGAAACAATACGGTCAATTCTATCTTCTAAGGGTAGAGTATCTTTTGAAAGCTCGTTTGTTACATTACGTTCATTAGATTCGTGCAAAAGAAAGGAAGGGAAAGCTTCACATACCTATATAATCTCCTCCTCAATCCACTACCAATCTTAACACAATCCTCTTGCATCTATAATAAGTTAAATGATATCGTTGCCAATATACAATGTCGTAACTATCGTATTTCGCTAATTATATAGCCTACGGAAAAACGGGAAGCATCTCCCTTATTTATACTACATCCCAAAGGCCACTAAGGGTCATCAAACAGCCCAACAACAACAACACAATCCGATATAAGCTTTCCAATTACTTGACAATTGTAATGAGCGGCAAACTTGATTTACAAATAACGAAACATAATCTGAATCCAATTCTTATTCCATAAATCTTTCTACATTACTTGTGACATTATACTTAGGCTTACCATATTATTTTCAGCCCAAAATATCCTAGAAATAGTCTTCAAAACAGTCCACACGCCTACACTTGACTTTTAATTCATAGTATTTTTACATGTTTTCTCCTTTATTTCACTTAATAAATACATGAATAAGCTCAGTAACAGTAACCAAAATATAATCAGGTTATATTCTATAATTTCCAGCCATTAGAAATCATATTTATCACCTCAAAATAGTCCAACAAAATAGTAGCCATATGTTAGGCTATTTCAATGCTATCTTGTAGTATTTTGCTTCAAACAACTTCATCAACACGGAATTATGCTTAAGCACAATCAAAGACATGTTATACATACCTTGAACAACAGATACAACTAAAATCCAACCGTGATTCAGCTCATAACAACCCTTAATATCATAACAATATCATAGAAGTAGTTTTCCTCACTTTAGATAATCTTTTGTTTTGATCTAGGATGAAAGTGTTTGATTTCACCTTTGAACCTTCAAAATCTGGTATAGAGAGTTTTAGGGAGTATATGAACGAAGTGTGAGTTGAAAATAAGCAAAATGACCCTTCAAACACTTTTAGAGTTCCCCAAAGTCAGCCACCACTTTAAGTGGGCCCCAGACTGGGCAACCTGCACAATCTCACAAAAACGCAAATATCTCTCTACTCAAAAATCTTATCTATAAACAGTTTAGTGCATTGGAAACTAGACTCGTAGGCCTTAAATATAATGGGTGGATAACCTATTCTTGATGAAAGACTAAACGATGGAGCTTTATGGGATTAGACGCCCTAAATGAGTTTTAGGTTGGATCTGGTAGTGATATCTTGGCTTCACCTTTTGTAAAGTTGGGAATTTTAGAATAACCTTGATAATAATGATGGTCTTAGTGGTTAATTGACCTATAGGGATTTTCTTATAGAATTGGATATTTGAATTGATTATACTTTAGTTAACTAACTAGTTGAGAAGTATCGGAAGGTACCGACCCTCATCACCACTATAGTTACGGTCGGTCGATGATTCTGCTGGGTACATGCTCTTCCCATACTCACTCTACACATGTTTCACTTTCTGTGTGCAGGTATTGATCTGGACCCGAGTGTAGTATAGACACGATGTATTTAGAGATCTTATTAGGAGTCCAAGGAGAGTTACAGGTACTTTCCCAACACTGGACCTCCTCTATCTTTTCTTTTATTTTCTATCTTATGTTTTCTAGATGATATGATGTATTAAGTATCAGACTTTGTATTTTATTTAGTATGTTACATGGCTCATTCGAGACTCATTCTTGAATAAACCCAAAAAATAAAGCAGGCAACGACTAATGTCAGCATAGCCGACACTGGCCTCATAGCCACCGGCTACAACTATGCTGACTCGCGAGGCTCGACTCCCGCCCTATCCCACAGGCAAGCTAATAATCTAACGCGTGGCATACGTTTTCGACATAACAATAGAGGGAGAAATTCTGGGAACAGCCGCAGAAACAACGGCAGAAATAACGACGGCAACAATGGCAGTGCCAAAAACAGTGAAAGGAGACAGCCACCAACAGTGGCAGCAACAATGGCAGCAGCCTCCGCTATGGGCTGCGTGGGCCCTATCGACATGGACTGCTCCACCTTGCCCCTACCTGACGTCCTCCTGGGCCCAACCTCTGGCCTGACAGGCTCAGTCCAGCATCTTCGATGCATGTCCACATCAAGCATATAGTGCACGGGTTTCTCCTCCTTCAACATACGCACCGACGGATGTTGAGGCAGCTATGAACACGATGTTTCTTAACGTTCCTGACAATAATTGGTACATGGACACTGGCACCATATCTCATATGACGGCATCCCAAGGTACTCTCTCGTCTTATTTCAATATGAACAATTTAAATCATAATATTGTTGTTGGTAGTGGACAAGGCATTCCCATTCGAGGTTATGGACAATCATCTATTTCCCCACCACACCTCCCGTTAGCCTTAAAAATATCCTCCATGTCCCGAAAACTTATCAAAAATCTAATCTATGTGCGTCGTTTCACAACCGACAATAATATTTCCCTTGAATTTGATCCTTTTGTTTTTTCTGTGAAGGACCTTATGACGTGGATGTGAATACTGAGGACCTTTATCCTATCACCACCTCCGTCAGCCATCCAGCGTCCTCTCCATCAACCTTTGTAGTAATTTTGTCTCCTTTATGGCATAATAGATTAGTACATCAGGGAGACTCTGTTTTACTCTCCATTAGCAAAATAAATTTAATGCTTACAAATATGTACCTTCTCCTCCTGATTGTGAATCTTGTATTTTTGGAAAACATGTCAAGTTGTCATTTTATCCTTCATCCGCTTGTACTTTAATGTTGTTTTATATACACAGTGATTTATGGACTTCTCATAGCTTAAGCACGGCCGGTCATCGATACTATATGTTGTTATTAGATGATTATTCAAACTTCCTATGGACGTTTCCCATTGGTAGTAAGTCCCAAGTCTATTATATTTTTTCGTCAATCGGTACTTTCATTAAGATACAATTTGAAAAGAATATTAAATGTTTTCAATGTGACAATGGGAGGGAATTCGATAATAATCAATTCAAACTTTTTTGCGCCAAACACGACCTTGTTTTTCATTTTTTCTGTCCCCATACCTCTCCACAAAATGGCAAAGCCGAACAAAAAATTAGAACCATAAACAACTTAGTCCATGCCCTTGTTGCTCATGCCTTTATCCCCCCCCCCTTGGCATTACGTTCTATCAATGGCAACCTATCTCTTGAATATTGTCTCAAATAAGTCTCTCAAACACAAGTCTCCAACTCAAATTCTCTATCTTCTGGATCCTTCTTATAAACATTTATAAACTTTCGGATGTATGTACTACCCCCTTCATCCCTCTACACAAATCAACAAGCTACAACCTCAGTCATCCCCGTGCGTCTTTCTTGTCTACCCCCCAATCATCAAGGTTACAATTGTTACGACTTGTCAAGCTGAAAAATAATCATTTTTTGGCATGTCATATTCGATGAGTCACAATTTCCCTTTTCCAAACTCAATTCTCCATCCCCAAATCCCTATGAATTCCTTAAATAATGGCCTAAATCCTCTTCTAATTCATCACTTGCAAAATCTGTCATCACCAACACCGGAAACCATCCCCACCACTGTCGTCCCGAGATGGGTAATCCACCCGGCCTCGCAATGGGAGCTTCGGAACAGCCCATCACGGCCTTCCGACTTGACTGTCTCTTGGGCAGTCCCCTCTCCTCGATGCCACTGCCATTATCGGCCCCACCCCTACTCCCGGCAGTCCACCCAGTCCTACCTTCACTTCTCGACCACCCCATCCCAATCCTGTGCAACATTCTGCGGTACACCCACGGATAATGAAAACTCGTGTTATGCATGACATTTCCAAACCCAAACGGCTATTTAACTTGTCCAATTCATTTGCCCCTTCCCCTGTTCCTCGTAATCCAAACTTAGCCATAGCTTATTTAGTCTAGACCCAGAAAACCCATTCAAAATCCATCATCTGCTTTTATTAAAAATAAGACGTGGGATCTAGTACCTCGTCCTCCTGATGCTAATATTATTCATTCTATGTGAATTTTTTGACATAAAAAATCTGATGGTTCTTTTGAGAGGCACAAGACCCGTCTCATAGAACAGAGGCAATGACGTGCTTTGTTGGAGGATGGTAGCGACGCCGTCATAATTTTCATTCAAACCCGTGATAAATTACATCACCAATCGTTGATTAGTGACCGGTGCACCGACATTCGAGAGTTGATCACCAATCATTTTAAATTCTTGACAATAGGCCGACACATTAGGAAAATCGCCTGCTGAATGGCTTGAAATTGATTTTCCAGATACAAGGCACATGTAGGAATATGTTTCTTGTCTTTCATTGATTATTATGTACAATATATATAGTGTTACATAATTACAAACTATGTAACTAAATCTTCCTAATTACATTTGGAATATAAATTTACCTAATATAGAAGATATACAAAATATGGTAATATTCTATCAATGGTAATATACAAGATATGGTAATATTCTATCAAAAATATTTGTCTTTTATTGCATGTTTTATTATGTTGTTTCTAATCTGTATAATGCAAGTGCAATTGTGAGTTTTCCTCATAAAACAATTACATTAACGATTTATTTCGTCTTTAAATATGAGAAAACTTGTCATTTGATATAAATTTTCAAATTAATGAGAACTGATTAAATACAAATTAAACATTATACCACTATACAATTAAACACTGTCAAATATTTGTAATTAGTGACAAAAATTATTTATCTTTGAAGACTTAATTTACAGAAATCGCTAGATTATACTTTTAAAGACAATTACATTTTCATCATGGGCCACATTAATTTGTCACAAATTGAGGACAAAAATAACTTTTATCCCATAACCTCCTTCTTATTAACCACAAATTAAGTTTGTATTTTATGACAATTATAATTGTCCCTAATCATGACAATTTGTAGTGAAAAAAATATTTTGTCGGTATAAGCAACATTTTAGTGACGAGATTATAGTTTTAGCTACAAAATTGTAAATCATTTTTCTAAAAGCAAAGTTGTCGCTAATTCATATATTTAAGGACGAAATATTTTTTTTGTATATAAAAGGCCATTTTAGTGAAGAAATTATGATTGATCAACTACGAAATATACATAACTTTAGGGACAATCGACATCGTCACTAATTAAACTTAATAGTTGATAAGTTGATAATTTACCAACTTATCTCTTATTTTTACTTAGACTTTTGTGAATAATAGTCAATTATGTTAGGCCTTTCGTCACTTATGTTAGGCCTTTCTTCGACCGTTTTTGTGCCGTAAATTTCCTACGCTTGCATATATTTCCTATTCAATCCCTTTTGAGCTTTTAACCTTTTTTTGGCAACCATGTCACAAGCTTTACCTTTTTGTTCTCCAATTATTCTATCATTCGGTACCCTTTCTTCCTAAGTGCTTTGAAAGTGCAAATATAGGCTAAAAGCCTAAGTCTGGGGGTCATGGTTGAAAAAAGTTATGATGTAGGAGTTACTTTAAAGGTGAAAAGGTGAAAAAAAGAAGAAAAGTGGAACCTTCCTTATTATTTTGAAAAAGAACAAAAGAAAGAAGAAAAGGGAAGGAAGAATAAAAGTTGTGAATAAAGGGAAGATTAGGTGGTAAAAAAATGAAGAGAAGGGTGGAAAAGTGTAAAAGGAAGTGTGCTTTGATTGTTGAAAATTGTAGTGCTTAGGGAGATTTTGAGTCACTATTTCAAATTATTTCCCCTACCTCAACCAAGAGTCTGCATTACAACCCTTTAAGTCCGAATTGATTTGAACCAAGTGTGTCTATATTAGTGGAGAAATACATGAAGGGCAAGCTTATGGTACTACTTGTGTGCATTTGAACATCTTTGTGTGAGAGAGAGAGAGTTAATTCTTTCCATTCGATATCTCATTTGTGTTTTAAAATGCATTTTGTAAGTGCAACATTTTCTCTTGAGTGTGAGCATGAGATTTGAGTTTGTGAATTTGATCCAATTTCCAATTGAAAAGAATGAACAAAAAAATTGTTTTGTGATAAAGAGACAAAGTTTGAATCTTTACTGTCATGACTTGATTGTTACTTTGATAACATGGTGTTTGAGCACTTGAAATGAAATGATATTTTGAGAAGTTGGTGGTGGTTCATCTATCTTGGATTAATTGTTGATACCAATCAAAGTCACATTTTTGTGCTTAAAGTGAGACTTCATATGATGGTGTACTCTTGAGCTTAAATGTGGAGTCCTTTGAAGGAAATTATGAGTTTTGATTTGCTTGAGGACAAGCAATAGTTTAAGTTTGGGGGTTTGATAAGTTGGTAATTTACCAACTTATCTCTTCTTTTTACTTAGACTTTTGTGAATAATAGTGAGAAATTAGTGCACTTATAATATATTTTCGGTGTTTTACACGATTTATATGATTGAGAAGTGAACGGGAAGAAACCAAGTAAAAAATAAGTCAAAAGAGGTCAAATTGAAGACAATGAGAAAGTGGTTAAAATTGCAAAAAGCGAAAAAATTACAAAAAGCGAAAAAATTTGCAAATCTGAAAATAGGGGCTGCTTTAGTCATATTTTGAGTTGAGAAAATTACAAATTTACAAAAGCAAAACCTAGGGGTAATATCTCTCATCTTTGACCATTCTACAAGCTTGAAAAGCTAGGGTTCCATCAAACCACACTTTGGAAGAAAAGATTGGAGCACTTTTAATGAACAAACTCTTGTCTCTTTCTTCAATTCCTTGTTATGTATTGAATATAAAAGTGTGTAGTATTTTGTTCTATCACTTGAATCTTGTTTATGAGAATTTTCATTATAAGTGTTGGATTAAATCTCTTATTTTGCTTGTGTATTCAATGATCCATTATGTCGCACCCGATTTTGACCTGCGGGCTTCGCGACGCGATGGCGTCGATTGCCTCTGGATTGGATAAAAATGCTTTGTTGAGGAGTCGCCACCTAATTGTTCTAAGGTAAATTAGGGCACCTAAATCTTAACTAAAAGCTATAAAATAACTCCAATTTTATGATCTACGAAACTAATGAGATTCTAGGTAAGGGTTCTTTATTATCCTAAAGGGAAGGGGTTAGGCATCATTTAAGATCCACTTACTTGCGGTTATCCGATCAAACTCACGTTAATTATTGTACTAAGAAAATGCATGTTTTTACAAGTATAAAAATAATGTTGCAAGTAGATAATAAAATGATGCATTTTGTACATGTAAAGTTGAGAGGGAAAAAATAAATAAATATGCATCTGTATGAAAATTGATAAAAATATATGCAAGGTGATTTTTATGGGCGACGGGCCTAAAATAGGTAAACTAGCGATTCTCGATTTTAAAACTAACCGAGCCTAAAATAAATAAACTAGCGATGGGTTTCAAGTTTTTGACTACCCTATTAATTAATCTAAGTCTACCTATTCTAAATATTCCAATAATTTCAGGAGTACAATAATATTACAATACAAAATGGAATAAAGCTGAATTAAAGAAAGTAAAAGACAACAACAAAAATAAGTAATCTTCGAGGGGTATTTGCCTTCTTTGACTTTATCTTTGCAAGTTGTCAAGAATAAACGGTTAGAGACAATTGAATATACATAACTTCGGATCCGTATCCAAAATAATAAATGTTTTGATTACGGAGGGCTCAGACTTAAATTTTGAAAAGATCATTCCAATCACGTCGTGGCTGCGAACATATGACTCGTTGGTCATTTTAGTTGCCTTGCCTACCGAACATATTGGTCTCTCGGGTGAAAAAGATTTAAATTTCATCATTGCCCAGAAGTTTTATTTTCCGTCCTTACAACTGTGGAGGCCTCAAAAATCGACGGATATTTTTTCATCGGCCAATGTAGTATAATAATTCAAAAACAGTAAACAGTAAAAAAACAGTACTTATCTGTGGCACGGATGTTTAAAACAGTAAATTAAAGAAAACAGAGAAACGAAAGAAAAAAAGCGCGGCCTCGAATTCAATTTCATCGGCCTAAGTGTAGTGTTAGTAAAAACAAATAAAACAGTAATCCATTGCACGGATGTTAAAGAAAACAGTAAATAGAGAAACGAAACGAAAAAAAGTGCGGCCTCGAATTTAATTTCATCGGCCTAAATGCAGTATTTAATTCAAAAACAGTAAACTAAACCAAAACAGTAAAAAACTGAAATCAAGAAGCAATTCCCGAAAAAACGCGATATTTAGTTTAAACAGTAAGACAGTAAAACAGTAAATATCCGTTGCACGGATGTTTAAAACAGTAAACAGTAAACAGAGAAACAAACAAAAAAAAAGGGTGGCCTCGAATTTAATTTCATCGGCCATAATGCAGTATTTATTCAAAGCAGTAAAACAGTAAAATATCCGTGCAAGGATGTTTAAATGCTAAAATAAACCAACAGTTTGCAATTAAAACGTCCGACCCGAATTCTGAAATTTTCGGACCGAAGCAGAATTCGGAACAGTCAGACCCGAGTTCTGAACAGTGACCCGATTTTTTTTTGGAATTTTCAGATAACCAACAACAAAATATTAAAACACAAAATCTGGAAATTTATTCGAACCGGGTCGACCCGACCCAAATCGGATACTTCAACCCGGATCAAATTCTTTCCATATTTTCAGGTAACCAACAACACAATATAAACACACAAAAATCTGGAATTTAACCGAACCGGGTCGACCCGACCCGAATCGGATGTTTTTCAACCCGAATAGACTTTCTTCCAAATTACAGATAACCAACAACAAAATATAGAACATGAAATCTGGAAATTCATTCATACTGGGTCGACCCGACCCGGAACAAATTTTCCCCAAATTTCAGGTAACCAACCGCACAATATAAACATACAAAAATCTGGAAATTAACCGAACCGGGTCAACCCGACCCGAATCGGATGTTTTTCAACCCGAATCGATTTTCTCCAAATTTCAGATAACCAACAAGAAGATATAAAAGCATAAAAAATATGGAAAAACTTACCCAAATCGGGTTGACCTGACCCGACCCGACAGTGAGAAAAATGAGAAAAAATCCATGCAAAATCCGACCTAAATTCCGACCAAGAACTCCCTCTTTTCGGACAAAAATCCACACAAATCGACCCCCAAAATAGTGAACAAAAAAGGGTATTTTATGGATGGGTTTCGGATTTTGGGGGGGATAGGGTATGGGGTTGACGGGTTGGTTGGTGGTGTTGGGCGACGGTGTCGGCGTTGTGGTGAGTTGGTCGGCGATGTGGCGGCAGTGGTAAGTTAGTCGGCGACGTGAGGTCGCGGGTATGGAGCTGGTTGGTGTCGGCGTCGTGGTGGTGATGTGGGTGTAGGTTGTGAGGCGTATGTGGGGTAGGGTGGTGTGTGCGGCTGATGGAGAGAGAGAGAGAGTGAGATATATGGAATGAAAATGTTTTGTTGTAGGGTTTTGGTTTAAAGGGAGGAAATAAAGGGAAATGGAATTGGGTATTGGGCCGATCCGGGTGGGCTTGCGGTTTTTGGGCTGGCCGAATTGGGCCACGGGTAGGGGATAAGTGGGGTGATTAGTTGGGCCATGGATGGGGTCCGAAAATGGGTTGAGTAGAAATTGTTTTGGGGGAAATGAAGTGGGTTATGGGTTAAAAATATAAAAAGGAGGTTTTATTATATAAAAAGAAAGCTTTGCAAAATTTATAAATTATAAAGATGATAATATGATAAAATATAATATTTGTGAAATGCTTGATGCTTAAAAAAAATAAAAATGCAATGTCGTTTTGCGAAAATAAAATAACATATAATATTAGGATAAAAGTATGATTGTGATATTAAAATGCAAATTACAGTAAAAAATGCAAATAATAATAATAATGATATATATACATATATATGTCTATATTTTAAAATTGTCTTAAAGTGTCAAAAATATTAAAAATTGCAAATAAAATCCAAAAAGATGGGACAAAATTGGGTGTCAACAGATGCCCCTCTTTGGCCGGAGACGATGAAAGAGTTTTCGGCCAAAGAAGTTGACTGAGTAGCCAATTTTGTCCTGATCATTGAGGGAAGGTTAAGGATGCGTGGGAAGAAATAGAATCCCGAGGGGGAGAGAAGTTGTAAAAGATGGTGCAGATTCAAGAAATAATGCCCCATTGTTGACTTATGATGACACTGGTTGCAGATGTGGCGAGATACTGGGGAAGGGCGGAACAACGTTCGAAGTACTTCCCCAATGCAGATGACGTTGTTGCATAGGCGTGATTGAAATTAAAATACCCGCATTAGGAGGTGGGCACCTGACAGAAATTAAAATACCCGCATTGGAAGGTGGGTGCCTGACTGAAAATGAATACCCGCATTAGGAGGTGGGCGCCTAACTGAAATGAAATACCCGCATTATGAGGTGGGTGCCTGACTGAAATGAAATACCCGCATTAGGAGGTGGGCGCCTGATTAAACATAAAATACCCGCATTAGGAGGTGGGCGCCTGATTAAACATAAAATACCCACATTAGGAGGTGGGCGCCTGATTTAAGATGAAATACCCGCATTAGAAGGTGGGCGCCTGATTTAAAACATACCCGCATTAGAAAGTGGGCGCCTGATTTAAATAACATACCCGCATTATGAGGTGGGCGCCTGATTTAAAATGAAATACTCGCATTAGAAGGTGGGCGCCTGATTTAAATGAAATACCCGCATTAGAAGGTGGGCGCCTGATTTAAAACATACCTGCATTAGGAGGTGGGCGCCTGATTTAAAACGAAATACCCGCATTAGGAGGTGGGCGCCTGATTTGAAATGAAATACCCGCATTAGAAGGTGGGCGCTTGATTTAAAATGAAATACCCGCATCAGAAGGTGGGCGCCTGATTTAAAACATACCCGCATTAGAAGGTGGGCGCCTGATTTAAACATACCCGCATTAGGAGGTGGGCGCATGACTGAAATTTAAATACCTGCATTAGGAGGTGGGCGCCTGACTGAAATTTAAAATACCCGCATTAGGAGGTGGGCGCCTGACTGAAATTAAAATACCCGCATTAGGAGGTGGGCGCCTGACTGAAATTTAAATACCCGCATTAGGAGGTGGGCGCCTGGCTGAAATTTAAAATACCCGCATTAGGAGGTGGGCGCCTGACTGAAATTAAAATACTCGCATTAGGAGGTGGGCGCCTGACTGAAATTTAAATACCCGCATTAGGAGTTGGGCGCCTGACTGAAATTGAAATACCCGCATTAGGAGGTTGGCGCCTGATTTAAAAATAAAATACCCGCATTAGGAGGTTGGCGCCTGATTTAAAAATAAAATACCCGCATTAGGAGGTGGGCGCCTGATTTATGTCGTCGTATTGACGTGATGCGCTTGTGAAACGTCATTGTGTAGACGTGTTGCTGATGACGCCGTTGTATGAGCGTGTTGCTGATGACGCCGTTGTATGGGCGTGTTGCTGTCGACACCGTTGCATGGGCGTGGTGCTGATGACGCCGTTGTATGGGCGTGTTGCTGTCGTTGTACTGCTTTGAAAGATGTAAATGACGTCATTGCCGTCAGTTTGGTGTAATATGATTCCACGTTGTGTTGAATCTTCTGCCAATTCAAACTCCTGTGGACTGTGAATTGAAATGTCGTCCTTGCACTGACGAAAATGTGAGGCGACGTCTTTGCCAAATTAAGCACACATGTTGCAGCTTCTCTGCCTTTGTCAACCTGAAGACCTGTATTCAGAGAATTTTGTGAGTTGTAGGTTTTGCCCTGGACGCTTGCAAGTTTAGACTTGTTTGGATTGAAGACATAGATGTCTGGCATTTTTCCATGTCTATTGGCGTATTATTGCAGTGACCCCTTAAAATTTGCCCCAGTTTCTGATATATATAAAGATGCTAAACTTCCAACTGGACAAAATCGAGTTTGTGCGGGCAACTTGCTTGTCCTATTAAGGCGATCATGCGGGCTAATTGCATTGTGTGCAAGATAAGGGAAGAAAATTCCAATGGTGTGACCGAAGCCGATATAGGCTGCCTACGTATTCCGACAAAGGAAAATCAGGTCATAACGTAGTTCGTTGGCAAAAGAGATTGTGAACTTTTCCAAAAATGGGACCGAAGCCGATGTGGCTGCCTACGTATCCCGCCGAGGGAATCAGGTCATAACGTAGTTCATGCAAGCTAAAAGGTTTTTGTCAGGATTTTCTAAAAAATGAAACCGAAGCTGATGTGGCCGCCTACGTATCCCGCCATGGGAATCAGGTCATAACGTAGTTCATGCGGTAAAAGAGATTTGTAAGGATTTTCTAAAAATGAGACCGAAGCTGTTGTGGCCGCCTACGTATCCCGTCGAGAGAATCAGGTCATAACGTAGTTCATGCGGCAAAATGGATTGTGAAGTTTTCAAAAATGGGCACCGAAGCCGATGTGGCTGCCTACGTATCCCGCCGAGGGAATCAGGTCATAACGTAGTTCATGCAAGCAAAAGAATTTGTATTTGTAGAATGTTTTTTTCTTTTTTTCATTTTTGTAAAAGAGAGTGACCAGAGTTTGAAAAATGATGCAATATATTTTGCAAGGTTTTTTTTTTGTTGTTGTTGTTTTTTTTTTTGTGAAAATATGAAAAAGACAGAATCACGTCTTGACTTCGGTTAGTACCAACAATTAGTATTGTGCTTAGGAGTTTTCGTTATTTGTTTTCTGTCAAATCGAGACAGACTTTAAGGTAATTCCTACAGCTTCAGATGCTACCTCAGACATACCTGAGTATCGACACTTGCTTCAAGCCAAGATTTTGACATATATGCATCCTCATGTTTCAAATGCCCTCACTGAAAGAAAGTCCCTTCCTAACATGTATTTCAGTATTTTGAACTTTGGGACGTCTAGAGAAGTACACTCACCCTCAGAAAGATGTTCAATGCATTTAACTGTGATACCATAGGCTTGGCCGTCATGTGAGTATCCACTAATGTGAGAACCCTCGGTATAGGATCATGTAGGGCTTGTTATGGGTTTGTAATGTAGGCTTGGGAAAGGAAAGGATATTATTTGGGTAAAGAGTGACTAATCCTTCCTTGAGCGTTGTAATATGTCCGTGCTTGGTATTTGTGTGCATTGATTCCGATTTGCTTCTTTTTGCCCCCTTTTGTTTTGTACCGGCTTCTTTTGAATATTTCGTTTGGAGCTTTTTCCCCTTTTTCGGAGTTATTTCCTTCTTTTTTCTTTTTTTCTTTTTTTTTTGTTTTTTTTGATATTGTCGGGGCTTTTTGACTTCTTCTTTGTGTGAAGTCGTCCTTTTGTTTTGTTTTGTTTTCCTCTTTTGGGGGCATTGCACTTCAACTCGGATCTTTTCAGCAATTTTCACATTTCTAATGCGCTCAAGGAGGTCGGGCCAAAAGAGGGATAATGCGTGTACGCACTCAGAAAGGGTATAGGCATAAGATGTGGTTGTTAAAAAAAAATAAGGTTCAGGCTCAAAGAGGAAGTGCTACGGATAATGTTATTTGGTAAGCTGGAAAGGCTCAAACGGATCAAAGAAAGCCTACAATCCTTTCCTATACCAAGTGTTACTCAGGATTTCGCCTCAACAAACATTTGAGCCAAGTTCTAGATCACAATGCAATGCAATTGAACTTATTCTAAAAACTCACCACACGATGCATATGAAACGATGAGGTTGATTTTGTTCATATCTTGAAAGTATGCAAAACAATTTTTCAAGTGTCGCCACAGGCATGAATGGGAGGTAGCAAAAGAATCTATGGTTTACCACAAAGTCAGTCTTCTCCGCCTGTTCTTTTCTATGCACACTCCTAATTGTGTTGGTATCAACCAAGTCAATCAATGATTCTTGAAATATATATATATATTTTTTTTGTATTTTTGAATAAAGGGTACCGAACCCAATTAGGGCTGCCTACGTATCTCATCTTTGACGAGAATCAAGTGTGCGTAGTTCGTGCAGAAAATATATATAAAATGTATGCTCAAAAAAATTCATCCATGATAGGATAGTAAAAGTAAAAATTGTATAAGACAAATGATTGCCCACTATAGGACGAATGCAAAGTAAAAATAATTGTACACGGTAGAATGAATGCAATAAAAAAATGATTATCCACAATAGGATGCATGTAATAATAATAAAAATAATTGTCCATTATAGGATGAATGAAAAGATTGATAAATCAGATATGTCCCTCTCTAAGGTGGACAAGGAAGTGCGTCTTTTTTTTTTAGTGTTGTCGAACCCGAGAAGGGCTACCTACGTATTACACCGTACGGTGAGAATCAGACACTCGTAGTTCGTAAGGATATGTTGTAAAAATAGTATGATATAAAGAAATTATGTAACGAAAATTAAACATATCAACTGAATTTGCAAATATGTAACAAAACAAAAGTATAGACAAATTAAAGTGATGACTCATTGAATCTGGTGTTGGATGACTTCTTCCAGTCAAAACATCTTTCGGTCATCTTTGTGAAAGCCTTTGGCTTTGTTCTTTCCTGGAGTATATCCAGGAATAATGTTTTAGAATGACCCCCCCAACTGTTCGCGAGGACGATCTTCCTGCAAAAAATAAGAGCAACGGGTGAAAGGAGGAAAGTCACTAAAAGATTAATAAAATGTAAGAGTGTGAAAGTATGGTCAAAAACTCCCCTGATTGCTTCACGAGATCCGAGTCTTGATGTTCAAGAACGCTTTATCCTTGGGCAGTGACACAATTTCTGTTCAAGAGTCGCAAGCGACATGGTATGATATGTACAAAATTGAAGCAACTAATTATTGCATTAAATAATATGTACAGAGATAAAAAAAGAAAAATAGCAAACAAACTGTGCGGGAATTAAATATGCGTCCTATCATGCATGGAGCCTCTCTTATGCCAGAGGTGGGCCTAAACGCCAAATATGAGAGATTATGACAGAATAATCCAAGTTGTCAAACTACAGTGCTTTTGTTGGAAATGAAGACAAAATGTATGTACATTTTTCAATATCGGCATGTCATGATTAGGCTTGGATTAGTCCATTATTATCACGCTACAAATAATATGTTGATGGTCGTTGGGGGAGCGAGACTCGTCGACAATTTTGGTGGATTTCTTAATTGTGGAGTCGATGCCAAGGATCGACCCACCTATGGTGTATGTATGCATGATTAAAAATAAAAGGGTATAGCTCTATCCTAAATTTACTAAGATTGGGCTTACTGGACTCAAGGTTTCCGAGCGGACTACTCGAGTGAGAAGGCTACACAGCCACCGGATGGTCCGGACACTCCGCGCATACGCCAACTCTCCTAAAATTTGGTAATTTGAAAGAATTTCCGGGTGTGCAAAACACACCTCGCGTGCAATGTGTGATAGTGTCAATTTTCCATAGTGGAAGAAATATGAGCGAAATGCCAATTTAAGGAAAGCAATAAAAGAATATAGCAATTAAAGAAGTTAAACATATAAAATTTCAAAAAGGAAACAATTAGAATTAGTAGAATAAATAAGAAGCGAAATAAAGCGCAATAATAATTAACCCGAACTTGCTATGGTTAAGAACCTGATTCCCCAGCGGAGTCGCCATGCTGTCGCACCCGATTTTGACCTGCGGGCTTCGCGACGCGATGGCGTCGATTGCCTCTGGATTGGATAAAAATGCTTTGTTGAGGAGTCGCCACCTAATTATTCTAAGGTGAATTAGGGCACCTAAATCTTAACTAAAAGCTATAAAAATAACTCCAATTTTATGATCTACGAAACTAATGAGATTCTAGGTAAGGGTTCTTTATTATCCTAAAGGGAAGGGGTTAGGCATCCTTTAAGATCCGCTAACTTGCGGTTATCCGATCAAACTCACGTTAATTATTGTACTAAGAAAATGCATGTTTTTACAAGTATAAAAATAATGTTGCAAGTAGTTAATAAAATGATGCATTTTGTACATGTAAAGTTGAGAGGGAAAAAATAAATAAATATGCATCTGTATGAAAATTGATAAAAATATATGCAAGGTGATTTTTATTGGCGACGGGCCTAAAATAGGTAAACTAGCGATTCTCGATTTTAAAACTAACCGAGCCTAAAATAAATAAACTAGCGATGAGTTTCAAGTTTTTGACTACCCTATTAATTAATCTAAGTCTACCTATTCTAAATATTCCAATAATTTCAGGAGTACAATAATATTACAATACAAAATGGAATAAAGCTGAATTAAAGAAAGTAAAAGACAACAACAAAAATAAGTAATCTTCGAGGGGTATTTACCTTCTTTGACTTTATCTTTGCAAGCTGTCAAGAATAAACGGTTAGAGACAATTGAATATACATAACTTCGGATCCGTATCCAAAACAATAAATGTTTTGATTACGGAGGGCTCAGACTTAAATTTTGAAAAGATCATTCCAATCACGTCGTGGCTGCGAACATATGACTCGTTAGTCATTTTAGTTGCCTTGCCTACCGAACATATTGGTCTCTCGGGTGAAAAAGATTTAAATTTCATCATTGCCCAGAAGTTTTATTTTCCGTCCTTACAACTGTGGAGGCCTCAAAAATCGACGGATATTTTTTCATCGGCCAATGTAGTATAATAATTCAAAAAATAGTAAACAGTAAAAAAATAGTACATATCCGTGGCACGGATGTTTAAAACAGTAAATTAAAGAAACAGAGAAACGAAAGAAGAAAAACGCGGCCTCGAATTCAATTTCATCGGCCTAAGTGTAGTGTTAGTAAAAACAAATAAAACAGTAATCCATTGCACGGATGTTAAAGAAAACATTAAACAAAGAAACGAAACGAAAAAAAAGTGCGTCCTCGAATTTAATTTCATCGGCCTAAATGCAGTATTTAATTCAAAAACAGTAAACTAAACCAAAACAGTAAAAAACTGAAATCGAGAAGCAATTCCCAAAAAAATGCGATATTTAGTTTAAAACAGTAAGACAGTAAAACAGTAAATATCCGTTGCACGGATGTTTAAAACAGTAAACAGTAAACAGAGAAACAAACAAAAAAAAGGGTGGCCTCGAATTTAATTTCATCGGCCATAATGCAGTATTTATTCAAAGCAGTAAAACAGTAAAATTTCCGTGCAAGGATGTTTAAATGCTAAAATAAACCAACAGTTTGCAATTAAAACGTCCGACCCGAATTCTGAAATTTTCGGACCGAAGCAGACCAAACAATCGGACCGAAGTTACGAGCGGTGACCCGATTTTTTTTTGGAATTTTCAGATAACCAACAATAAAATATTAAAACACAAAATCTGAAAATTTATTCGAACCGGGTCGACCCGACCCGAAACAGTGACCCGACCCAAATCGGATACTTCAACCCGGATCAAATTCTTTCCAAATTTTCAGGTAACCAACAACACAATATAAACATACAAAAATCTGGAATTTAACCGAACCGGGTCGACCCGACACGGGTCAGTGACCCGACCCGACACGGGTCAATGACCCGACCCGAATCGGATGTTTTTCAACCCGAATAGATTTTCTTCCAAATTACAGATAACCAATAACAAAATATCGAACATGAAATCTAGAAATTCATTCGAACTGGGTCGACCCGACCCGACCCGGGGTCAGCGACCCGACCCGGAACAAATTTTCCCCAAATTTCAGGTAACCAACAGCACAATATAAACATACAAAAATCTGGAAATTAACCGAACCGGGTCAACCCGACCCGAATCGGATGTTTTTCAACCCGAATCGATTTTCTCCAAATTTCAGATAACCAACAAGACACATAAAACATAAAATCTGGAAATTCATTCAAACCGGGTCGACGGACGGGTCGATGTTCCGACCGGAGCAGTGTCGACCAAAGCAGATTTTTTCCAAATCTTCAGATAACCAACAAGAAGATATAAAAGCATAAAAAATATGGAAAAACTTACCCAAATCGGGTTGACCTGACCCGACCCGACAATGAGCAAAATGAGAAAAAATCCATGCAAAATCCGACCTAAATTCCGACCAAGAACTCCCTCTTTTCGGACAAAAATCCACACAAATCGACCCCCAAAACAGTGAACAAAAAGAGGTATTTTATGGATGGGTTTCGGATTTTGGGGGGGATAGGGTATGGGGTTGACGGGTTGGTTGGTGGTGTTGGGCGACGGTGTCGGCGTTGTGGTGAGTTGGTCGGCGATGTGGCGGCAGTGGTAAGTTGGTCGGCGACGTGAGGTCACGGGTATGGAGCTGGTTGGTGTCGGTGTCGTGGTGGTGATGTGGGTGTAGGTTGTCCGGCGTATGTGGGGTAGGGTGGTGTGTGCGGCTGATGGAGAGAGAGAGAGAGTGAGATATATGAAATGAAAATGTTTTGTTGTAGGGTTTTGGTTTAAAGGGGGGAAATAAAGGGAAAGGGAATTGGGTATTGGGCCGATCCGGGTGGGCTTGCGGTTTTTGGGCTGGCCGAATTGGGCCACGGGTAGGGGATAAGTGGGGTGATTAGTTGGGCCTTGGATGGGGTCCGAAAATGGGTTGTTTTTATTGTAATGGGTTGAGTAGAAATTGTTTTGGGGGAAATGAAGTGGGTTATGGGTTAAAAATATAAAAAGGAGGTTTTATTATATAAAAAGAAAGCTTTGCAAAATTTATAAATTATAAAGATGATAATATGATAAAATATAATATTTGTGAAATGCTTGATGCTTAAAAAAAATAAAAATGCAATGTCGTTTTGCGAAAATAAAATAACATATAATATTAGGATAAAAGTATGATTGTGATATTAAAATGTAAATTACAGTAAAAAATGCAAATAATAATAATAATAATGATATATATACATATATTTGTCTATATTTTAAAATTGTCTTAAAGTGTCAAAAATATTAAAAATTGCAAATAAAATCCAAAAAGATGGGACAAAATTGGGTGTCAACACATTATCAAGTGGGTCTTTGTTTATTTAATTAATTTTATTCTTTAATGTTTCTTAAGGGATTAGCTAACCCTAGGACTCGCCCATTTATTTTGATTTGAGCTCGGAAGAGCGATTTGGGAAAGATTAATTAACAAGAATTTGGGGCGTTAACCCTCATCTCATAACTTGAGCTAGGAATAGGATAGTTAACTTGAGGTTAAATTGATTGTGTCAAATATCACACTTTAAGGCTTGGAAAAGCTTAGAGTGAAATTCATTGATTTGGTTGGAAGTCTTTCAATGAGATTTTAGAAATCATTATATATCAACATAGACTCGCTCTTAGTTGTAAAATCTCAAAATACATTGGATCGTTACTTGAGAGTAATTTTCCTTGTATCATTGCTCGTGGACATTGATCATTTTACCCACTTTATAGTTAGTTTTATCTTTGTTAGTTCTTAAACCAAAAATCAAATATTGAAAAAGTATTTGACTTAGTATAGAAAGTGAGAATTCTTTACTTGCTTAATCGCCTAGTATATTTTTCTCTGTGGGATTCGACCCCGACTCATAATTGGGTAAATTATATTGCATACGACCGTGTACACTTTCTCACTTGAGGAGTGTATTTGAACGTTATCAATAGTTAGTGACAAGATAATTTCATTGGTATTAAGAATACTTTTAGTGACGAAAAAATACAATCAACTACAAAAAATTACACTTTTTATGACAAACAAGTTCGTCAAAAATCCTACGTATTTGAGGACGAAAATAGATTTCGTAGTTAATATAATTTTATGTAGCGATGAAACACTAAGTCGTCTTTATATACTTTTAGTGACCCATGGTTTAGGGACGACTGATTGATGATTTTTTTTCGTCACACAAGTTTTTTTGTGACGAAATATGATGTATATGTGATGAAATCATTTGTTATTGATAATCAAATTTGTTGTAGTTTATTTCTTGCATGCTGCATGACTTAAAAATCTTTAAGAATATTATGCAAAGTTGAATATTTTTTCACGTGAATTGTTTGTAGTTAGAAACAGTTTTTGAGAAGAACTATAAAGTGATTTGCTAAATTAAACTACATGATCTAAAATTTGTTAAGATACTCTTTTGGAGTTCCTACATCTCTGAGAGAGATTCATAACCAATGGTGTCTATGATATCTCGAAACTACTCGTGCAACAACAACAACAATAATATACCCAGTGAAATCACACAATGTGGGGTCTGGGAAGGGTAGAGTGTACGCAGACCTTACCTCTACCTTGGTAGGTAGAGCGGTTATTTTCGAGAGACCCTCGGCTCAAGACAAAGGATAAGCACAAGCACAAGCAAAAGCAAAGGAAGAGCAAAGTAAGAGAAACGGTCAGACCCGGTCAAAAAATGTAAAGCAGAATGAAAATGCTGATATCAAAAGCGAATAAGTCTTGATAGCGCATTCTGAAAAAGTAAGCAGTGACTAGCGCAGGTAAATAAGCTTACTAATGTGGAATTAAGTTTATCCCGTTATTTATGACTCGAACAATTGGGCCCCGCACATCGAAAATATCATTTCCACATATGTGCAATCTTAGTGCCAAATATCATAAATTTCGTTAATGAAAGAGATATTGGTACGTAAGTGAAATGTTTGAGACATAGAATGATGGATGGTTATTTGCTAAATGACAAGTGTTCCACATTGATAAACGAAGGAAGGATTGTGCGAGGTATAAGATGGAATGGGTCGAAAAAGTGCCGCGGAGCCGAGAAGGGCTGCGGCGCCTCCCAGACTGGGCCGCGACGCCCCCCCTTGCAGCGCCGCGGCACCGGAGTGCCAGTGAGCTCCATGATGAATTAGCACCGTGGCGCTAAGGTGGCAGAGCCGCGGCGCTTCATGGGCAGTGACAGTTCGACGGAATCCTAAAAGGTTTGGCTGTTTAGGGGGTTTCAATTTATTGAATCCACCCAATAAGGCCATTACTTGGACCATTATTTGGCTGCATTTGTTGGGGGTTAAATGTCATCTATTACATGGAAATTGATAGCCATTGTGGGATATTTGAAGAGGCCATCTTACACACCTATAAATTGAAGCCTTGGCTCAATTTTATAGAAGACAATGAACACATATGCACATATGAACAGAAAACAAGTTCACAACATCACAAAGAGATCAGATTTTCCTGATAGCAATCATTCTCTTAGAAATCTTCATTATTCGTGTTCTTCGTTGAGATCATTTGTGTAGGCTTTGCACACTTGATAGTTTGTTGTTTCATCTTGGAAGACTATTGTCGACACTTCCGTAAAACCTATATACGGGGGCAATATTTCTTAAAGACAGAGAGTCATCTCTCGACTCAGTCGGTGGTGTTGTGTTTATTTAATTGGTTGCTAAGTGTTTCATGTGATAACTTAACAGATGAAGGACTCTAATTGTTCGTATTTTCAGCGGATCTACAAGCCACAAGTGTAGCGGTTCGTGTTCTTGTATTTCGGAATACAAGTACCGTATTTAAAGTTTTATACAAAATCAAATTATTGACAACGTGTTGTTGTCCTAATTGTTGTTTATCCTTTCGATCACTGTAATAGTTATTTACTATTCTCATTTTTGCTTTATGTATATTCCAACAAGTTTAAGATAAGATTTGTATTAGTGATTCGAAAGATGTTGGTCGACAAGTGTGTGGCAAAATCTGGTTATGGTTCTCTCTTTGACGACAGTTATAAGTCTGTTTCCGTCAAAGGAGGGATCTCCGAATCTGATGCTGAGATTCAAGATTCTGCTGATAGTCATGCTAGTACGGCTAAAGATCAAGGACAAGTTGGTGTCACCGCTCCCGAGGGTGGTGGAAACAAGCGCCCACGAGAGGCTGAGGATGTCAACTGGGACAAGAGGAGAAGGCTGAAGATGATGTTCTATCATATAGCAAAAGTCCTATATCTATCCCAGACAAAGAATCTGAATTATGGTAAGGAGGATTTGGACACTCAGTCTAACTGAAGTGGGCCAAAATCCAAAAGGTCTAAGTTAATCCTTCCTTATCAAGAAAATGTTTAGTTAATATCTGAATAAAAGTGTGTAAAGAGAGGCTGGGAATATGAAGGTGGTTTTCATTAAAAACTTATATTCCCTACACTCTAAAATCAGATATTGAATTTCCTTCCTTCCCGGTTAAATATTGGACTATTGTAAACAAAACTTAAAAGATCAGTTCTTTTGGGTGTAATTTTTAACAGTGTTAAAAGTATATTCGTACATACGAAAGAGAGATCCACTGATTGTGCGAAAACTGTTACCACTCTTAAGTAAGCGCCAGAGATTTCCCTAGGCACCAATCACAAGGGAAGAAGACTAAAAGATAATGGCTTATCTTAAGACGTTAAACCTGTCACACAATCTGACAGAAGATCCTTCATAAGAGGATATTGGACACTCAGTCGTACAAAGCCTACGGGCGACTGGAGTGGGCCAGAATTCATTTGATAGGATGATATTGGACACTCAGTCATACAATGCCTACGGGCGACTGGAGTGGGACCAGAATTTATTTGACAGAAAAGTAATGGACACCTAGTGAGGTGGACTAGAGTTTTCCTGGTCTTAAATGATCTGAAGGCCAAAAGAAAGGCAGAAAAGAAATTGGACACTCAATCTGCCTAAACAACTGGAGTGGGCCAGAGTATCCTGATCACATGTGATCTTGTTATGCCCTAACCACGGGCAAGAGGTTGTTCATGTAAAGCAACTCCACGTCTAAAGTAGAAGGGGTTGGAGAGGTTGTCCTCAATAGGACTTCAGAGAATAGGATCACTCTAAAATGAGGTGATACATGTCTCAAACTTGGTTTAAGGGCCGCTGTTGGTCAAGCTGGTTTGAGACTATGCCAACAGGTCTGTAATAACTAAGAATAGTACAGTATGTCTGTAGCTAAATGAATGATAGATTTATAATCTGTGCATCTATGCCATCATAGAATAAGACACGTTAAATAGCAAGTCATTTAAAAGTTAACAAAGTTGAGATTGTTGCATTCTGTCGACATAAACCCTCAAAATGAATGTGAGGTAGGCGAAGAGGCAAAATCACCTTTCTGTTCCATCAAAGGAATAGCGAAAGGAGCACCGCTCCTCTAGAACTTAGTCACACCTACATGGGTGATTTGAAGTTTATACAAAATAGAAGGGGAAGACAAGTACTTTGTGACCTTCATTGATTATGGTACAATGTATTGCATCTTTTGTTTGTCTGTAGAAAAGCAAAGATGAAGTTGTTGAAGCGGATAAGCGCTACAAAGTAGAAGTTGAAAAATCAACTAAGCCTATGAATTGAGGAATTCATAGTGATAGAGGGGAAGAATGTGAAGCATCATTCATCAAACGACTGCTCATTACTCACTTCAGTCTAACGATGTTAGCCAAGCGCAAAGCCGTATGCCCAAATTATGTGGGGCAAGGCGATCCTTACCGCTAATGTGATTCTCAATAGAAATACGCATAAGGATAAGGATAACCCTCCGTGTGAAACATGGAAAGGATCTCACATACAAATGTCGTGATGTGGGATGGCGTGGTAGAAGTTGGAATACCAAAACCAGGTCAAGTTGGACCTAAGACTGTAAATTGCATATCCACTGGATCTGCAAATAACAGTAGTGCTTATCGCCTCTTGGTGTCAAAGAATGTTGAATTCTTTAAAGATAACTTTCCTTGAGAAGGAAAAAGAAGTAATTGCTCGAGGTTAACAAGAACCCGCGAGGTCCTGACTGTTCGAAACTAGACATTTCGTATCTACAGGACTCGAAAGTTGCTGATTATCCGGAACTTAATATTCCAGATCTACAGAACTCAGGGATTCTAGATGTTGAACCGAGCTGTAGCAAAGAGGGGACAAAGACTTGTTCTAGGCCTTCTAGCTTTTATGGTTGAGAATGAACCATGGACAATTAACAGAGAATTATCATAGATTCCATTAAATAGAACCATACTTGTGTAATGGTTGACCTTCCCCCGGAAAAAGAACCTTTGGGTTGTAAAAGTGGATACTCAAAATTGAGTACAAAGTAGATGGATATACTGACGTATAGGGCCTCGGCTATTTGTACATGTGCTCTCCTGTGAATAGCTTAACATCCAGGGCCATTGCAGTCTTGCGTGGCATGGATACTGAAACAGCCTTCCTAACCGGAGAGTTGGAAGGGGAGGATCAAAGTTGGTTTGCTAGATTGTTGGGCTTCTTCCTGAACTTTCATTTTGGTCTTGGAAGTTTCAGATAAAACAAAAACAATGAATCTGACAACAGAAACATTAACTCTGAAGTTAGAAAGCCAACAGTTGGAAAAACTAATAGTCTGAAAGTGGAAGTCATATTGAAACAAAAGTCTCGATATGAAAGATATGGATATCACAAATGACATCTTAGGAATTGGGATTTCTAAGACATCTAACGGACTGGTCTAATTCCAAACTCATTTGTGAGGTAGTTAACAATCTCGTTGAAGCCACCAATGGATATGAATCATATAATTGATTGGAATCATGGTGCACTCATATACAAGGAGCGATATGCGCAGGTTACATGTAGTTCAATGTATGTTACACACTACAACCGACCTGGTATCGGCTTACAAATCAGATCAGTTGAATTAAGGTTCAATCGTGATTCTGGAAATGATTGATAGAAGGCGTTAAGTCGGATATGACGATATCTGAAATATTCGCTTATCTATAGATCATGGTATTCTAGATGTCCAGCAGTTCTGGGAGAACACAGTGATGTAAACTGGACATCAGATATGAAGAACACCAAAGACACAAGTAAATGTGTATGGTGGGTCTTGGAAAATCCTCTAAGCAAACCTGCATCGGCCGATTCATGATGAAATCGGAGTTTCTCGCTTTAAACAAAGCATGAAAGAAGTTGAGTAATTTCACGACTCCCTATAGGACGTCCCTTATTGGGAGAAACTCGTTCCTTCAGCAGTTATACACTGTGGCTAGCCGGTCGGCTTCAAGAAGGACACGAATGATGGCGTCTGGACATATCTGTCAGGATCTATCGAAGACATAAGACCGTATGGCAGTTGATCATCACGGAGGTCACTTCCTTGATTACTAATCAAAGGATATTATGGACCTTTAACTAAGGGCTACCCGAAGATCAAGAGTTTTCCCTGTCTAGGGGAATGGGCTTAAAAACCCAAACGATACAAACCTTTGCGGTAGTAACCCAACCATACTGAGTGGAGATCCCAAGAATATGGTTCAATGGGAAAACTAAGCTGCAAAAGGTTCAGTTAAGCGCTTCGGTGGAAGCAAGAGCACTTTGGATGATGATTTCTGTAAAGAAATATGAATCCAAAGCCGTTCCCGCGATAGACATTAAAGTGCTACCTGCATGGTGGGTAAAGGTTAAGCTTCCAAACCTTTAACGATCCTCAAACGGTTGAGGTTAAGGTTGGGGAAACTTTTAATGATTCCTAACACTTGTGAAGTGGGGTATAGCAGGATACCTTATAGGAGATTACCTATTTAAGTGTGAGGACAGGCCACCTCAAATTAACGCACTTAAGAATCTAAGTGTGTCCACGGCCACAACAGACAAGAACAAAAGAAGAAACGAATAAAGGGGAGGTATTGTGTTAGTACCGTTGTCTTGGCTTACATTAAACACTGACGGTTTAAGACATCACGTTCACTGCGTAGTAAGTAAGTCCGATGGTATTCAACTAGGGAAGGTTCAAAGCGTAAGCTACCTCTCCTGATGCAATATCTTTTCACTGAAAGATTGCTAAAAGTAGGCACCTTGTGTGTGCGCCAAAATCTCTTTCAAGAGGGGATTGTTAGAAATTTACTAATGTGGAATTAAGTTTATCCCGTTATTTATGACTCGAACAATTAGGCCCCGCACGTCGAAAATATCATTTCCACACACGTGCAATCTTAGTGCCAAGTATCGTAAATTTCGTTAATGAAAGAGATATTGGTACGTAAGTGAAATGTTTGAGACATAGAATGATGGATGATTATTTGCTAAATGACAAGTGTTCCACATTGGTAAACGAAAGAAGGATTGTGCGAGGTATAAGATGGAATGGGTCAGAAAAGCGCTGCGGAGACGAGAAGGGTCGCGACGCCCCCTTGCAGCACCGCGGTGCCGGAGTGGCAGTGAGCTCCGTGATGAATTAGCGTCGCAGCGCTAAGGTGGCAGAGCCGCGGTGTTTCATGGGCAGTGACTGTTCGACGGAATCCCAAAAGGTTTGGTTGTTTAGGGGGTTTCAATTTATTGAATTCACCCAATAATAGCCATTACTTGGACCATTATTTGGCTGCATTTGTTGGGGGTTAAATGTCATCTATTACATGGAAATTGATAGTCATTGTGGGACATTTGAAGAGGTCATCTTGCACACCTATAAATTGAAGCCTTGGATCAATTATATAGAAGACAATGAACACATATGCACATATGAACAGAAAAACAAGTCCACAACATCACAAAGAGATCAGATTTTCCTGATAGCAATCCTTCTCTTAGCAATCTTCATTATTCGTGTTCTTCGTTGAGATCATTTGTGTAGGCTTTGCACACTTGATAGTTTGTTGTTTCATCTTGGGAGACTATTGTCCACACTTCCGTAAAGCCTATATACGGGGGAAATCTTATCTTAAAGACAGAGAGTCATCTCTCGACTCAGCCGGTGGTGTTGTGTTTATTTAATTAGTTGTTAAGTGTTTCAAGTGATAAATTAACAGACGAAGGACTCTAAATGTTCATATTCTCAGGGGATCTACAAGCCACAAGTGTAGCGGTTCATGTTCTTGTATTTCGGAATACAAGTACCGTATTTGAAGTTTCATACAAAATCAAATTATTGACAACGTGATGTTGTCTTAATTATTGTTTATCCTTTCGATCACTGTAATATTTATTTACTCTTCCCGTTGTTGCTTTACGTATATTCCAACACTTGCATGCTGCATGACTTAAAAATCTTTAAGAATATTATGCAAAGTTGAATATTTTTTCACGTGAATTATTTGTAGTTAGAAACAGTTTTTGAGAAGAACTATGAAGTGATTTGCTAAATTAAACTACATGATCAAAAATTTGTTAAGATACTCTTTTGGAGTTCCTACATCTCTGAGAGATTCATAACCAATTGTGTCTATGATATCTCGAAACTACTCGTGCAACAACAACAACAATATTATACCCAGTGAAATCCCACAACGTGGGGTCTGGAAAGGGTAGAGTGTACGCAGACCTTACCTCTACCTTGGTAGGTAGAGTGGTTATTTCCGAGAGACCCTTGGCTCAAGACAAAGCATAAGCACAAGCACAAGAAAAAGCAAAGCAAGAGCAAAGTAAGAGAAATGGTCAGACCCGATCAAAATGTAAAGCAGTATGAAAATGTTGATATCAAAAGAGAATAAGTCATGATAGCGTATTCTAAAAAGTAAGCAGTGACTAGCGCAGGTAAATAAGCTAAACAAAGTATACTAAAGGGCACACAGCAACAGAAATCAAACTACATTATAAAGCAATATTGCACCTATTAGTATGATAGGCTAAGCAGGCCAACAATAATAACACTACAACTACCAGTTTGCAAGCATAAGTAGGACTACGCTCGATTACCTACTATCCTTCTACCCTAATTCGTGTCCAACGCAACTTCCTATCTAAGGTCATGTCCTCAGTAAGTTGCACATGTGCCATATCCCATCTAATCACGTTTCCTCAATACTTCTTCGGCCTACCTCTACCCCTCCTAAACCCGTCCATAGACAACCTATCACACCTCCGCACTAGGGCATTTGTGTCTCTTCTCTCCACATGCCCAAACCATCTCAACCTCGATTCCCACATCTTATCCTCCACCGAGGCCACTCCCACTCTATCCCAGATATCATAATTTCTAATCCTATCCCTCCTTATATGCCCACACATCTATCTCAGCATCCTCATCTCCATAACTTTCATCTTTTGGGTGTGCGAAATCTTAACTGGCCAATACTCCACCCCATACAACATAGTCGGTCTAACCATCGCCCTATAGAAACTGTCTTTATATTTTGGTGGCACATTTTTGTCACATAAGACTCCAGATGCGAGCCTCAATTTCATCAACTCTACCCCAATACCATGTGTGACATCGTCATCAATCTCTCCATCCCCTTGGATAATAGACCCGGGGTACTTGAAGCTTTCTTTTTTGGAATGACTTGAGTACCAAGCCTCACCTCCACGCCTGTCTCAAAGTCGTTCCCATTACTAAACTTGCACTCCAAGTATTCTTTCTTAGTCCTACTCAGCTTGAACCCTTTAGACTCTAGAGTCTGTCTCCAAACCTCCAGTTTAGAGTTCACTCCATTGTGAGTCTCATCAATCAAGACTATGTCGTCTGCGAATAACATCATGGCACCTCCCCTTGTATTTGTTGCGTCAGTCCATCCATCACCAATACAAATAAGAATGGGCTAAGAGTTGATCCCTGGTGCAGTCCCATCATCACTGGGAAGTGCTCCGGCTCTCATCCAACTGTCCGTACCCTGGTTTTGGCTCTATCATACATATCCTTTATCGCCCTAGTGTACGCCATAGGTACATCTATAACCTCCAAATATATCCTTAGAACCTCCCTATGGACTTTGTCGTATGCCTTCTCGAGGTCATGAAAATCATATTTAAGTGTCTCTTCCTCTACCTATACTGCTCCACCAACTTCCTAATAACATGAATGAATTCTATAGTCGAACGCCCCGGCATGAATCCAAACTGGTTCTCAGAAATTGACACACCTCTTCTTACCCTCGTCTCCACAACCCTTTCCCAAACTTTCATAGTGTGACATAGCAGCTTAAGACCCTTATAGTTGTTGCAACTCTGGATATCACCTTTGTTCTTGTACAAAGGGATCATTGTACTCCACCTCTATTCTTCGGGCATTCTCGCCGTCTTAAAAATGACATTAAACAACTCAATCAGCCACTCCAAACCTGTCATGCCTACGCTCTTCCAAAATTCAACTTGGATCTCATCAGGCCCGATCGTTCGTCCCATGCGAATCTTGTGAACAACACCATTAACCTCATCAACCTTAATGCTTCTATAATACCCAAAATCTCGGTACCTACCAGATTGCTCCAAATCTTCCAGCATAATGTCTATATCTCCTTGTTTATTCAAAAGTCTATGAAAGGAAGACTGCCACCTCTGTCTAATATGCGCGTCCTCCACCAGTACTTTGCCGTCCTCGTCCTTGATGCACCTCACGTGATCCAAGTCACGAGCCCTCATCTGCCTCTCCTTGGCTAGTTTGTACAACTTCTTATCCCCGTCTTTTTCCTCTAATTCCACATACATGCGTTCAAAAGCCATCGTTTTTGCCAATGTAACAGCAAGTTTTGCCTTTTTCCTCGTCATCTTATACAGTTCCCTATTCGAAACTACTCATGCATCAGTAGGAATACTAGTGTACCATCGGTTCAAGCACTACACAGAATCGCCTTGATAAGCCTCAACTTAAGAAGGCTAAATCTTGAATTGTGCGGCACCACAGTGATAAAGCCTACACATATTCAGCTGGGATCATTCTTGACTTATACAAAAAATAGTAATAGTCAGAATCTTGTGTACTCCTCAGAAAAGAAGAAAATAAATAAATACAGATTTTTATTTAAAGTATTAAGAGCGATTTTACTCAGCTACTTTATTAATTGCTTTAAAATTTCGTTATATCTTGTATTCATATTTATTTAAAAGCCTGGGTATCGTTGTGATGAACTGAAATTGTAGGGTTTTGTTGGGTTCAAAACACATAAGTAAGGCACAACGGAAGTTTAAAAGTTTTATTTCTTACTTACCCCAACAATAATTCTGGTATGGTTATACAACAATGGAACTTGTAACATAAAACATTTACTTACAAGTTATGATTATCTGGAATCATTATCAACAATAAGATGCACACGCGGTTGCCTTTCCGACTGCAAGCTCCAAGCTTCAATGTACTTCTCATTCGGAAAGCTAGGAAATCCAGCAGAGGTTTGAGAGTATTTGATTTTATGTCTCTAAGGCTTAGAATATTTTTCAGAATTGGTGTGTTGAAGAATGAGGTGAATGCCTCTATTTATAGTTGAAAAATAGGTCAAATCGAATTAGGGTTTGACCCAAAAATCAAGGCAGAGGCGCCGCGGACCTAGGGTATGGGCGTCGCGGCGCTAGGCATGCGCCTGCACTGCGCCGCGACCCTAGGGTATGGGTGTCGCGGCGCTCGACTTTATTTTTCGTGCATTCTTAATTAAATCCAAAATCCAATTTACTTAATTAAAATAATCATTATTCATTTAAATGTCTCAATTCCAAATTGAACATTTTAATTACTCTCTCAATACATACTTAGATCGTAACGGACAATCGACATAGTGTAACCCTACAGGCCTTCTCATATCAACATTAATCAAATTAAGGTCTACACGAAACTCCTAGACGGCGCCGGAAGACGAACTCAATATGTGAAGTACGTTTACACTAATCTAGTAAACTTAACCTTTATGTGGTAAGATAAAATCCTTTAATTCACGACACACCCGATCAAGCTTAGGATTTGTCAAGTGTCCATCCAAATGGCTTAATCATTGTATCTCATCTATATTAGTTGAAAACTAGACCATATTCTAAATATGTCTATTGTGTTGGACAATGACTTAGTCAACCTAATATCACTGAGAATCCAAGTGTTCTCTCGAATATACATCGAGGAATGAATCCTAATCTTGGCTCAACTACCACCTTCAATCCACATCGTAATGTACCCAATACAAGTCATATCTCAACCTATAAGGTATTTGAGCTTAGGACGGGATCAAAGTACATTACTTTGTAGACAAGGCGTGTATTGACCTCAAGTCTAAGGACTTCTATCTTCCACACGCTGATCATACTTTAGACAAGTATAACAAACAGTATATCAGCAGGGTATATCAATACTTCTAAAGTATCCATGTGTTCATTACGAGTAACCATTACTCGTAGCAGGTGATACATACTACATCCTCTAAGGATGTGATGCAGACCACATGTCGACTTATCACATATCATCGATATCCCATTCTCGATGATCATTAGTCGAGGCTATTTTAAGAGTTACGCTCTATCATTAATATCTCACTCTATTAATGACAACGTAAGCTCAAGGGATGTACATTAATAAATAATTACAAACAATCAAATAATAATTCAATAATTGTAAGTGCCAAAATATTAATCTCCATTAATAATAATACAAATGTGTATAAAGTAAATTTATCCTAATACAGCTTGTCTCTAGGACATAAATATACTTTCAATCTCCCACTTGGCCTAGAGCCAATCTCCAACATATCTAATGCCCATATTCTCAAAATGACCATTATGCTTGACTAAGCTTAATGGTTTAGTGAATGGGTCAGCTGGATTATCGTCTGTGGAAACATAGTCTAATCCAATCTCTTCAGTCTCCACCATCTCCCTGAGTATGTGGTACTTCCTTAGTACATGCTTGTTTCTGTTGGTTGATCTTAATTCCTTAGCTTGCGCAATTGCATCAGTGTTGTCACAATAAACAGTTATTGGACAAGTGGCACTTGGAACTACCCCTAGTTCCTTCAGGAACTCAGATATCACGACAACTTCTTTACCAGTTTCCGATCCAGCAATGTACTCATTTTTTGTTGTCGAATCAGCTGTTGTAGCTTGTTTGGAACTTTTTCAGCTTACTGCTCCACCATTGAAAATGTATGTGTAACCTGATTGAGATTTGTAGTCATCAACATCTGTCTGGAAACTAGCATCAGTGTACCCAGTACATATTAGCTTCTCTTTCCCACCATAGACTAAGAAGTAATCTTTAGTTCGTCTACGATACTTAAGAATACTCTTGACTGCCTTCTAGTGTTCTTCCCCCAGGATTCTGCTGGAACTTGCAAGTCATGCTTAGTGCAAAGGCCACATCTGGCCTAGTACAGGTCATGGCATACATGATCGATCCTATAGCCGAAGAATATGGGATCCTTTTCATGCGTTCAAGTTCTATAGAATTAGAAGGACTATCCTTCTTAGATAACTTGATGTCTTTTCCCATAGGTAGACCTCCTTTCTTGGAATTTTTCATAGAAAAACGTCTAAGCACTTTGTCTATGTAGACTGACTATGACAGCCCCAACAATCTGTTATGTCAATATTTATTGATCTTAATCCCCAGAATATAGCAGGCTTCACCTAAATCCTTCATCATGAAAGTACTGAACAACCACTCTTTGACTGACTGCAGGAGAATCTTATTGTCTTCCATTATTCATATGTCATCTACATATATTATAATGAAGGTAATACTCCCATCCTTACGTTTACTATAAACACATAGATCCTCTTTGCTTCTGAGAAATCAAATGACTTGATAGCCTTGTCAAAGCAAATGTTTCAATTCCTCAAGGCTTGCTTAAGCCCATAAATGGACTTTCGTAGCTTGCATACAACATTTGGTTTGGACTCGATTGAAAAACCCTCATGTTGTTTCATATACACTTCCTCAACTAGATTACCATTGAGGAAAGTAGTCTTGACGTCTATCTGCCAAATGTCATAGTCATAATATGCAGCTATTACAAGCAAAATCCGAATGGACTTGATCTTAGCAACAGGTGAAAAAGTTTCATCATAATCGACCCCATGCCATTGATTATAACCTTTAGCCACCAGTCTTGCTTTATAAGTTTGTACCTTGCCATATGCATCAATCTTCTTCTTGAAGACCCATTTGCATCCTATGGGTCTAACCCCTGTTGGCAAATCAACCAAGTTCCAAACTTGATTTACATACATCGAGTCCATCTCAGATTTTATTGCTTCTTGCCATCTCTGTGAGTCAATATCTGACATGGCTTCGTTGTAGGTTGTAGGTTCATCGTCATCAGGAATATCTATCTCATTGTGTGTTTCAACAAGGAGATTAAGTCTTTCAGGTGGACGATGAGTCCTAGTGGTCCTACGGAGTTGAGTACTCTGTGTTTCAGTGTTTGTTGCATTCTGATTGTGAGAAGGTCTTTGTATGTTGGACAATCCATCACCTTGAGAGCTTTCAGGAATGTCATTTTTATGTATTTCCTGAATGGAATGAGGTACAACCATTGTATCATCTTCCATTGGTTGTGTATGAGAGCCTTGAATTTCTGCAATATCTCTCACAACACTCTCACTAGCTGAAGGGCGTACTATAAGTACCCAATCTTCACCAGAAACTCCCACTGAATCCTTGTTTAGGTCATTCGACAAAGGTTCATTTTTTGTGTTATCTTATGGTTCTTGAATTTCTTCAAGTTCTATCTCTGTGCAGCTATGTTCTTTGTAGACATATTCTTCTTTAAGGAAAGTTGCATTCCTGGAAACAATGACCTTATGTTCTCCAGGAAGATAGAAGTATTATCCCTTAGTTTCATTTGGATACCTTACGAAGTAACATTTCTCACTTTTAGATTCTAATTTGTCAGTGAGCATCTTCTTAACATATGCAGGGCACCCCAGGGTCTCATATGTTTAAGAGCTGGCTTCTTGCCACACCATATCTGATAGGGTGTCTTTTCTACCAACTTGGAAGAAACCCTGTTCAAAATATATATAAAGGTTTGTATAGCATGTCCCCAAAGGTATGTCGGTAGAGCTGAGGAGCTCATCATGGATCGAACCATATCCAATAAGGTTTTGTTTCTCCTTTCGGAAACACCGTTCATCTGAGGCATTCCTGGAGGTGTCCATTCATATTGGACTCCATGTAGCTTTAAGTAATCTAGAAAATCCTTGCTTAAGTATTCACCTCATCGATCTGATCGAAAGGTCTTGATACTTGTTGTAAGTTGCTTCTCTACTTCCGACTTGTACTCCTTGACCTTCTCAAAAGCCTCGGATTTGTGTCTCATAAGATACACATACCCATACCTTGTGAAGTCGTCAGTAAAAGTAATGAAGTATGGGAAGCCTCCTTTAGCTTGAGTCGAGAATGGCCTAGATACATCAGTATGGATCAACTCAAGCACCTCCTTGGCTCGCACACCTTTCCCAGAAAGTGGTTTATTAGTCATCTTTCCTCTTAAGTAAGATTCGCAGTTACCATAAGACTCCAAGTCAAATGGTTCGAGGTAGTCTAACTTCCTCAATCTTGCTATCCTTGATATGACCAAGTCTGCAGCGCCATAGGTAGGTAGAGTTTCTATTACTTGTCTTGGCTCATTTATTTTATACATTGAAAATCTCTCGACTACAGTTCAGTGTATATAATCCATCCACAAGAGAAGTAGTTTCATATATAACATTATCAAAAGACAGTACGTGACTGCCATTATAAATATACGAGAAAAAGCCCTCCATGTCCAACACAAGGATAGAAATAATATTCCTCGTTAACGAGGGAACATAAAAACAATCATTCAACACTAAATAATAGCCGGAAGATAAATTTAATATATAAGTCCCTACGCGTTCAGTATCGACTCGTGCTCCATTTCTAACGCGTAGGTCTACCTCTCTCGGTCCAACTTTCCTACTATCAGTTAGCCCCTGCACATTTGTACAAATATGTGAGCCACAAGCGGTATCCAATACCCAGGAATGAGAGTTATTTATAGACATATTTATTTCAATGACGTACATACCTTGTCCACCAAAGGCAGGAGCACCTGGTGCTTTCCCTCCCCCTGGTGCCGTGCAGTCCTTTTCCCAATGCCCCTTCCTACGGCAGTTGAGGCATTCATCCTTAGCTGCGCTCACCTTTTTCTTCACACCTCTCTTGGGCTTCATAGCTGAGGGCGCAGTGATTGCCATGCCCTTCTTCTTCTGCCATTCCTTGCCTTTCGGCTTAGGTCGGCTAGAAGAGCTCACCATGAGCACAACTTTTTCTTTGGAAGTGGAGGACTCAAAGGTCTTGAGCATGTTGTGCAGCTCTGGCAAAGTCGCCTTCATTCCATTCATGTTGAAATTCACTATGAAGTTCTCAAAGGAACGAGGGAGAGAGTTCATGATGAGGGTAGTAGCGACATTATTTTCAAGTTTCGCTCCAATCGAAGCAAGCCTCTCTATCAGCCCTATCATCTTCAGCACATGCTGCGAGACCGGGCCCCCTTTATTGAGCTTACACTTGAAGAGTTCTATTAGCAACTCATATTCCATTGTCTGGGATTGAGAGACATAGAGACTCTTCAAGTGTTCAAGCATCTCATTGGGCGCCATGTTCTCATGTTGTCTCTGAAGTTCCATCGACATGGAAGACAGCATTACGCATTGCGCCGAAGTGGCATCATCTTAATGTTTCTGGTAAGCATATTTATCAAAGGAGGAATATTCTTCAGAATCTGTCACAGGGACTGTTGGGAACACCGTATCCAACACGTATTCTATTTTCTCTTGTCTGAGTACTATTTGCAAATTCCTTAGCCAATCAAGGTAGTTCGGTCCAGTAAGTTCATTCATCTCTATCAACATTTTCAACGACAGGCTCGACGTCTTTTATAATCTGAAGAATTAGATAGACCAGAAATCAAATTCAAAATCTATTTCTTATTATACACATTCATTTAGGCTAATCAACAAGGCATTTTGTTTAATTAGCTCCAACTATTTTAACATACTTCTGCGACCCCATGGTAGAATATAGACCTATATTAATTGAGGTCATAATGGGTCAAGATCCAAGCCTATGCTATCTCCGTATTTGCTTTGGTTGATAACTTCAATAACATATCTTGGTAGATTCTAAACCAATTGCAAAACTTATTCGCAACTTTTGGTTGATCAAATTATTATATTTAATCTTGTGTCCTTAGATTAGTCCGACACTTTGGCGCCAAGATTTGTCTGAACAAGTCAATCCCATTACACGACTGCGTTTATGTATCTAAGCAAATTTGGCCTTTGTGAGCAAACACTTTGGTGTAAATACCCACAAAATTTTATCATTTACCTTAACATTAAAACACATTTATGAAAGAGTCTGGGTCCTCGTAGACTTAGAGCAAATGATTTGGCATAAATACTCGTATCGCCGAAAAGATTTTACACTCTAACAATTATAATGGACGACGCGTTTTAATTTAGACTTGTATTTAAAGTTTTGGGAAACATTTTAATTTTAGGGTTCTAACCAAGATCAACACTTTTACGTCATATCCAATATGACATCTTAACATCATGCAAACTAAAGACACATATAGTTTGGGAACAGTCAACCCAATATGCATGATATAAGAGGGTTTAATCAAACACCGGGTGCCGCCTGCCCAGACAGTTATAGCGGACACTATTCTAGAAATGTAAATGACAAACATTTTGACATTTAGCATATAAACAGTATACTTATCAAATAATATACTGTGTAATAATAATGTTGAGTTAAACATTCTGAACTCAGATTTTTTTTTCTGGACAGGTGGGACCGCGGCGCAAATCATTAGTGTCGCGCGGCGCTCCACCATGGAGTCGCGCGGCGCTCCACCATGGCGTCGCGCGGCGCTCCACCATGGAGTCGCGCGGCTTCAGAGGCAATAACATTTCTGCTACTATAATTGAATTAGCGCCGCGGCGCCTCCTTAAAACCCTAGTCAGAGCCGCGACGCCCTACCATAGGGCCACGGCGCCGACGTCCTTACAAATGTTTCTATGTTGATTTTCAAAAAATCGTTTAACCCCTAAATCTAATTTAGGGATCAATACACAAGTCCTTTATCATCACCCACCATTATCAATAACGCCCATATCGACCATCATCCGTTCTTTACTCGTTCTCCGTGCACTGTGCAATGAGCCGGACAACGCACTTGGCTTAGTTCGAGTTAGAGCGGAATGACTTCCTCGAGTTTGCGTAGGAGATAATTTAGAGTGATACCAAAAGGTCGACATTCGTTCAAGATATATAGGATTTCAAAAAAACCTCGTTTTAATCTAATTTTATGTTTAACCCATATTATTATTCTATTCAATTGTTATATAACCATTGAACCAGCCTGAACTCTGATACCATTGTAGGGTTTTGTTGGGTTCAAAATACATAAGTAAGGCACAACGGAAGTTTAAAAGTTTTGTTTCTTACTTACCCCAACAATAATTCTGGTGTGGTTATACAACAATGGAACTTGTAACATAAAACATTTACTTACAAGCTATGATTATATGAAATCTTTATCTACTATAAGATGCACACACGGTTGCCCTTCCGATTGCAAGCTCCAAGCTTCATGAAAGAAATAATTCCCTTGATTATTTTCATTAATTCAAAGGCTATATATACAAGTTACATATTTCCATAATAGGAAGATCATATTCCTATTCTACTTCTAAATCCTTATTCTACCATAATTCTAACTATACAATTATGGTAAGTGTATAACACTAATTAAGATAACCTTTACACTACAATATACTACAAATATATATACCATATATATAATATTGTGTTGTCCACAATTCTGTACAGTCTGGCCGAGAGGCCCACTGCCGAGGCCCAAGAGACCCTCTGCTTTGTCTTCTTTGTTTGCTAGTCAAGGCCCACTGCTCGCTGTCGCCTACCCATCGCTTTGTATACCTGTGATATATACTGTTGTATATTCAGTGTATATCACAGGTATATTACCTTTGTTTAACACACCCCCGCAGTTATAGCGGGCGGTCTTCGAACGCTGAGACTGTCCCTAAAATCTTCAAAGAGAACCGCTGGGAGACCCTTTGTAAAGATGTCTGCAATTTGATACCGAGACGGGACATGGCATACGCGAGCGTGAACCTTTGCAACCTTTTCACAGACAAAATGAATGTCCATTTCGATATGCTTAGTGCGTTGGTGTTGAACTGGGTTACCTGAAAGGTAGATGGCACTAATGTTATCGCAATATACCAAGGTTACCTTCTGAATGGGACAATGAAGCTCCAAAAGCAAATTACGTAGCCAACATGACTCGAAAACCACATTTGCTACCCCTCGATATTCTGCCTCTGCACTTGAGCGTGATAAAGTTGTCTGACGCTTTGCCGACCAGGAGACCAAGTTGTTTCCGAGGAACATACAGTAGCCAGAAGTCGACCGTCTGGTGTCGGGACAACCACCCCAATCAGCATCTGTGTAAGAAATAAGTGTGGATGTAGATGAAGGATACAAGTGCAACCCATAGTCCAGTGTCCCCTGAATATACCGAATGATGCGTTTGATTGCATTTATGTGCTCAACTCTGGGATCATGCATGAATAAACACACCTACTGAACCGCATGCGTGATATCCGGTCTGGTAAAGGTAAGATACTAGAGGGCCCATGCAAGACTGCGATAGCGGGTCCGGTCCTCGTACGGTGCACCTGCTGCGGCACTTAGCTTTGGGTTTGCATCAACCGGCGTGGAAGTGGACTTACAGGATGACATCCCAGCCATCTCGATGATCTCAGCAGCATACTTCCGTCGAGACAGAAACAACCCACCTGAATGACGCTTGACGACAATCCCCAAAAAATAACTCAAAGGCCCTAAGTCTTTCATAGCAAACTCAGAACTGAGCATGGCCATGATAGACTGGCGCAAAGCATCGGAGGAGGCAGTCAAGATGATATCATCCACATACAACAGAATATAGGCCAATGACGAACCACGGCGGTAGATGAACAAGGAATTATCTGACCTGCTGTGAGTGAACCCAATAGTCGAAACAAAGTCAGCAAATCATGTATACCAGGCCCGTGGAGACTGCTTAAGCCCATATAATGATTTCTTCAACAAACATACATGATGAGGACGGTTTGGATCCCTGAAACCCAACGGCTGATGCATAGATCAAGCTTTCCTTGAGATCCCCATGTAGGAAAGCATTCTTGACATCCAACTGATGAATTGGCCAAGTCTTTGAAAGAGCCAAGCTTAGCACAGTGCGAATGGTAGCCGGTTTGACCACCGGACTAAACGTCTCACCACAATCTATCCCAACCTGCTGAGTCTTACCATCACCAACAAGTCGCGCCTTATGTCGAGAAAAGGACCCATCGGAATTCTCCTTATGAGCAAAAATCCACATAGACCTGATAACATTAATACCATATGGACGGGGCACCAACTCCCACGTCTTATTAGAAATAATAGCATTAAATTCATCAGTCATAGCAACTTCCAATTAGGGTCATTTAATGCGGACACAGGATTGCGGGGCAAGGGGGATTTAGAGACATCAGAATGTAAATTAAAATGTCTTTTAGGTGTAAAAATACCCCGCTGACTACGAGTGACCGGTCTATGACTCGAGGAAGAATTAAGGGAATTTTGGGAATTTTCTGGGCTCGGGGACGGGTGGCGTGACGATGGGCTCTTGGCCCAAATCGGTAAATGCTCGACTCGGCTTCTGGACCAGTTCCAGAATTGGGCTGGACTGGCCCAATTTCTGGAACAGTTCTCGTGGCAGAAACTGTTGGGCGTGACGGTACTGTGGGTCCAGCGGGTAGTGGGCCCGCTGGAGGATTTTGGGTACGGGAGATGTCCGAAAAATTCTGAATAATATACGGGGATATTTGGTCATCTAAAAAATTATATGACTTAGGTTCGGGAGTATGAACTTTCGTAAATGGGAATTGAGTTTCATCAAAAATGACATGGCGATTGATTATGATTTTCTTGGAGGATAAATCAAAACACTTATAACCACGATGATTTGATGGATAACCCAAAAACACACACGGGGTAGACCGAGCCTGAAGTTTGTTAATTGTGGTGGATGGGAATAATGGATAACACAAGCACCCAAAAATCCGAAGATGAGAATAAGACGGGTTCTTATTATACAGAATTTTTAGGGGGGGAAGAATATGTCAGACCTTTAGACGGAATTATGTTAAGAAGATATGTGGCCATTTGTAGAGCATGATGCCAAAAATATGGAGGTATGGAGGCATGTATTAGGAGAGTTCGGACAATGTTATTTATGGAACGAATTTTGCGTTCGGCTTTCCCATTTTGTGAAGATGTATGAGGACATGAAAAACAAAAATTTATTGCATTAGTAGCACAAAACTCCCGAAACTCCCTATTGTCATACTCTTTCCCATTATCACACTGAATATTTTTTATTTCTCTTTCGAATTGAGTACGAATGAACGCTCTAAATTTGATGAAGACGGAAAACACTTGTGATTTATTCGCAATTGGAAACGTCCACAAAAATCTAGAATAATCATCTAAAAAGAGAACATAATATCGATGACCCATTGAACTAAGAACAGGAGATGTCCATAAGTCGCTATGAATAATGTCAAATGGCATAGACGTATGAGAATTGGAGTCTACAAATGGCAACTTAACAATTTTTCCTAACGAACAAGACTGACAAATTGGAGTACGACTCGTACCCTTACAAGAAATAAAGCTAGTTTTATCTAAAGCTGATAAAATAGAAGATCCCGGATGACCCAGACGAGCATGCCACATGGAAGGAGAGATGGCTGCAAAAGCTGACGGCAAGGCTGGACTCGATGGACTGAAACCGGGCATGATACGATACAGATCCCCCCTACTATCACACCTCATGAGATGACTCTCCGTCTTGAAATCCTTCACAGAGAAATCGAAAGGATCAAATTCAACAGAAACAGAATTGTCATTTGTAAACTTTCGGACAGACACTAAATTTTTAATCAATTTAGGAGCATGTAAAGTATTTTTAAAGAGGAGTGGTGGATTGGGGGGAGATAACGTTTTCTGACCATACCCTAGAATTGGAATTGAACTGTCATTACCAACAATTATCCCCCGAGGGGTGCTCAAATTGGAATAAGATGAGAGAGTACCTGATTCGGAAGTCATGTGAGTGGTGGCCCCGGTGTCCATGTACCAATTTGGGTCTGGTTGAGTCAATCCCAACGTGTCCATCGCGGCCTCGATATCAGTCTGAGTGGGGCCTGCTGCATGATGGGCCTGCGGTGGTCGGGGCCCAAGAACTCCTATCTGTGGTACACCTGGGCCGTAGATGTTGTTGCTACATTCTGGGCCAGCGGCGATGGGCGCCGCTTTGGGTATTGGGCACTGGGTGTTGGCGGCCAGCGGCCATTGAAGCTTCTTCTGTTCTTTGTGGATAATCTGAGTTCCACTACCATTGGCCCCACTGCTGGGCCCATGGCGGTGGTGGGCTACTGTACCCTGGCTGGGACCCACCGCCTGTTTGTTGACCACCGGAACCGCCACCTGTACCGCCGTATTTTCCCCCACGATTTTTGTTATTATTTTTGCGATTATTCTTGCCGCCACCATTATTATGGTTTTGGCCCGAATTATTCACAAAACCTGAAGAACTAGGGGAGGACGCCACCATGACAACTGGGCTTGCTCAGGTAGCCGCCTTTTTAGCCAAACCGGCTTCTTCCAACGTAAGCATGGAGCGGGCTTGATGGAAGTCGGGAAGAGGGTTTCTTTGGCGAAGAAGAGTTCCAACACCATTATAGGCCTCCGAAAGACCGGCAACCAACTGTAGAACTAGACGATTATTCGTTACTGGTGCGCCAACATTACGGAGTTGATCTGCCAACTCCTTTAGTTTCTTGCAATATGCAGAAACGTTCGGAAATTCGTCTATTCGAACGAGAGAGAATTTCTGGAGAAGTGTGACGACACGGGAATGTTGGTTGTCTTGACATAGGTGACGCGATGTATTCCATGCAGCCATGGCCGTGGTATCTGGCTCAATAATCGTCTGTAGAAGGTCCACCGAAATAGTGGCGTATATCCATCGAAGAACGGTAGCATCAAATGTAATCCATAACTCCGGATCCTCCACAGGAAGGGGTCTAGCGGGAGGAATGATATGGTGAAGAACTTGATAAGATATAGCGTGAATTTTAAACAACTCCGCCCACGTTGCATATTGCACGTTTTCCATTTCAAGGACAATAGGGACACTTAGTTTGATATTGGAAACCGTGAGGGCAGGGTGAAAATTGTTCTTAGACATATTGATAAGAACAAAGAAGGAGGGGAAATTTAAGAGAGGTTTTTTAGAGCGGAAGACGAATTTTGGAAGAGAAACCCGAGGGGGGGAGGGGGGGTGTCTCGGCCGAATGGTCCAGAAATTTTTGGGAGAGAAAAGTTTTTGTAAAACCTAGTCTCTTGATACCATGAAAGAAATAATCCCCTTGATTATTTTCATTAATTCAAAGGCTATATATACAAGTTACATATTTCCATAATAGGAAGATCCTATTCCTATTCTACTTCTAAATCCTTATTCTACCATAATTCTAATTATACAATTATGGTAAGTGTATAACACTAATTAAGGTAACATTTACACTACAATATACTACAAATATATATACCATATATACAATATTGTGTTGTCCACAATTCTGTACAGTCTGGCCGAGAGGCCCACTGCCGAGGCCCAAGAGACCCTCTGCTTTGCTGCTGCTGGCTGCTGGCCGAAGGCCCACTGCCGAGGCCCAAGCGGCCCACTGTTCTGCTGCTGCCCAGTCCACTGCTTTGTATACCTGTGATATATACTGTTGTATATTCAGTGTATATCACAGGTATATTACCTTTGTTTAACACTTCAATGTACTTCTATTTCGGAAAGCTAGGAAATCCGACAGAGGTTCGAGAGTATTTGATTCTAAGTCTCTAAGGCTTAGAATGTTTTTAAGAATTGGGGTGTTTTATAATGAGGTGAATGCCTCTATTTATAGTTGAAAAATAAGTCAAAACCAGATTAGGGTTTGACCTTGGGTCTGGCCTAAAAATTGAGACAGAGGCGCCGCGGCCCTAGGATATGGGCGCTGCGGCGCTCGGCATGCGACTGCACTGCGCTGCGACCCTAGGGTATGGGCGTCGCGGCACTCGACTTTATTTTTCATGCATTCTTAATTAAATTCAAAATCCAATTTTGACTTAATTAAAATAATCATTATTCATTTAAATGTCTCAATTCCAAATCGAACATTTTAATTACTCTCTCAATACATCCTTAGATCGAAATGGACAATCGACATAGTGTGACCCTACAGGTCTTCTCATATCGACATTAATCAAATTAAGGTCTATACGGAACTCCTAGACGGCGCCGGAAGACGAACTCAATATGTGAAGTACGTTTACATGAATCCAGTAAACTTAACCTTTATGTGGTAAGATAAAATCCTTTCATTCACGACACACCCGATCAAGCTTAGAATTTTTCAAGTGTCCATCGAAATGGCTTAATCATTGTATCTCATCTATATTAGTTGACAACTAGACCATATTCTAAATATGTCTATTGCGTTGGACAACGACTTAGTCAACCTAATATCACTGAGAATCCAAGTGTTCTCTCGAATATACATCGAGGAATGAATCCTAATCTTGGCTCAACTACCACATTCAATCCATATCATAATGTACCCAATACAATCCGTATCTCAACCTATAAGGCATTTGAGCTTAGGACAGGATCAAAGTACATTACTTTGTAGACAAGGCGCGTATTGACCTCAAGTCTAAGGACTTCTATCTCCCACACGCTGATCATACTTTAGAAAAGTATAACAAACAGTATTTCAGCAGGGTATGCCAATACTTTCAAAGTATCCATGTGTCCATCACGAGTAACCATTACTCGTAGCAGGTGAGACATACTACATCCTCTAAGGATGTGATGCAGACCACATGTCGACTTATCACATATCATCGATATCCCATTCTCGATGATCATTAGTCGAGGCTATTTTAAGAGTTACGCTCTATCATTAATATCTCACTCTATTAATGACAACGTAAGATCAAGGGATGCACATTAATGAATAATTACAAACAATCAAATAATAATTCAATAATTGCAAATGCAAAATATTAATCTCCATTAATAATAATACGAATGTGTATAAAGTACATTTGTCCTAATACAGATTGTCTCTGGGACATAAATATACTTTAAGAAATTTCATTGTTTTTCTTTGAGATTAACTTATGTCAATGTAGGTACATGCCATATAAATGAACGAGCTATGAGTTAAGATCTCCTCACATTCTAGCAGTCGCGGCGAACTCCGTGTCAGCTCATGGGTTTATTTTAGATTTCAATCTTTTAATATTCAGTTATTACTAGTTGTAGATCAACCGGCGAGTTTATATCCCGAGCAATGTCCAGCATTCTTTAGAGACTTCATAGACATCGTAGAGTCATGTGTCAAAGTTCAAATAATTTTATTATTGATTGCTTTACTCTCAAATATTTTACTTAAAGTTTGAATGATGCAGATTTAGTGTTTTCATAATAGGTTTTTTGTTAGTAAAGAAAGTTGTTTTCTTTTATTTGAAATGGTTTGACTTGCATGATAGAATAAAAAATGTACCCTCCGTCAAATTAAGCACCGGATATCGATAATGACTCGGTCAGAAATCGGTTCGTTACAATTTGAGTTTTGAAAGATTTTAAAAACAAAGTTTGAAAATACGAACTTCTGTTTTTTTTGGTGCAAAAGAGAAGTTGAAACAAACACTCTCTCCAACAGAAAGTCAGAAACTGAGTTTACAAGCTCAGTCTCTATAAATTATACAAAACTAAAACAACCACCACCTGGAGAAATTATTTAAAAGAAAAAATCTTTCTAGCTGATAATTAGTGCAACAGCAGCTAGTAAAGAGACACATTCGATCAATAGACACAGGTAGATACAGAAATGTTATTCCTAGAAGCAACAAAACAAGAAACAAAGTTCTCTCTGGATCAACGTACATAATAAAATCACACGACAAAGCCTTTAAATTCGCCTGCAAATGGTGATTCCATCACCTAAAGGGACTTGAGAAATTTGAAAACGAGTATCAGCAGCTAGAAACTTGTTAAACTCAATGATGTGATGCCTGTTTGGTTTCATTGCTTCACTAACAGACTCCTCTGGCATAGCAACTGTTCCGAACCATAGTGTGTTATCATACACTATTATACCTCCCACCTTCACCAACTGCAACAGTCTCTCATGGTACTTTTGATAGCTAACTTTGTCTGCATCAACAAAAGCAAAATCAAAACTTCCTCTATTGTCATCCAAGAGTTCATCAAGGGCTGATAATGCGGGCGACTGAATGAAATTGATTTTGTGCTCAACTCCAGCTTTTTTGATAACTGGCAATCCCATCTCGTATGTATCCCGGTTCAGGTCTATAGCTGTAATCTGCATTCACATTCCTTACTTTAATTGAGAAATAAGTATATATTTAGGCCTATAAACATATATTAGGAGTATTATTTAAGAGTGAGATGGACTAACCTTGCCATCTTCAGGAATTGAAAGCCCTGTAAGGAGCAAGGAATATCCAGTGAACACTCCAATTTCAATTGTCTTTTTGGCATTTATCAGTTTCAAAAGCAGGGCTATCAGTTGGCCAGCATCTGGTGCAGTTGCCATTACACTCCTAACGAAACAAAATTCAATTGTTGATAAACTTTTTTAAACACGTTACTTGACAACACCTAATCATCTTTTTGCCACTAATTTATTGTGCATGTACATTTTAGTAAGGATGACCTTATTTACTAGATCTGATTAAGCTGATCCAATCATATATAGTTGTTGGAGTCAATTTTACGAATGAATATCCTACTTTCAATTTATTTTACTGGAATTATTAAACTAATTAATTTTTATTTTTATAATAGAAAAATAGTTAAACTATATGTATATATGTCAAGGATCATAAAAGTACAAGAAAATGCTAAAACACCTTATAAAATATATTTGTGTGATGATGTTTAAGAAAAACAATTCCAAGCAACTTTAAGAAAATTAAAAAAAAACTATGATGTTTCAGTGTCATAGTGAAAGATATCAGGTCTTATGTTGGGTTGGAAAATGAGATTTTTTTTCTTTTAATGGCGTCATGTGAATGTAAAGTAACGTAACGTAACGTAAGTTGCTGACACGATTACATGACAATTTTATATACTGGCCAGTCTACTTGAATATTTTGGTGTTTATTTTTATTACAAACAACTTTGATGCATTAAACAAAAACTTGGATGACCATGGGTGAAATAATATTATTGCTTTTGCACTGTTGAAGTTGATGGCTAAAAGACATTAACAAGTAGTAGAAAACATGTGAAGGAAAATGAAAACTACTGTGGATGATTTGCAGTTATAACTCTGATCTCTTTGAGAAGCTCTGGCTCCCGCGGGTACACAACAGTCTCCAGTACATACTTGCATCATCACAGAACAATTAGTGGATTATAAGTTAACAAAAAAAGGAAAAATTGAAAAAGAATGAAAATACACAGAAGAGTAACAAGTATGTACCTCATGCAATTCTCGACTCTTCAACAGTCCCTTGGAGTTGGAGTTGGAGTTGGAGAGGGAGAGCGAAGCCATTTCTTTTGTTGTGAATTTACTACAGAGTACGACACTTTTCTTTTTGATACTTCCTATACAAATAGAAAGGGAGGAGAAAGAAGGGATATAACTTTTTGACAGCTTGATTTCACTAAAGTGGTGTAGAAGCTGTAAAACCAAGAATGGGAATTTATATTAGCATCAGTTCCATAAAGTCATTATATCTCCAAAGTTAGGATCATTTATCTTCAACTACTTCTTGTTTTATATGACTACATATCCCGAAAGAGAGAGACAAAGTTTGTTTCAGTTTTTTGTGTCTTTTCATTTTATATTTACACGTGTTAGGAGTGAATAATTATAATTTTTTTTTTTTGTAAAGGTCTATTTTTATTTTATACCCTAAATTTTTTCATGAAAGCAGTCTCTACACGTCTCAAAATCTTGATATAAAGGAAGTAACAAAAAAATGTCATGAAAGTTGCTTCTAACTGAAACGTGTTGGAAATTAGCCTTTGGCGGGAGTTGCGACCGACCAACTTTAACGGCTTAAACACTAGTGTTACGTATGTTGGAGAATCCGGTTCTTCACACATGCATGATCTACTAAGTACGTAGATAACCGTAGGGCCAAGAATCGTCAAATTTCATTGAGAAATGAAAGAGATATTGGTCCACGAAGTAAGGTGTTTGAAGCATGAAAAGTGTGGTATTGTGTTCAATTCTCCCTCATCGGTAGAGGAAGAAAGAATTGTTGTGTATATAAGACTCGAAATTGGTTTGGGGTTTGGGACCACGGGCCATGGGCTGTGGGCTGTGGGCCTTCTGATATTATCTTTTTGGGCCAGAGAACTTTGCCAGAAGTACAGTTTGATCTCAGAAGTTCCAGATATACAGTTCGGACCAGAACTCTTTCAGATGTACAGTTTGGTCCCTGAAGTTTCGAACGTCGAAATTTGGGCGATCAAAGCAGAACCGCCAAGCACTCAATTCAGCCATTTATTTTGGCTGAATTACTCCTCCTATAATGGCCAAATCCGTTGGTCTTTCACCATTTATGTTGGTGACTTTACTACCTCCATAATGGCCATTATTTGGCTATTATGGAGGCGATTCAGCCCCTCCATCACCTATATAAACACCCCCTTACACCATTGTTGAGCACCAAGAACACACATATATGATACACGAAAATACAAAAAAATACACAAGCAAAACAGTTTCTTCCTACACCTTCCAAGGCATCATTTCGTTACTCAATATTCTTCACGGTAGCTCTTGAGTTTCCTTTGCTCAAGTGTTCCATTGCTGTTTTATCTTGGGAGACAAATTGTCCAGGACGTATAAAGGATACATACGGGGCAATATTGTCTTAAGGACAGTGCCACACTCGACTCAAAGAAACCAGTTTCCATTTTTCCGTCTTCAACAAAATTGTAATTTCAGTTTTGTGGTTATATTGTAATTTTCAGATTACTAGTTGAATTATTGAATCTTTGTTTATCCTTTCGAATACTTGTAATAGTTATATACTTCCCGTACTGCTTTATAAAGTACCATAGAGCAAAAATACCCAACAACTTAAGACAATATTTGTATAGTATTACTATTAGTGTTCGAAAGATGTCGGTCAAAAGTTGTGTGACCAAATCGGGATATGGAAATGGTTTTCTGGTAGAAGAGAGTGATGATGATAAACGTGTTCATAGTGTCACCGCTACCAAGACTGGTGGGAACAAGCGCTCTCGAGAGCTTGAGGATGTCAACTGGGACAAGAGGAGAAGACTGAAGATGTTATTCTATCTTGCAGCAGAAAGCCTATATCTGTCTCAGACAAAAGATATGAATAATGGTGAGAAGGAACTGGACACTCAGTTTGATGAAGTGACTGAAGTGAGCCAGAATCCGAAATTGGGATACGTAGTTTTTCTTACTTATCAAGAATAAAGATTAAATGATGTCTGATTAAAAATGGATTAAAGTGAGGAGGAATATGAAAATAATTTATATTCCTTACGCTTTAAAATCAGAAGTTTAATCTTATCTTCTTTCCCGTTTAAAGATTGGATTGTAAACGACTTAAAAAGATCCGTTCTTTTAAGTGTAATTGTTAAAGTATGTAAAGTATGTTCGCACATACGATGGAGAAAGATCCACTAACTGTGCGAAAACTGTTACCACACTTAAGTAAGCTCCAAGAATTATCTGGGCACCAATCATAACGGAAGAAGTCTAAAAGTTAATGACGTGGAGCCTGTCATATTATTTGGCAGAAGATCCTTCATAGGATGATATTGGACACTCAGTCATACAAAGCCTCCGGGCGACTGGAGTGGGCCAAAATTCCTGTGATATGATGATATTGGACACTCGGTCATATAAAGCCTCCGGGCGACTGGAGTGGGGCCAGAATTCATTTCATAGGAAAAGTAATGGACACCTAGTGTGGTGGGCCAGAGTTTCCAGGTCTTAATGATCTGAAGGCCTAAAGAAAGGCAGTAAAGAAATTGGACACTCGGGCCCGCCAAAGCAACTGAAGTGGGCCAGAGTATCGAGATCACATATGATCCGGTTACGCCCTAACCACGGGCAAAAGGTTGTTCATGTGAAGCAACGCCACCTCTAAAATCAAAGGGGCTGGAGAGGTTGTCCTCAATAGGACTTCAAGGAATGAGATCACTCTAAGATGAGGTGATACATGTTCCTAACTTGGTTTAAGGGACGTTGTTGGTCAAGCTGGTTTGAGACTACTCCAACAGGTCTGTAATAACTAAGAATGGTACAGTATGTCTATAGCCCAATGAATGATATATTTGTAATTCGTGCATCTATGCCATCATAGATTAAGACACGTTAAATAGTAAGTCATTCAAAAGCTAACGATGTTGAGATTGTTGCCTCTTTTCGACATAAACCCTCAAAATGAATGTGAGGTAGGCGAAGAGGCAAAATCACCTTTCCAAATTCCGTCAAGAGAATAGCGAAAGAAGCACCGCTCCTCTAGAACTTAGTCACACCTACTTGGGTGATTTGAAGTTTATACAAAATAGAGGGGGGAGACAAGTACGTTGTGATCCTCATTGATGATGGTACAACGTATGGAATCCTTTGTTTGTTAAAAAGCAAAGATGAAGTTGTTGAAGCGGATAAGCGCTACAAAGCAGAAGTTGGGAATCAACTAAGCCTATGGATTGCGAAATTCATAGCGATAGAGGGGGAGAATGTGAAGCATCGTTCATTAAACGACTGTTCATTACTCACCTCAGTCTAACGGTGTTAGCCAAGCGCAAACCCTTACACCTAAATTATGTGGGGCAAGGCGATCATTACCGCTAATGTGATTCTCAACAGAACTCCGCATAAGGATAAGGATAACTCTCCGTGTGAGACATGGAAAGGATCTCACATACAAATGTTGTGATGTGAGGTGGTTTCGTACCTAAAGCTGTAGATTGCATATCCACTAGATCTGCAAATAACAGCAGTGCTTATCGCCTCTTGGCGTCAAAGAATGCTGAATTCATTGAAGATAACTTTTCTTGAAAAGGAAAAAGGAGTAATTGCTCAAGGTTAACAAGAACCCGCGAGGGCCTGACTATCCGGAACTAGACGCTCCGTATATACAGGACTCGAAAGTTGCTGGCTATCCGGAACTTAATATTCCAGATCTGCAGAACTCAGGGATTCTAGATGTTGAACCAAGCCGGAGCAAAGAGGGGACAAAGACTTGTTCCAGTCCTTCTAGCTTGTATGGTTAAGAACGAACCATGGACAATAAATAAATAATTGTTATCTCCAAAAGCGCTGCTTTGGAAAGAAGCTAAAGAGAGAAATATATTCCATCATATAGAACCATACTTGCGTAATGGTTGATCTTCCTCCGGGAAAAAAACCTTTGGGTTGTGAAAAATGATACTCAAAAGTGAGTACAAAGTAGATGGATCTACTGACGAGTTCAAAGCCTCGGCTACTTGTACATGTGCTCCCCTGGGAGTAGCTTAACATCATGGGCCATTGCAGTCTTGCGTGGCATGAATGTTAAAACAACCTTCCCAACCGGAGAGTTGGAAGAAGAGAATCAGAGTTGGTTTTCTGGACTGTTGGGCTTTTTCCTGAACTTTCATCTTGGTCCCTGAAATGTCTACATTTTGGTCCTGAAAGTTTCAGATAAAACAGAAACAATGAATCTGACCACAGAAACATTGACTCTGAAGTTAGAAAGCCAACAGTTGGAGAATCAACAGTCTGAAAGTAAAAGTCATATTGAAACAAAGTCTCGATATGAAAGATATGAATATCACAGATGACATCTTAGGAATTGGATTTCTAGAGACATCTAACGGACTGGTCGATAGTTGACAGTCTCGTTGAAGCCATCAATGGATATGAATCATAGAACTGATTGGAATCATGGTGCACCCATAGACAAAGAGCGATACGCACAGATCACGTGTAGTTCAATGTATTGTCCACACTACTACCGACCTGGTATCGTCCTACAATCAGGTCAGTTGAACTAAGGTTCACTGAAAATCTTAATACATGATCAATAGAAGGCGTTAAGTCGGATATGACGATATCTGAATTATTCGCTTATCTACGAATTATAGTATTCTAGATGTCCAGCGGTTCTGAGAGAACACAGTGATACAAACTGGACATCAGATCTGAAGAACACCAAAGCCACAAGTAAATGTGTATGTTGGTTCTTGGAAAATCCTCTAAGCAAACTTGCATCGGCCGATTCATGATGGAATCGGAGTTTATCGCTTTATACAAAGCATGAAAGAAGTTGAGTAACTTCACGACTCCTTAGAGGACGTCCCTTATTGGGAGAAACCCGTGCCTTCAGCAGTTATACACTGTGGCTAGCCGGTCGGCTTTAGGAAGGACACGGATGACGGCGTCTGGACATATCTGTCAGGATTTGTCAGGAGACATAAGACCGTATGGCAGTTGATCATCACGGGTGTCACTTCCTTGTTTACTAACTAAGGGACTACCCGAAGATCAAGTGTTCTGCCTGTCTAGGGGAATGGGCTTAAAACCCAAAATATACGGACCAATACAGTGGTAACCCAACCTTACTAACTGGAGATCCCAGTAATTTGGTTCAATTGGAAAACTAAGTTGTAAAGGTTCAGTTGATCGCTTCAGTGGAAGCATGAGCACTTCGGATAGTGATTTCTGAAAAGAAACACCAAATCCAAAGTCGTTCCCGCGATAAACTTTAAGTGCTATCTGCAATGTGGGTAAAGGTTAAGTTTTCAAAACCTGTAATGCTCCTCAACAGTTGAGGCTAGGTTTTTGGGAAACTTTTAATGGTTCCTAACACTTATGAAGTGGGGTATAGCAGGATACCTTGTAGGAGACCACCTATTTAAGTGCGAGGACGGGCCGCCTCAAAATGAACGCACTTAAGAATCCAAGACGTTGTCCATGGACAAAACGGACAAAACATTACGAAGAAGAGAGTAAGGGAATTTGTTGTGTTGGTATCATTGTCTTGGCTTACACTAAACACTGACGGTTCAAGACATTACGTTCACCGCGCAGTAAGTAAGTCCGATGGTATTCAACTATGGAAGGTTCAAAGCTGAGGCTACCTCTCCTTATGCAACATCGGTCCGCTGAAATATTGCTGGAAATGAAAAGACACCATGTGAGTGCGCCAAAATCTCTTTCAAGAGGGGATTGTTGGAAATTAGCCTTTGGCGGGAGTTGCGACCGACCAACTTTAACGGCTTAAACACTAGTGTTACGTATGTTGGAGAATCTGGTTCTTCACACATGCATGATCTACTAAGTACGTAGATGACCGTAGGGCCAAAAATCGTCAAATTTCATTGAGAAATGAAAGAGATATTGGTCCACGAAGTAAGGTGTTTGAAGCATGGAAAGTGTGGTATTGTGTTCAATTCTCCCTCATCGGTAGAGGAAGAAAGAATTGTTGTGTATATAAGACTCGAAATTGGTTTGGGGTTTGGGACCCCAAGGGGTATCCCATGTGTTTAAAGGAGGGAGGACCTAGATGTGCTTCGGTTCAAGGAAAGACCACATGCACGCCGACGTCGCCCGCCCGTCCGGTCCGGTTCCGAGTTCCGAGTTCCGGGTTCCGGGTTCTCGGGTTCTCGGGTTCACGGGTTCACGGGTTCACGGGTCACGGGCTGTGGGCCTTCTGATATTATCTTTTTGGGCCAGAGAACTTTGCCAGAAGTACAGTTTGATCCCAGAAGTTCCAGATATACAGTTCGGACCAGAACTCTTTCAGATGTACAGTTTGGTCCCTGAAGTTTCAAGATGTACAGTTTGGTCCCTGAAGTTTCGTAACGCCGAATTTGGGCGATCAGCAGAACGCCAACCACTCAATTCAGCCATTTATTTTGGCTGAATTACTCCTCCTATAATGGCCAAATCCGTTGGTCTTTCACCATTTATGTTGGTGACTTTACTACCTCCATAATGACCATTATTTGGCTATTATGGAGGCGATTTCAACCCTCCATCACCTATATAAACACCCCTTACACCATTGTTGAGCACCAAGAACACACATATATGATACACTAAAATACGTAAAAATACACAAGCAAAACAGTTTCTTCCTACACCTTCCAAGGCATCATTTCGTTACTCAATATTCTTCACGGTAGCTCTTGAGTTTCCTTTGCTCAAGTGTTCCATTGCTGTTTTATCTTGGGAGACAAATTGTCCAGGACTTATAAAGGATACATACGGGGCAATATTGTCTTAAGGACAGAGTGCCACACTCGACTCAGCAAAACCAGTTTCCATTTTTTCGTCTTCAACAAAATTGTAATTTCAGTTTTGTGGTTATATTGTAATTTTCAGATTACTAGTTGAATTATTGAATCTTTGTTTATCCTTTCGAATACTTGTAATAGTTATATACTTCCCGTACTGCTTTATAAAGTACCATAGAGCAAAAATACCCAACAAAACGTCCGTATGAATTTATCCATTTCTGTGTTTGTGGACTTCATGATTCATTAGGAATAAAAACTTCACCTTTGTTTCATATGTGTCTTATTGGCCGAGGCGAATTTAGGATTTCAAATATATCAATTACGGATTCTATTGCTTTTAAGTTATTAAATTTTAAATTAAATAATTTGTATATTTTACGTTTAATAATTTCTTAAGTCAAATACAACGTTTGGATCAAAGTTATTGGATTCGCTCGAAACCTAACCTGTACTCTACTTTCGCTCCTGCTTATTGGGTAAAGTGACAGGAACGACATTACCTAGAGATCATACTACACTTGCGCGTTTTATTCAAATTTTTCCTAAACTATCGATATTCTTAATTATCACCCTTAACTTGGTTATTTGATATAATCTTTATCTCTATACATTGATGTGAAAAAGAGAGTGGTCATACTCTCTTTAGGCGTGTATGGATAAAAATAATTGAAACATCAGCTCCCAATTAAGTTATTTTTCATCCGTTAATCGTCAGTCATACACAAATTTATTTATTTCAATTGTGTATGTGTTTCTTCTTGTTTAAGCTTAATATATAATGCAGATTTTTCCTCAACTTTGCATTTTTGGAATTTGTTCTTTAAATGTACGGAAAAGGTCAGATTTACCCATGTACTTTCACAAATAAGTTATATTTGCCCTTGATTATACTTTTTCAATATATTTGCCCTTGTCATCAAATTTTAGGACCATATTTGCCCTTGTAATCTAAACAAGTCATATTTATCCACTCCATTAAATCCCATGTTCCAACTTATTTTTTCAATGTGGCAGCTATGTTGCTTTTATTTTTCAATTAAATATACTTTCCAAAAACAAAAGCGACACTATTTTCCATCTGATCAGCACTTCTCTAGAATATTTTACTTAAAAAGAATTACTATTTCGTAAGCATATTTATGTGCAAGGGACTAGAAATTATTACATGTGAGCCCTTCGGTTTTTCGAAATAAATAATAATCCTCCCTTATTGCTTAATGCCCTTTTTAAAATAAAAGAGACACAAAGACCATGATTCAATAGATTTTTATTTTTTAAAAATAAATTTTGAGCTTTTATTAATCAAATGCAGCAAGACAAAATTCAAGGTTCAAAAGAAAAGCAGAAAAAAAAACTATCTAAACTAAATCTTGATCTAGTCTCCCTTGAAATATACATCTCAAGATCAACTATACATTTTGCTAGCAATAGACAAAAAATAGAGAATTCGTGTGATTCCTTTTTTATCTTCATTTGCATCTATTCTTCATCTATGCTGCATCTTTCTTTTTCTAATTCTGATGTAAGGTACATGTAACTTATCCACATTCAGAATCCTTCTTCCTTCTACTGGTAGCTCATCAAAGTTGTAGAATTGTTGCATCTGATCTGTCTGGAAGGACAGATTTGTCAAGTAATCCGCCATTTATTGCGCTATCTGTAAATATGTACCACATGTATGTATAATTGCTGCATAACCCATTTTATTTCTTCATATGTTCAACTAGTTCCCATGGTACTTTTCAAACATCATATAAGATGTTTTTCAACACCAAAGAATCTGTTTTCAGTGTGACATTATGTGCATTTTGAGTCAAACACCATTTGACTGCCTCATGGATTGCTGTAATTTCTGCTATCATGTTTGTTATTATTCCCAGCTGCTGTACCTGTTCATATACCAAATTACCTCTGTCATCTCTTGTAGAAAAGTCATATGAGCTGATGTCTAAATTTCCTTGACTAGCACCATGTGTGTTGCATTTCAAGATTTACTGTCCTGGTAGTTCCATTTGACTATGCAGTAGCGTAGTATGGGCTTATATTGACTAAATATGCTAATGATTGAAGGCCAATCAGAAGGTATTCTTATTACCGATGGATACTGCATTTTGATAAACTGGACCACTAATCTCTGAACCTGAAACTACATCCAAGTAAATGTTGTGTTGCCACCAAGATAGATTTTCTTCTCTTTCATATCTCCCGTAAGATTATTGTTGGAACTGCTGCATATATCGTTTTGATCTTGGGTGATGCCTCTATAGTCCACCATTTGATAATAACCTACTACAACTGTACACCTTCTATGTTAATAACTGCACAAAAAACAAACTTTTCTCCAAAGCTTTAAGGTTATTGGAGATGTTAGAAAAATGTGAGACATTATTTTCACTTCATGTTCATCATAGCATCAACACTTTGAGACAATTGGATATGCATTCTCTTTAGGTTAGATTCTACCTTTCTGTAGTCTCAAAAGGAAGAAATAAATTTTAATAGAAAGCCCATTTATCCATATGAACTTGTAATGAATTGCTTTTTCTGCCTCAACTCTCCCAAGCACTCTGCACCATCCACCATGCCTTTGTCATTATCTACTGGCTGAAGCACTGGTTTTATTGTTTGAACAATATGTTGTACAATCTCTTCTGTAACCACTAGTCTGAGTTTGTTCAAGTCCTATTGGTCCTGGTCTATAAAATTCAGCACATCTATTTCTTCATCCCTGGCCTCATCTAATAATACAAAATACAATGCACCAAACTTTGTCCAATTATCAAATCAAAAGCTAGAGTTTTCAGTCTTTATTTGTCACCATATGTTATGTTCTACCTCTTCTCTAACTTCCACAATATTCTTCCACACATTTGAAGCCCCTTTAGCATGTGCAACAGTAGGGTGCAAATTTTCACAGTATTAATTCACCATATATGCACCCCGTAATGAAGGGATGGTTCTCAGATTCCACCACAGATTAGCAAATAAAACCTTTGAAATATTATTTAGAGATCTAACCTTCATTCCTAGGATAGCACATTTTATCCCATGCCACCCAAAATGTGAAAAGATAATAAATTAAAAAAATTATGTGGTATCACAATGACATATGAAAAACAAAATGAACAAATAAAAAGGCTGAAGTCATCGACAGACCTCCAACTTATCTGTGTATTTTACTTAGACCCTCCAACTGAGACTCGTACAATCTGAACCCTCCAAAATAACTTTTACTATGCCACTAGGACACAAAATAAAAAAAAAGTATAATTCACTTTCGTTGGGCGCGTGAGTAAATTCCAAATAACATTTTTCTTTTTTTTCTTGAAAAAGCGTATACCCTTTTTTCTTTTGTTGACACTTGAAACTAAGTAAATAACTAAACATATTCATTTTTAAAAATAATAATTATTTAATCAAAAAAGAAAAGCAACCCAACCCCCTCCCAGCCATAGTCTGTTCACCTCATTTTACTTTCCTAAACCTCTTTTCAATTATTTTTTCCTGCAACACTTTTTAAATTAGCTATTTTATTTCTTTTCAATCAACTAATTTTGCTACAAAAGAAAAGGATTTCTGAATCAACTATGTTTCCTCCCTTTATTCTTCTTTCTAACATTGCCGTCGTTCTTTCACCACCGGACCACCTCATCACCTCCATCTCCGTTCATATGAGTTTGGTACGGAGAAAAAATAATACTCTTTGTTTACGATTTCTATCTAGCACTTGAATCTAAAAGAAAGATTTTTTTTATAGTTTATTATAAGAAGAAAAATAAAAGTAGGAGCTGCCAGAGGAGTGGTTGGGGGGGAGGGGGAGCTCTCCGGAGTAGTAGTTGTTGGGTTGGGGGTGGTGACGTGAGGGGAAAGGGTTAGGTGGGAGGCTAGCTTGTGGGGTGGAGGTGGGGGTTGAGTAGAAACCGAGTTTTCCTTTTTTTAATTGATTATTGTTGTTAATTTTTTTTTATTGTAAATTTATTTATTATTATTATTATTATTATTTTGAGACCATGTGACACATGTCATCATTTTATTCATTGCTTTTTCAAAAGATTAATGTGTGAATTACACGCACCTTGGTGTTTGGCTGCATTTTTATTTTGTGTCAAGTGGCATAATAAAAGTGATTTTGAAAGGTTCAAACGGTAGGAATCTCAGTTTGAGGCTCTAAGTAGAATACACGAATAAATTGGAGGAGTTGTCGATAACTTCAGCCGTTCGGAAGTGAAATATACAAACAAGTGAACTACACATTATAAGTGAAATACACGAACAAGTGGATTATATGTGAGCCCTTCGATTTTTTGAAATAAATAATAATCCTCCCCTATTTCTTAATGCCCTTTTTAAAATAAAAGAGACACAGAGACCATGATTTATTAGTTCTTCATTACTCCAGAATCATCTAACAAAAATTGTGAAAAGATAATAAAATAAAAAATTATGTGGTATCACAATGACATGTAAAAAACAAAATGAAAAAATAAAAAAGTAGACTCAACGCAAACCCCGAGTACATCACTCGGAGAAATATGCTTCTAATTTGAGGAAATTAGAAATTAGAAAAGAATTAATTATGATGTAATGTTAATTTGGATAATAATGCTATCAATATTGACTCACCTTTTAAAATCTTACAAAAATTACCCAACCTCCCCCCTCTCTCTCTAGACTCCTTCCCTAATTAATCTAGTACCAGAACTCCGTTGATCTACTTCCCCAATTAACAAGGTCCAAAAATAATCTAGTACCCAATTAAATAGATTTCACTAGCTTTATTCTGATCTGGAACAGCAGAAGTAAAAACCGAACAAACAAGTAGGAACAAACACACCTAAAATTCGGGAACAAAGACTGAGGGACAAAGGAACACCAGAATCACGTCGAAAATGAAGGAGCGACGCCGGTTTATCAAGCCAGAGCTGATCTTGACAGAGCACGCGCTCTCACTCGCCAACATGTGTGAGACAACTGCGAAGTCGGGTGGGGCGTGAGACACACTTGAAGCACACTCAGTCACCGATAATAGGGTTTTCCGGCCAAGAATCCTTATCTTCCTTCTCATATGCTGGTGGTGAAACCTACTAGTCACTCTACCACGTCGTCAGTCTCTCCCTCGCCGCTACTCTCTCTCTCTCTCATTGTATACAATATAATAAAATAGTGTAAAATATGTGTATAATATTGTATAATAGTATATATGGGTGTATACACACCTTTTATACATTATTATACATTTTTATACACCTATATACATAATGTATTTGTCTTGTATAAAAGTGTAATTCTTTTTCAAAACAAGTCTAGGTCTATGTTTATACCCACTCATACAATATTGTCTAATTGTATATAAATGTGTATAAACACGTATTTTCGTGTATATTATTGTACAATTATTATTTTTTAGTGTATATATGTCACGACCCAAACCGGAGGGCCATGACGGGCACCCGGGACTTACTTACCGAGCACCACTAATCATATATTTACCACCTAACTGTAATTAAGCATGGACCACGAGGTAATCTGCTGTCACATAGAAATAATAAACTGAAAAGGAGCTACGTAAAATCCTGCAAACAAAAGAACCCAACCTATGTACATATATATACTAAGACCGACAAATCCATACACGATTGTTATACACAGGACAACTGTCTACAAACCTCTAAAGAGTATGAGACACCATAAGGTCAGGACAGGGCCCCGACATATCCGTATGCATATAAAAAATATCATACCACGACTAGACTACAACTCTGGAACAAGTAGAATGCTTCAATATCAGCTGAACCAGCAACCTACTAGTGCGGACCGTCACCCTGTCTACCTGAGCCTGCGGGGATGAAACACAGCGTCCCCCGACAAAAGGGACATCAGTACAACTGATGTACCGAGTATGCCAGGCATGAAAAATAGCATAATAGAGATCTGAAAGTAATATGAGACACGAAACAACCAACCAGTAGAGAATGTCTTTAAGGGCCATAATATGCCTAAGTGTTATACCTACGCAGAATGCCTCTGAGAGCCCTAATATGCCTAAGTGTCATGCACATATACATATGCGTATATAATGTCGTATCCCTTTTAGCCTCTGTGTGCATCCCATCATATCATACAGACCTCTATGGGCATAATCATCATCATCATCATATCTCAGCTGATCAGGTGGTGTGCGTATATAACGTCGTATCCCTTTTTCCATACCCCATACATATATATAATGCATACCATATAGTAGCATATATAACATTTGTGGGGTCAAGGTATATACATGAATATAATGCACCAAGACACTCTGAGTTTATTGGAGTGACCTAATGTTGTTGCATCCCCGATTAACATTATGAATATTATCATCTTTCTCATATTCCTCAATAAGGATTTAGGAACATATTTAGACATGCTTTGAAAATAGGAATGAATAACATGAACATCCTTAACTACTAAGAGTAGAATCATTTATGGGTCAATAGCACATTTACGTTTAGTCCTTAGAACATGCCAAAAGAAAGAAGGATTTGCCTTAACATACCTCGAATCGATCCTTCTAATAGACGTGTAACCTTGGTTTCCTTGTTTCAGACTTCCTGTCACCTTGCTTTGCTATCTTGGAGTTAGTAGTAAACTAATCTAAAATCTCAAGACACGCAGATAAAGATGATTTTTTTAATTCATCTCTTTCACGGACTTACACCTCGGTCCTCAATACTTGCTACGACGGTGAAGACATAAATAAAGATGTGTCCTAAATTTTTACATTAACAAAAATATTGATGAAGTTTACACAACTCAAATATGATTCTTGGGACTTAGAGCATGTTAATTCATATCCTCTATTCTGATATGGTACGTGTATATATATATAGAGGAGATTGGGTTGGTTGAAATATATCCAATCAACAAAACCAAAGCAGCTACTATCTCTTAGTTGGTAAGAATTCTAACTATTTATAATATAAAACAAGGATTTGTATTTTACCTTAACTCCACTAACTTTATAATTGTATAGAAGCCTATCTCATGTCACGTAGTACTATGAAGTCACTTTAACATATAAATTAATTTACTGAAATGATAAGATACACTTCTTCCCTTACATGCGTAAGCTTCTGCCAAACCTTTATCTTAGTCATCACTTAAAAATTCCATCTTAACCTCATGTGCATGCATAAGCGTACCTCCTTGTTGCCACACGTCAACGCTTATATGAGATTTGTCCACTTAATCAATAAACAATTCATATAATCATTTTCATAATTATGTGATATAACACTAGTCCATAGTCTCTTTCGGTATACATAAAATATTATTTCTAGTCATCATTGTCACACCTTTTTAAATCCATAAATTATTTCGGGACCACATCCTTTTATATACTAAGCCCTTGATGTGAATACCTAAAATATAACAAAATTTCCTCGGCCTCAGGTCTACTTGCATACATCTAGCTGTTCAAACCATCGCCCAAAAGTACGGGGTGTTACATCCTTTCCCCCTTAGAAACATTCATCCTCGAATGTTGGGGTTTCCACGTCTAGCTTTCTCATGATCACACTTGTCCTCATACAAACACCCTTTATATGCGGACCAACCAATGGCTACTACTTCTGTGCCGATATTCAATTCTTTTGATTTAAGCCTAAGTAATTCATTATAGTCTCACTTAATATCTATAAATCGGGCTCAAAGGCAATTGCAGTTTTTGAGAAATAAATTCCCGACATAAAAATCCAAAACGATTGCGGTTTTGAGAAACCTTCTTGGTTCTCAATGCGAAATTTATCTCTTGTCATTTCATATGCCCTTAATCCTTAACTTACCCTGAACTAGCCATTCTAGTTACCTCTAGGCTCCTCGTCTGGATTGCCAGCTATCTTTGTCTCCGTTGCGATTACACAAAATATTATTATAGATTTTCTCATAAAGAGTTAAACAACACATCTAACCTACCCCCAACCAGTTACTCAACATAAGGTGAGCCCGGGGTTTCTGAATACAAGGTCACAAGGGTTCGAATCACGTATTAACCATCCATCGTTGAAATTTCATATCTTATTAGCCTGGTAGAATAATGTTATGGTCCTGTTACTTCAACTCTAGTCTCTTATTTACAATCTCGGCCCATTGCTACTAGAATATCATTCGATCCCTTATAACACATCTAACCTACCCCCAACCAGTTACTCAACATAAGGTGAGCCCGGGGTTTCTGAATACAAGGTCACAAGGGTTCGAATCACGTATTAACCGTCCATCGTTGAAATTTCATATCTTATTAGCCTGGTAGAATAATGTTATGGTCCTGTTACTTCTACTCTAGTCTCTTATTTACAATCTCGGCCCATTGCTACTAGAATATCATTCGATCCCTTATAACAAATAATAATTTGGTTAAGGTTATTTGTGTTTCATCTCCTCTTCCATCGCCCATGTTATCTCTCCTACATTCTTTTTGTGCTATAGAACTTTCATGGAAGCTACTATTTTAGTCCTCAACTTGCGGACTTGACGATCTAAGATAACAATAGAAACCTCTTTATATGATAAGTCCTCTGTAACCTTCACATCGTCAATTGGAACAATTTGGGAAGGATCCCCAACACACGCTCCTATTCATGTCGTTCCACAAGTAGAAACCCTTGAGATCATGATACATCTTAGTAGATCCAGGGTGAATAGAAAATCGTGAGCAATGGACCTCCGTCATAATCTTGTCTCATACTCCTGCTACATTGGGAATATACAAATGGACTTCCACCTGGGGGTCCCTCTCCTATTATACTCGAAGGTTGCGGTTCTCTTTTTGTTAAATATCCTTCCCGATCTTCCCTAAAAATGGGATCTTCATCATGGCGTTCCTATTTTTTCCAATATGAGGGATGACCCTGCTGTATTCTGAGTCATAGGGCTATCATTATTTGAATCCTACAATTGGACTCCCACTTAGCTAAATAATGCGTTTCCTTCAGGTCAACTTCTCTCCTTAGTCCTTATATTAGTCAAGCCGCTTGTGGGTGAATAATTCTATTGTCAACTTAGCTTTGTTTACTAACTGGTGTGCTGAAACTCTTAAATATGTAGTATCTCTATTGTGAAAACTTTATGGATGATGTCATCAAATCTGAAGTGCATGTATCATCGCAGTTAACTCTCATTCATGGTCTGAAAGGAATCTTTTTTTTGTACTTTCTCACTACTCGTAATTATAAACAACTTCCTTTATTTACTTCTTTTGACACTTGTTCCCTCATTTTCTTACTTGTCGTACTCTTCTTAATTCTAAATATTCTGGTATACATACTTAATCTCAAACATTGCTCCTGATTCCAATCCTTGAAGTTACTACCCCTTAAAGGATGAGTTATTAACTTATTTCCTTATTCAGTACGTAGAAGATTCTGAAGAATTTGCATTACATGACGTTGGACTACTATATCCAAACCCGGTCATTATACCTAGATTCGAATTCCTTCACTTGCCTCATGGCTATTACTTTCTGGCAATGGCACTTTGGGAAAAGATTTCCTTGATCTCGTTAAGCTGTAAACCCATTACTTTATCTATCTCGTAGAACCTTTGGTCAGTTCAAAAATGTTCATAGACATCTGTATTTTCTTGGCATTTTATCTTCATTATAATGTCATTATCTCTTGACATATATCTTTAATGTCTACCTTGTATCCATAGGCGTTATTGGCCCCTTTTCATCTATTTAGGTGATAATCTCGAGCTTTACTCACTGTTACTTCCATTTACACACCTTATGTAAGGTATGACTGCATATGTTGTGGAACCGATGCTTCATATGTTTAGATACAATTCACGGTGTTACATGATCCCATGACTTGTCAAGCTTTCTTGTATTATCATTATTGGATCTCCCATCGACCGAGTGCTCATTCGTCTTACCTTTATATTTCATTCCAATTTTCTTTGGGGGTCTTTTATCTCAAAGTATTTCTTATACTATCTTTTTGAACCTCAAAGGTTCGTCACCTTTGGCCGAAGAGTTCTTATTTTCCCTCTTCCACCATTGGTCCTTACGTTGTTATGGGGTGATCATACCTTTGTGTAACCTGCAGAATTATAATCTCATTCACCTTTATCCTTCTTGTCGTAATCCTTCATTCTACTCGTCATTAAATGAAAAACATTTCTGCCTTAATACTTGATCATACCATTTCATTCATACTTATTAACCGTTTTCATTTTTCTTACAACCATTCTTCGATTATTCCATAGTTCTCATCCTCAATTGCCCCTAACAAGCTATTGTTATCCAGAGGTTATTTAGAATTGTAACATACTGCCAAATGAAGCCGAAGACCTTACCAGTCCAATACCCATAGCATGTCTTAGCTTACTAACATTGATACATGTAATTCTCAATAATACGCGGTATGGTCCTTTACGCACGAATGAGAGGCTTATGTCCCCTTCTACTACCGTGGATAACTCGATCCTTATATATGGCTTGGGCTCACTATTTTGGGTACGTCACTTTATGTGATCTTCCTAAATTTACTGATGGTCACGCTTCACATGATTCGATTGTGGCAATCCATTCTTGTAAATGTTGTCCTGGGACAATTCCCAATCTATTCTAGGTAAGACATTACAATTTAGGTCGCACGTACATAACATATTTTCTCATTTTAATCAACAAGAGTCACTGTAAACGATTTTCATAACCTACTAAACCATCCAATGATGTCTTCTGCTTTTCATCTGTACAACTCATAATCATCTTATCCTTACCTTTACGCATCAACTTGGGATACTTCGGAACGTTGTGGCCATGGCTGCCACACTAAACTAACCCCATGTACCTTTGCGGCATAATTCGGCATGCGCTCAACCATACTGACTACAAAATGGTTGGGGCGGTCTCACTCGACCTTCATAACTTTGACCCTAAGATATTGGCATCTTTGAACCCTTTATATATTAGCGATCCCTGACTAATAAACTCCCTGACTAATCATAGCCCTATTGGAAGAAGACATTGTTGTAATCATAAACACGATAAGGTTTACAGAGAGAATTCTTATAATTCGGCTCTATAGCATGATTCTAGATCAAGAAGGAAGGTAACCATCATCCTTAATTCCATGTAGACTTTTGTCTATAAGTGTGGTGCACAACACACCCATAAATAAGACTCTACTAGACACGACTTGTAAACTCCCTATGACAGACCTGCTCTGATACCAAGTTTGTCACGACCCAAACCGGAGGGCCATGACGGGCACCAGAGCCTTACTTGACAAGAACCACTAATCATATATTTATCAGCTAATCATAATTAAGCATGGGCTATGAGGTAACCTGCTGACACATAGAAATAGTAAACTAGAAATGTGCAACGTAAAATCCTGTAAATAGAAGACCCAACCTATGTACATATACATACTAAGGCCGACAAGGCCATACACGACTTCTATACACAGGACAACTGTCTACAAGCCTCTAAAGAGTATGTGACATCATAAGGTCGGGACAGGACCCCGCAATACCCCTATGCATGTAAAAAATATCGTACCATGACTAGACTTCAACTCTGAAACAAATAGAGTGCTTCAATATCAGCTGAACCAACAACCTAATAGTGCGGACCGTCACCCTCTTTACCTGAGCCTGCGGGGCATGAAACGCAGCGTCCCTAGACAAAAGGGACGTCAGTACCACTTATGTATCGAGTATGTCAGGCATGAAGAATAGCATAATAGAGATTTGAAAGTAACATGAGATTAAAAACAACCAACCAGTAGAGAATGCCTCTGAGGGCCATAATATGCCTAAGTGTTTTACCTGTGCAGAATGCCTCCGAGGGCCATAATATGCCTAAGTGTAATGCATAATGCGGTCATACATATATATATGTGTATATAATGTCATATCCATTTTAGCCTCTGTGGACATCCCATCATATCATACAAGCCTCTGTGGGCATAATCATCATCATATACCAGCTAATCAGGTGGTGTGCGTATATAACGTCGTATCCCTTTTCCCATACCCCATACATATATATAATGCATACCATATTGTAGCGTATATAATGCCTATGGGGTCAAGGTATATACATGAATATAATGCATGAATGATACTAAGACACTCTGAGTTTATCGGAGTGACGTAATGTCATTGCACACCCGATCAACATTATGAATATTAACATATTTCCCATATGTCTCAATAGGGATTTAGAAACATATTTAGACATGCTTTGAAAATAGGAATGAATAACATGAACATCCTCAACTACTAAGAGTAGAATCATTTATGGGACAATATTACGTTTATGTTTTGTCCTTAGAACATGCCAAAAGAAAGAATGATTTGCCTTAACATACCTCGAATCGATCCCTCTAATACACGTGTGACCTTGGTTTCCTTGTTTCAGGCTTCCTGTCACCTTGCTTTGCTATCTTGGCTTTAGTAGTAAACTAATCTAAAATCTCAAGACACGCAGATGAAGATGATTTTTTTTAATTCATCTCTTTCACAGACCTACACCTCAGTTCCTAATACTTGCTACGACGGTGAAGACATAAACAAAGATGTGTCCTAAATTTTTACATTAACAAAAATATTGATGAAGTTTACACAAATCAAATATGATTCTTGGGACTTAGAGCATGTTAATTCATATCCTTTATTCTGATATGGTACGTGTATATATATAGAGAGAGGAGATTGGGTTGGTTGAAATATATCCAATCAACAAAACCAAAGCAGCTACTATCTCTTAGTTGGTAAGGAATAGGATAACTAGAAGAAGTACACTTGCCCTGGTTTCCCCTACTAGAAGAAGCACCCTTACCCTTACCCTTAAACATACCTCTTAATCCTTCCATTTTAATTAGGATAATAAATAATTAAGGATAATAAAATTAAGTGCGCTAAATAAAATAAACAGACAATAATAATTTAATAAAGGAACGAATGTACCAAACGCCGACGTAACGTCGACATGTAATCGAGAGGTTCAAAATTGAAACTTTGCTCGATGGAAGATCCTCAAGCTAGTTGCCAACTTCACTCCCAATTCCCAAATGAATAAATAAAATTGAATATTTAGTAAACAATGTAGACTTGTAGAGAGATATATTGAGAGATTAGAGAGATTGTAGGAAGATTTGTGAGAAAGATGAAGAGAAAATGAGTTATTTATAGTTGGAAAATTGGGTTAAAGGATAAATATAATAACTTATGGATTAAAAATAAATATTAAGGGGTAGGGGGGTTGGGGGAGGGGGGAGGCCAAAATTGGCCGTTGCACAACGGCCAAAATCTAAAATGGTTGTTGGTGCAACAACTATATTTGCAAATGAAGGGTTACGGGCGGGATCGGGGCGGGATCGGGGCGGGCTCGGGATTGGCGGGACTGGGGCGGGCCGGGACAGGTCGGGACTAGACATTGTCCTGTCCCGGATCAAGTCCCGCTATCGATTTTTTTTTAATACGCGGGTTCGGGGCGGTGTCGGGGCAGGACCGGGCCGTCCCGGCCCACTGGACAACCTTAATATATATATATATATATATATATATATATATGGGATTGGGTCGGTTGAAATATATCCAATCAACAAAACCAAAGCAGCTACTATCTCTTAGTTGATAAGAATTCTAACTATTTATAATATAAAACAAGGATTTGTATTTTACCTTAACTCCACTAACTTTATAATTGTATAGAAGACTATCTCATGCCACCTAGTACTATGAAATCTCTTAAACATATAAATTCAATTATTGAAATGATAAGATACACTTCTCCCCTTACATGTGTAAGCTTCTGCCAAACCTTTATCTTTGTCATCACTTAAAAATTCCATCTTAATCTCATGTGCATGCATAAGCGTACCTCCTTGTTGCCACATGTCAACGCTTATATGAGATTTATACACTTAATCAATAAATAATTCATATACTCATATTCATAATTATGTGATATAACACTAGTCCATAGTCTCTTTCGGTATACATAAACTATTATTTCTAGTCATCGTTGTCACACCTTTTTAAATTCTAAAATTATTTCGGGATCGCATCCTTTTATATAATAAGCCCTTGATGTGAATACCTAAATATAACAAAATTTCCTCGACCTCAGTTCTACTTGCATACGTCTAGTTGTTCAAACCATCCCTCGAAAGTACGGAGTGTTACAATATTGTCACGATCCAAACCGCAGGGCCATGACGGGCACTCGGACCTTACCTGCTAAGCACCACTCTTCGCATACTTACCAGCTAACCGAAATCAATCATGGCCACAAGGGCCATTACTAAATATTCGGTTGACACATACATCACAGCTAACAGGGCCATACACAACTACTATACACAGGACAACTGTCTACAAGCCTCTAAAGAGTACCTGACACAATAAGGACGGGACAGGCCCCCGCCATACCCATATGCATATGCAAAATTTCATACCACGACCAGACTTCAACTCTGAAACAAGTAGAGTGCTCCAATATCAGCTGAACTAACAACCTACTAGTGCGAACCTTCGATTGTCTACATGATCCTGCAAGCATGAAACGCAGCGTCCTCCGACAAAAGGGACGTTTGTACGAATGATGTACTGAGTATGTCAGGCATAAGAAATAACATAATAGAGATACATAACAACCTGAAGCAGAAACAGCAGACACAACCAGCCGATAACAATATCTGATAGTAATGAATGCCTCTAAAAGTCCCTAATATGCCTAAATGTTATGCACAATGCAAGTGTGGTATACATACATATATATATATATATATATATATATATATATATATATATATATATATATTGGTCTCACAATGGCATCTTACTTCCCAAAATAGCCTCTGTGGGCATCATTTCATTTCGGCCATATTGGCCTCATTGGACATCTTCATATTTGTGATATCTGTACCAGCTGCAGGTGGTGACCCGTATATAACGTCATTCCCTTTTCCCCGTTCCCTACATATATATATATATATATATATATATATATTATACCATATAGTAGTGTATATAACACAAGTGGATCCAGGATAATATATGAATATAATACAAATGCATGAATGACAATGAAACATTATGAACTTATCGGATGACATAACATCACTTCACCTTTGGCTAACACTGTTAACATTAACATCTTTTCCATATACCTCAATATGGATTCGGGAACATATACCTTCGGCTAACATTGGGAATATTAGCATTTTTCCATATACCTCAATAAGGATTTAGGAACATATTTAGACATGCTTTTAATATAGGAATCAATAACAGGAACATCCTCGACTACTATGAGCAAAATAATTTATGGAACAATATTACGTTTACGTTACATGGATCATGCCAAAAGAAAGAAATAATTTGTCTTAATATACCTTCGTCGATTGTTGATAACCCAATCATATTGCAGTGAACATCTAACCTCCATAAACTCCAGGATTCAACTGATATTACAAGATCCCATAATAAACGTGGGTAGTAAAAAAAAGAAATGATTGAAGAAATTTCTTCAATCCGTGGATAGTTTGGTTGCTGCATACGTTTTTTATTCATATGTAAAACAAGAAAGCCTCAAAATAGAAAGATAAGTTGCAGCCTCCATTTTTTTATGTGAAATATGAAGGAATGAGAATATATGCATGGAGAATATTTCTCCCCCTTTACACGTGGAACTTCCTACATTCCCCAAGCTTAGTCACCTATCTAATATCAAGCCTTAGTCATTTTCATCAATTGTTTTCAAGAAACCACGTGTCAACATAGTAATAAACTTAATCTTTATCCCACAATTAATCAATCACACACATAATTAATTTCTCGGTCCCAATTCACTTAAATCTTGATGACTTATAAAATCTTCATATACTCAATGTCATAATCGTGTGATATAACAATAGTCCATAACATCTTTTAGGACATACAACCATTATTCTCAATTCCCATCATCACACTTCTTAAGTCCTAAATTATTTTGGGATCGTATCCTTTTATCTAATAAATTCTTCTTTTGCGTTCGTGAACATGACCAGAAAATCCTCCAACACTCGGGTCTATTTACATACGCCTAGCGACTCAAACCATGGCCCGAAAGTACGGAATGTTACATTCTTCCCCCTTAGAAACATTCATCCTCGAATGTTGGGGTGACATATTTAATCCCTGTCACGTAGCCTAAAAACATAACCCCCTCTTATGCTTCTCTCGGCATCTCGGCGTTGGTCTGAAATAGGTAGACATATTTGTGTTTCATCTCCTCTTTCTCCTCCCATGTCATTTCTTCTACATTCTTATTTCGCCATAGAACTTTCACGGAGGTTATTTCTTTAGTCCTCAACTTGCGGACTTGTCGATCTAAGATAGCAATAGGAACCTCTTCATATGATAGGTCCTCTGTAATCTTCACATCGTTAATTCGGTACAATTCGGGAAGGATTCCCAACTCATGTCCTTTAATATTAAAACATGGAGAATTGGATGAACAACCTCCAACTCCAAAGGCAAGTCTAACTCGTAAGCTACTTGGCCAATTCATCGAATTATGCGATATGACCCAATATACCTTGGGCTGAGCTTTCCCTTTTTCATAAACCTAATTACACCCTTCATAGGAAAGATCTTTAAGAGGACACAATTATCCACTTAGAACTCTAAGTCCTGCTGTCGCACATCTAAATACGATTTCTGACGACTCTGAGCGGTTAACAACCATTCTTGGGCAAGCTTCACCTTTATTGCTTGGTCTACTAAGTCAGGCCCCAATAACTCTGATTCGCCTACCTCGAACCATCCGATAAGAGATCTACATCTCCGTTCATATAACGCCTCATATGGAGCCATTTTAATGCTAGCATGATAACTGTTATTGTACACAAATTCAATAAGGGATATATGATCATCCCAATTTCCCTTGAAGTCTAATACACAAGCTCGTAGCATGTCTTCAAGTGTTTGAATCGTACGCTCAGCCTGCTTGTTAATATGAGGGTGGAAGGTTGTGCTAAGTTTAACTTGAGTGCCCAAACCCTTTTGAAATGATTTCCAGAAGTTCGTTGTGAACTATGCACCTTGGTCAGATATAATAGAACTAGGCATTACATGAAAGAGAACAATCTCTTTAACGTATAACTTTACGTAGTCCTCGGTTGTGCAGGTAGTTTTGACTGCTAAGAAATAATCTTATTTGGTTAGTCTATCAATAATCGCCTAAATAGAATTAAACTTATGATAAGGATGAGGTAAATCCGTAATGGAATCCATGTTAATCATTTCCCATTTCCACATCGGGACCTCAATGTTCTGAGTCACGCCGTCAGACTTTTGGTGCTCTATCTTTACTTGCTAACTATTAAGACACTGAACTACCAACTCCGCAGTGTTCATCTTCATGTCATTCCACCAATACATACCTTTGAGATCATGATACAACTTAGTAGATCCATGGTGAACGAAATTTTGTGATCAATGGACCTCCCTCATAATCTTGTCTCATGAGCCTGCTATTTGGAAATACACGAATGGACCTTCCACCTGAGGGTCCCTCTCCCATTATACTCGAAGGTTGTGATTCTCTATTGCTAAATACTTTTCCAATCTTCTCTAAAAATGGTATCTTCATCATGACATTCCTTCTCTCCCCGTATGAGGGATGACTCTACTGTATTTCGAATCACAAAACCACCATCCTCCGAAGCCATTAGTTGGATTTCCAGACTAGCTAAATGATGGACCTCTCTTACTAATTCCTTCCTCTCGACCTGCATCGGCATTGACTTTGACTTATGACTGAGCGTGTCTGCTACAACATTAGTTTTACCGAGATGGTATAGGATGTCTACATGAACACCATACAAGTAAGGCCTCTGAATTTTCAGTGCGTAAACCACCGCGGCCAACTCCAAATAGTGCTTTGGACAGTTTCATGTTTCCTCAATTGCCTTGACGCATAGGTAATCACTTTACCATGCTACATTACCACACATCCTAAACTCGCTCCCGAGGCACCACAATACACAACGAGCCTTCTGGATCTTCTGGGAGAGTAAAGACTGGTACCGACGTTCGTCTGTCTTTTAACTCTTGGAAACTCTGCTCACACGCATCGAATCACTGGAATCTTATGCCCTTTTGTGTCAACTTTGTTAATGGTGCTAAAAACTCTTACATTTGTAGTATCTCAATCGTAAGCACTTTACGGACAATATCATCGAACCTGAAGTGCGCGTATCATCGTAGTTAACCCTTATTCATCGTCTGATACTTTCTCACTACTCCTGATTATAAACAACCTTCTTTCTTTACTTCTTTTGACACTTGATCACTCATTTTCTCACTTGTCATATTCTTCTTTAATTCTAAAGTATTCGAGTATACATATGTAATCTCAAACATTGTTCCTGATTCCAATCCTAGGTGTTACCAACCCTTAAAGGATGAGTTGTTAACTTATTCCCTCATTTTGTAGAAGATTCTGAATAATTTTGCATCACATGACGTTAACCTACTCTATCCAAACTTCGTCATTATACTTAGATTTAAATTCCCTTACTTTCCTCATGGCTTAGACTTTCTGTCAATGGTGCTTTGGAAAAGATTCCCTCGATCTTGTTAAGCTATAATCCCATTACTTTATCTATCTCGTAGAATCTTTTGTCAGTTCATAAATGCTCATAGACATTGGTATTTGCCTGACATTCTATCCTTATTATAATGTCATTATCTCTTTGACACATATCTTCAATGTCTACCTTATATCCATAGGCATGTATCCCCAGAAGAACTTCTTGCTTTGCCGATCCAGACGCTCCGGATGGATCAATCATATAATTATGGTGGGATGTTGAAACTCATGTTAATAGACCTTCATCAACAAAACTGCCCTTCCATATAGATCGTCGTACCATTTGCCCATTTTTCACTTGTTTAGGCGCTAATCTCAAGCTTTACTCACTGTTACTTCCATTTACACACCTTCTGTGAGGTATGACTGCATATGTTGTGGAACCGATGCTTCATATGTTTAGATCAAATTCACAGTGTTACATGATCCCATGACTTGTCAAGCTTTCTTGTCTTATCATTATTGGGCTCAATATCCTTCTACTACCGTGGATAACTCGATCCTTATATATGACTTTGGCTCAATATCCTGGATACATTACTTTACATGATCTTCTTAAATTTACTGATGGTCACTCTTCACATGATTCGATTGTGGCAATCCGTTCTCGTTAATGATACCCTTGGGACAATTCCAAATCTGTTCTAGGTAAGACATTATAATGTAGGTCGCACGTACATAATATATTCCCTTATTCTAATAAGAAAAGGTCACCGTACAACATGTAGTGTTTCATAACCTGCTAAACCTTCCAATGATGTCTTATGCTTTTTATCTATACAACGCATACTCATATTATCCTTACATTTGCGCATCAACTTAGGATATTTCAGAACGTTGTGGCCACGGCTGCCACACTAAACCAACCCCATGTACCTTTGTGGCATAATTTGGCATGCGCTCGACCATACTGACTACAAGATGGTCGGGCAGTCTCACTACTTTGACCTTGAGATATTGGCATTTTTTACCCTTCTAACTATCAGAGATCCCTAGCTAATAAATTCCCTAGGTTATAAACTCCTTGACCCCTCGAGGGCCTATCTCTATCATATTCTCTATGACAAAATCGTTCATGTGAGGCAACCAATTGATTCAATACCCGCACCGGTCTCCTTACATCCTAATCAGACAGAGCCGGTGGTGGGACTGATTGTACATGAGCTTTCCTCAACTCCACTAGTACTACCAGATTCGTCGATACTTGGGAAAGCAACTTACTCATATCCTCTGACGGATTTATCCCCATAGAGAGCATACTGCTCGTATTTACATTCGATCAAACTTCAATCTCCCTGCTAATCGTAACCCTACTGGAATAAGGCATTGTTGTGACCATAACCACGATAAGGTCTATAGAGAGAATCCTTACAATATTCTGCGTTCAGGTTCTTAGTACTTCCTTTACTTTACTTTTTTTTCTATATCCCAAAGCAAACATTTTGCTTTCCAGACTTGTATTATTTTATTCCGTATACGAGTGAGACAATTCCTTACAATCTCAAATTTTGGACATAATACTGCCCTTCTGGCATATCAATCATTCGGTAGAAGTCACTCATTTACTGACTACGAATATGAACTAACCGAAGTCCTTTTTTTTTGTAGTCGTCATTACTGAAATAGTATCAGGCACGACTTAAAATTGAATTCTTAAGACTCAGCTCTACTGCACAATCTATGATATGAAAGAATGGAAACCATCCCTAAATGTCTTACAACCTCCTGTTTATAAGTGTGGCGCGCAACACACCCATAAACAAGACTCTACTAGACACGACTTGCAGACTCTCTAGGACAGACCAGCTCTGATACCAAATTTATCACGACCCAAACAAGAGGGCTATGACGGGCACTCAGACCTTACCTGCCGAGCACCACTCTTCACATACTTACCAACTAACCAAAATCAATCATGGCCACAAGGGCCGTTACCAAATACTCAGATGACACATACATCACAGCCGACAGGGCCATATACAACTACTATACACAAGACAATTGTTTACAAGCCTCTAAAGAGTACCTGACACCATAAGGACGGGATAGAGCCCCACCATACCCATATGCATATGCAAAATTTCATACCACGAACAGAATGCAACTCTGAAACAAGTAGAGTACTCCAACATCAGCTGAATCAGCAACCTACTAGCGCAAACCTTCGCCTGTCTACCTGATCCTGCAGGCATGAAATGCAGCATCCCCCGACAAAAGGGACGTCAGTACGACTGATGTACTGAGTATGTCAGGCATAAGAAATAACATAACAGAGATACATAATAACCTGAAATAGAAACAGCTGACACAACCAGCCGACAGCAACAACCGATAGTAATGAATGCCTCTGAGGGCCCTAATATGCCTAAATGTTATGCACAATGCAAGTATGGTATACATATATATATTGGCCTTACAAGGGCATCTTTCTTCCCATAACAACCTCTGTGGGCATCATTTCATTTCGGCCTCTGTGGGCATGCCTAATCATTATCATATTGGCCTTATTGGGCATCTTCCTTTTCGTGATATATGTACCAGCTACAGGTGGTGACACGTATATAACGTCATTCCCTTTTCCCTATCCCCTACATGTTTAGCATATATTCGTAATTTCACATGGCCCACGAGGCCGCCACAAGATACCCTGCTGACATATGAAAATAGTAAATTGGAAAGAAGTTAGGTAGAATCCTGCAATCAGAAGGACCCAACCTATATACATATACATACCAAGGCCGACAATGTCATACATGACTACTATACACAGGACATCTGTACCTCTTAAGAGTACGTAACATCATAAGGTCAGGACAGGGCCCCACCATACCCTTATGCATATCAAGAATATCGTACCATGACTAGACTACAACTCTTGAACAAGTAGAGTGTTCCAATATCAGCTGAACCAGCAACCTACTAGAACGAACCGTCACCCTCTTTACCTGAGCCTGCGGGCATAAACGCAGCGTCCCCAGACAAAAGGGACGTCAGTACGAATAAGGTACCGAGTATGTCAGACATGAAAAATAACATAATCGAGACCTGGAAGTAACATGAGACAAGAAACAACCAACCAATAGAGAATGCCTCTGAGGGCCATACTATGCCTAAGTACCATGTCTATGTAGAATGCCTCTGAGGGCCATAATATGCCTAAATTTCATGCACAATGCTTCTCCGGCACAACTTTAGGGAAGGAAACCAAGTGACACACCTACTATCAAAGGAGGCAGCTCATTCCAAATCTGATCGTGTGAAACACTATGCAGTACCCCCAGCTTTTGTTATCAAGCAGTTAACCTATGATATGTCGGCTAGTATGTTTTTGTGTTAGATATGTAAAGGAAGATATATGTAATCTCCTAGCAAGCTTAGGCAATCAAAACGTCCTATGTGACGCCAATGTCTGTTCCGTAGGATGTTCTAATATGTACCTACCTTAGTATTAATATAGGTATCTTCGCTCTACAAAAAAGAAGTTCCAACTATATAATTTTTATTGTATATTATTTAGACATAGTGGCTATTTATTTTAACCATGTATTTCTTCTTTTCGGACAAAATTTGGAAAAAACAAATTGGCTATAATTTCATTATATTTAGCCAAATAATTTTTTATGCCTAAAGAGTGAAGTTCTACCAAAGTTTTTTTTTTGCTAATTTGACCCTAAAAATGAAAATCTATTAATTACTGTAAACATAAAAAAATTAAATTTTTAAAAAATGCCACATGGACAAAATAATGCATGTGGCAATCTGTATCTCACACTCTTAGGATGAGATCGTGTGTGGGTGGGTTGGGGGTGGGGCGGGGGAGGTAAAGGCTATCAAATAGTCAAGTTCAAGGGAATAATTAAGACAATTTAGGGTGGATCTGAAATTAAACATGTCAAGTTTAAGAGTCTTTAGATATTCTGCCAAAGAATAAAGTCTAATTTTGAATAAAGTCTAATTTTTTTGGATTTGCTTGATGTAACGAAAAATTTAGACATTGTTTAGAATAAATCAATAAATGTAAAAATGTATCTTTTATTAATATATTTTGCAATATATATTGTTGCTTTAATTTGTATATGTTAAGAGTGAATTTGTTGGTTATAGTGGAAAATAAATTTTGGGAAGAAGAAGTTTGTCAATGGGGGCTGGCAGTATGAAGAAAAGGACTAAAAGAAAAAATGGACAGCAGTACACTTTTTTGAAAAAAAATAATAAGAGAGGGGATTAGAAGGTGGGAAAATCGAACCCTCAACAATAAGGTGAAAGTTTAGGTAGCCAATCAACTGAGCTACTAAGATTCTTTGGGCTATAATGCTCTCAAACACACACACAAATATACATGGTCTCCATGTAATATAGTGACTAGAAAGTCGGATATCACACCCTCAGGACTTGTGATTCAATAGTTATTTGATAACGCTTACTAGTTATTTCAAACAAGCAATTTCCTTCAAGTGGTGGTTGTATTTAGTCACTACTTGCCGAAAGCAAAAGACTAATGAAATATGCTAACAATTGATCGCTAACGTGAGTTCAAAATTTAGGATTAACACAGAGAAATGAGTATCCTAGGGTTGTGGTTTGCTTCACCAATCCTATTGAGTCTTCCAAATATTTTCTCTTAATTTGACTTAGCAACGATTGCTTATTACCAAATTATTAATACCCTTCTGAATTAATACTCGCCTATCCAAATTAGTTCGCCTACTATATTCTTATGGAATTGACCTATTATGAATGCAAAAGGCTTACAATGAGATGTTGAGTGCGACAGCTAGGTATACTATCCTAGTGGCAAATCCTTGCCCTACCTTTAGGGAATTATATCACGCCCTCTTCAACCCTTCTCTAATCTAATAATATCTTTCCCAAGTATAAATGCTAGATAGTCGATAGAACTTAGTCATTGTGCATACGATCAAACAATTAAACACATGATTAAAGAAACAATCGTATTTTATAACAAACTAAAATAGAAATAAACTTCAAACGTCAATATTCATGGTTATACCACAACTCCAAAACTACTGAGTTTAGCTACTCATGATGTAACATCCCATACTTTTGGACGATGGTTTGAACAGGTAGACGTATGCAAGTAGACCTGAGTCCTGGGGAAATTTTGTTATAAGTGGGTATTCACCTCAAGAGCTTAGTATAGAAATGGATGCGGTCCAGAAATAATTTAGGATTCAAGAAGTGTGACGACGGGGATTAATAATAATAGTTGTATGTCCCAAAAGAGGTTATGGAGTAGTGCTATATCGCATGATTTTTCCATTGAGTATATGAAGTATGTTAAGGTAATTAATATTTAAGTGAATTGAGATAGAGAAATTAATTATGTGTGTAATTGATTAAATGTTGGATTTTAGCGGAGATAAAGAATTGAATAAAGATATTGAATAAGTGTTGTGGATGATATCCACGTGGTGGCCATTGAAATGGGGTAACTAGTCACTAATACTATTATGAGGAGGTGGGTGGCATCTTTATCACAAGAATGTATTTTTATTCAATATATGTAATGATTAAGGTTACACCCCTTTATCCAAAAAAGATGGTGCATTTAAGATCTCACTTGGGGGAATTAGATAATTAACATATACTGCAACAACTATACAAGCAGCAACGTTTTGGGACAATGCATCTAAAATTTTGTGATCATCATCTTGGTTCATCTTGGTTTCCAAGTACAAATGATATGTATATATACACACCATCATATATATGTAGAGCAACATAAGGTTGTTGAATTGGATTTCTTTCTCCTTCTGTGACCAGTAAAGTGCAGCATCTAGTTTCTTTTGTAGCAGCAACATAACGTTATTTCCAATTGTATTAGCAGCAACGTGACTTGATATTTTACGGAAGATAAGTGAAATTTTTCTCAAAAACAATATTCGAGTTTCGCTCACTACCTCTATCTCGTTGTCCCGTTTTTGGCACGTTGTTGAATCCGGGCTTTCTTTAAAGTGAAGTAAGGTGGAAGAAGAGTAGTCCTTGACATATAAGACTGAGGTGTAGAGGAGGTTGATTCTGACACCATTAGTAGGGGTTCGGCATTAAAGGTATGTTAAGGAAAATCCTTCCTTCTTTTGGCATGTTCTAAGTACGAAACGTAAACGTGATATTATCCCATAAATGATTCTACTCTTAGTAGTTAAGGCTATTCATGTTATTCATTCCTATGTTCAAATCATGTCTAAATATGTTCCTAAATCCTTATTGAAGTATATGGAAAAGATGTTAGTATTCATAATGTTAATCGGAGGTGAAATAATATTACATCACTCCGACAAACTTATAGTGTCTTATTATCGTATCATTCATGCAGTATATACATATATAAACCTTGAACTCAAAAGGCATTACATACGCTACTATATGGTATGCATTATATATAAGGGGTATGGAAAAATGGAAGGCGTTATATATGCAGCACCACATGTAGCTGGTATATATGTGATGATGATTATGCCCACGGAGACCGATATGATATGATGGGATGTCCACAGAGGATTGAAGGCGCTATATACGCATATATATATATATATATATATATATATATATGAGCGCATTGTGCATGAGATTTAGGCATATTATGGCCCTCTGAGGCATCCTCTACTGGTTGGTTGTTTCTTGTCTCATGTTACATTCAACTTTCTGTTATGCTATTCTTCATGCCTGACATACTCAATACATCAGTCGTACTGACGTCCCTTTTGTTGGGGGACGTTGCTTTTCATGCCCGCAGGCTCAGGTAAAGAGGGTGACGGTCCGCATTAGTAAGTTGTTGGTTCAGCTGATATTGGAGCACTCTACTTGTTCCAGAGTTGTAGTCTAGTCATGGTACGATATTCTTGATATGCATAAAGGTATAGCGGGGCCCTGTCCCGAACTTATGATGTTACGTACTCTTTAGAGGCTTGTAGACAGATGTCCTGTGTATAGTGATCGTGTATGGCCTTCTCAACCTTAGTATGTATATATGCATAAGTTGAGTTCTTCTGTTTGTAAGATTTTACGTAGCTGTGTTCCATTTTATCATTTCTATTTATTACACGTTACCTTGTAACGTTCCTCGTGTCACATGATTAATTACAGTTTGGTGGTTAATACGTGATTAGTGATACTCGCCAAGTAAGGTGCGGGTGCCCGTTATGGCCCTCCGATTTGGGTCATGACAAACTTGGTATCAGAGAAGGTTTGTCCTAGAGAGTCTACAAGCCGTGTCTAGTAGAGTCTTGTTTATGGGTGTGTTGTGCACCACACTTATAGACAGGAGGCTACAGGGTATTTAGGATGATGGTTACCTCTCCTTGTTGATCTAGAATCGTGCTATAGAGCTGAGTTGTAAGAATTCTCTCTGTAAACCTTATCGTGTTTATGATTACAATAATGCCTTCTTCCAATAGGACTATGATTAGCAGGGAGATTGATGTTGGATTGTGTGTAAATGTGAGTAGTATGCTCTCTATTGGGACAGATCCGTCAGAGGATATGAGTAAGTTGCTTTCTCAGGTATTGACAAATCTAGTAGTACCAGAGGAGTTTAGGGAAGCTCCCGTACCATCAGTCCTACCACCGGCTCCGTCTGATAAGGATGTAAGGAGAGCGGTGCAGGTATTGAATCAATTGGTTGCCTCCCAGGAATGACTTCATCCTAGAGAATCCGATAGAGATAGGTCCTTGAGGGGTCAGGGAGCTCATAACTCCGAGATTTTATTTATCAGGGATCATCGATATTTAAAGGGGTCAAAGATGCCAATATATCAGGATCAAAGTTGTAAAGGTCGAGTGAGACCGTCTAGACCATCTTGTAGTCAGTGTGGTCGAGCGCATGCCGGATTATGCCGCAAAGGTACATGGGGTTGGTTTAAGGTGGCGGCCATGGCCACAACGTTCCGAAGTGTCCCAAGTTGATGCGCAAATGTAAGGATAAGATGATTATGAGTTGTACAGATGTAAAGCAGAAGACATCATTGGAAGGTTTAATAAGTTATGAAAATTTACATGTTTTACAGTGACTTTTGCTTATTAGAATGAGGCAATATGTTATGTATGTGCGACCTAAATTATAAAGTCTTACCTAGAATAGATTGAGAATTATCCCGGGATATCATTAACGAGAATGGATTGTCATAACCGAATCATCTGAAGAGTTACCATCAGTAAATTTAAGAAGATCACGTAAAGTGACGTACCCAGAATAGTGAGCCCAAGCCATAAATAAGGATCGCTTTATCCACGATAGTGGAAGGGAACATAAGCCTATTGTCCATGCGTAAAGGGCCATATCGTGTATTATTGAGAATTACATGTATCAATGTTAGTAAGCTAAGGAATGTTATAGGTACTAGACTGGTAAGGTCTTCGGCTTCATTGTGCAGCACGTTACCATTCTAAATACCCTCTAGACAATAATAGCTTGTTAAGGGCAATTGAGGATGAGAACTATGGAACAATGGAAGAATCATTGTAAAATTTTTGAATATAGTTAATAGGTATGAATGGAATGGTATGATCAAGTAGCATGGCAGAAATGTTTTTTTGTTTAATGACGAGTAGAAAGAAGGATTACAACAAGAAGGATAAAGGTGAATGAGATTATAGTTATGCAGGTTTCACAAAGATATGATTACTCCAGAACAACGTAAGGACCAATGGTAGAGGAGGGACAGCAAGAACTCTTTGGCCAAAGGTGACGAACCTCTGGTGTTTAGAAAGATAATATGAGAAATACTTTGAGATAAGAGACCCCCAAGACAACTTGAAATGGAAATATAAAGGTAAGACGAATGCGCACTCGGTCGATGAGAGATCTAATAATGATAAGACAAGAAATCTTGACAAGTTATTGGATCATGTAACACCGTGAATTGGATCTAAACATACAAAGCATCGGTTCCACAACATATGTAGTCATACCTCTCAGAAAGTATGTAAACGGAAGTAACATTGAGTAAAGCTCTAGATTAGCACCTAAACGGGTAAAAAGGGGCCAATGACGTCTATGGATATAGGGTAGACATTAAAGATATATGTCAAAAGATAATGACATTTAAAATGTCAGGCAAACACAGATGTCTATGAGCATTTTTAACTGACCAAATGTTTTACAAGGTAGATAAAGTAATGAGACTACAGCTTAACGAGATCAAAGAAATCTTTTTCCAAAGCGCCATTAATAGAAAGCCTTATCCATGAGGCAAGTGAAGGAATTCGAATCTAAGTATAATGATCAGGTTTGGATATTGTAGGCCAACGTCATGTAATGCAAAATTCTTCAGAATCTTCCACGTACTGAATGAGGGAATAAGTTAACAAATCATCCTTTAAGGGATAGTAACGCCAAGGATTGGAATCAAGAGCAATGTTTGAGAGTACTTATGTATACCAGTCGTTATGCTACTCTTCATGCCTGACATAATCGGTACATCAGTCGTACTGACGTCTCTTTTGTCGGGGGACGCTGTATTTCATGCCCGCAGGCTCAGGTAAAGAGGGTGACGGTCCGCACTAGTAGGTTGCTGGTTCAACTAATATTGGAGCACTCTACTTGTTCTAGAGTTGTAGTCTAGTCGTGGTACGATATTCTTGATATGCATAAGGGTATGGTGGGGCCATGTCTCGACCTTATGATGTTACATACTCTTTAGCTCCCCGAACTCAGTTCCAGTTGGATTTGAGGGCTTTTATGCAGACTTCAAAGCTCCCCGATCAAAATAGCTCATTCTTCTCCATTTAAATCCTACGCATCAAAAACACGATACTAAGCATAAAACAGTATAACACGTACTCAAACGATAACAAAAGACATAAGATGTGAGATAATTAGAGACTAAATGCACATATTTTATATTGAACATCGCCACCCCACACTTAGACTCTTGCTCTCCCTCGAGAAATCAACTATCAACCACCCATCTCTACAAGATCAAAATACTACGCCAATTTGAACATGTATACTCGGGTTATGCTAATACAACTATCACCCGACATATCAAACCTTGAGCAAATTCTCACTTTGGTTATGCCAACATATCAATTATCCATTTACTCACAAACAACCTCTTCAAAACAACTTAGCCTCAAAAATCGACTCAAGACACCAAAGTCAAGCAAATATGGTCATGTCACCTAAAAGAGAAATCCATTACTTCACCTATCTTTTGGCAATCATGCGCCCTCACCAAGAATAAGAAAGTGGACCATATTTCTCACATGAATATAACCAAACCAAATACAATGTGCATACAGTCAAAGAATTTACGCTCCCGGTAAGAAAGAACATCACATGCAATATATGACGAACCATAGGCTTGTCCTTAGTGTAAATACTCCACTAATATAAGTAAATTGAATCTAGAATCAAGAAGGACTTAAATGGCTGTAATGTAGGCTAAGAGACGAGTAGAAATTATTTGGACAGAATAGTGACTAACCTCCCTAAGCACTTAAATAAATACAACATAATCATTTAGCTCCACTTTTTTCTACACCCATATTCTCACACCAACCACACAACAATCCAACGTCCACCCCTTTTCTTGAATTTAAGCACTAATGATCGTATACAAACTAGAAGGGAATTTTGTTTCTTATGTGTTGCCATTGTTTTTTTTCTTTTACTTCTATTTCATTTTTTCTTTCCGAACTAGTAAAGTACATTTAGTTTTCTATACAAGTGCACCAATATCCTTCATCCTTAATTCCGTTGAGCACCAACCCTTTTTATCTTCCCCAATTTCCATTTAGTGTCAATTTTTACAATTAAAGTGCTTTAGGAGTTAAGGAACCAAAGTTAATGCTAATTATAACAAAGGGTATAAATTCATATACGACTTCCAAGGAAAAGGTCTAAAGTCTCAAAAGGGATTACCAAAGGTATAACACAAGGCAGGTAAGAGAAGGCTAAAGTTTGGCGAACAAAGAAATGCCTTTATTATCTCCTAGACTCAACATCCTTCATTTCGCTTTGCACACACACCTGGAATGATTTAGACAATCAATATAAAGTATGAAGTATTACAAGGATTCTCACATACACATGGCACATGATCAACTCAAGATGGATCTATATCGGCCATCAAATCAAGCAAACAATAGCACAAATTTAAAATTAAGCCACTTGAGTAACTAAAGAGTCAAGTAAATTAGCCTAAGTGTTTCAATAGAGGTTATTCACTCTCTAGGCATATTTTCACATAATATTCGAGAATTGCTCATTTTGTCACTATTCCTATAACTTGAGCACCTAGTTTTCGAATGGCCTTAAGGGATAGAGTTACTACCTATTCTATGACTATATTCCCTCAAGATGCTAGTCATCCATCCATCATGGGGAAAAGCTTTTCTTATGACTAAAATGAAAAACTACCCGGTTCAAAGGCCCCCTCCCTCGAAAAGAACTGAGGCCATAAGAAAAACTAAGTGGTGAATGATTTATGACGCTAATGAGGGACTAAGAAGCTACAAAAGAAACATAATAGAAAGAAAGAAATCTCTCTATTTTTGTTTACTAAGGCACAAGCTAAAAACATCCTAAGGAATTATCATCCTCGACCTCAAAACAAACATATAATACTCCCCACCCCACACTTACACAATGAATTGCCCTCAATACATAATACAAAATAAAATAGAGGGGTTAAGGGACTCCCTGGAGGCACTAAGCCTCGTCGGACTCGGCACCATCAGTAGCGCCGCCATGAAACTCGCCATTCTCATCCATAAAATTCACATCCTCATCCAGTGTTAGTGAAGGAGGCTCATCAAGAACAATGAATGTCCTAGTAACAGGGTCCAATGGAATTCGCTGCTGCAACTCTTTCATGCTCACCTCTCCGAGCTCAACGCGAAGCCTCAAATCATTAAATATGAGCATGACTGACTGCTAAAGGCAAGTATTTCTCTGCTCAGTGGTTAGGTTTGAATTCCCTTTTGAGGGGTTAACTGCCGTTATATCAAACAACTTCCCTGGGTTTGGCATCTCAAAGTCTACCCAGGGTTAGAAGGGACACCTGTTTTGCACAATATTGTGGTATGCATACTAGGGTATCACAATCGCCCCTTTCCCTGATTCTCGCTCTTGCCATCGCTGTCAATAGAATTTTTCCCATATTAATTTCCATCGTCATTAGAAGGGCATACACCATACACACTCTCAATTTGGACACCTCAGTATCATTCTGCCTATTCGGCAAATTTATGAACTAGATAATAAATTTAGCTAGGACTGTGAAGTGTTTTCGGGAAAGGTACTTGTGCCTACCATTTGCATAATGAACCAAAGCAACCTTGGAGTTACGACCACACATAGTATTGTGGAGTTTTGCATAGTCAGGCCTTAGTAAAAAAAGTATCAAAATGTGCAAGTGATACCTCTAGGTAGTATATTTCTAAATAGATAACCTGATAGGAGAATTTCACCTTTGCACCATGTATTGTTACTACACTCTCGATCATAGTCGAATCCCGTCTCCCAGTTGATGTAGAATTCCTTCACCATATCTATGTTGGTTGAGACTTGTGCATAGACCATATACCTCAACCCCCTAGAATAGATGCACGATGGACATTAGGAAAGTTATGGAGCACATTGTTAGCATTAATTCTAGGCTCAGAGGACGGAGGCACGGAGGGCTTAAAGGTGCGGTACCAGTTGTGTCTGTGCAATGATACTGCCGCAGACTTAACGGGGGTTGATTCATAATGTCCCATTCTTCTATGTATGGCTTTTCTGCAGGGGCGGGTCTCTTGACCCTAGGGCGACTGCTTGAGGAAGCTTGAGTTTTTCCTGTGTTAATTCTTTTGGGTATCTGGGACATTATACATGCAAGAAAACAACCCAACAAAAATAGGCAAGAATACCACCCCACACTTAAATCACTGACAAGATCACTGGTAGTAAATTCATGGGAATTCAAACTACCCCATGTTTATTCAATTCTTGTTTGGGTGTGAGTTGAATGACACTCGGGGACATCACATTTAATAATGATAATTTTAGCACAAGACTACAGACCCCACACTTAATTTTCACATTACAATCATCATTGGGCATGAAAGTTCGCTCGTCAATCTCAAAAACAGATTCTTCCTTCTTTTAGGCATTTTTTCAAACACCTAGCATGCATTAAGATGAGAAAGTTTCTTTCACTTAGCAAGCCTAGGGAATTTCAACCCAAATATCCAAAATCACATAGAAACACCACTCTACTTAATTTCCAATAATAATTCATCATACCCACGAAATTTCACACATTATATGCTTAATTAAACGAAAAAATGAAATTAATGGGAAATTGGGGAAGAGGGTTTCCATGGATGATTTTTTTCTTTTCATGAGAGCTTAGGTAGGAAGAGAGAGAGAGATACACACCTTAACGCTTGATGAATATGGAAGAGGAAAGAGAATTATGAGGGGAGAATAATGGAGGGTTTTTGGGGTTTTGGGATGAAAGAGAGGAGAAATCGGGATTGGGGTTTTTGGGGCGATAAGGTTCGTTCTGTATTAAGTAGTTATATTTATTTAATTTATTTTTTCTTAAACAAAAAATAGAAATTGTGAATTTTAACCCTAGTTTGGTGTGGCGCGCCAGGCTATCTTTACAGGAACCTCTAATGTTTTCCTCATTCTACACACAAACCAAGCGTGACGCGGGCCGCATCGTGCTAGGCCTTTTGGTACCTGAAACAAATATATTTTTGATTCCAACCCCGTTCAAATGCTTTCTCCTTGCTTTCACTTCCCAACTCCAAAAACCTGCAATAACAATACGTTAACCACAAACAATCCCATTAGTAAGACTAAATTGTGAAAAACAATTTAAAGGTTGGGTTGCTTCCAATAAGCGCCTTAGTTTTGGTCGTGGCATGACATCTTTTGGGTTTTCTTATATTCTGATTTTTGTTATGGTTTTCTTTAATTTATTATAAAAATTCGGGTTGCCTCACGAGAAACGCTTGATTTAATATCGCGACATGATGCGGGTTGCCCACCTAGTCATCTTTGAGATGCACCTTGACCTTTTCTTTGTCGAGATCTCAACCCCAATATCTCTTGAGTCACTGCCCATTAACCAAGAACTTGCATTCCCCATATAATGTTTTCACCACAATAGCACCACTTGGTGTGACTCGAGTCACTTGATACGGACCCAACCATCTTGAATTCAACTTACCAGAGAATAACCTCATCCTGGAATTGAACAAAAGTACTTTCTGACCTTGTGAGAACTCACTATGTTGGATATGTATGTCATTTCCTCTCTTTATCTTCTCTTTATACAGCTTTGCATTCTTATACACATTCAATGTGAACTCATCAAGCTTGTGCAACTGCAACATTCGTCTCTCACCTGCCAAGTTCATATCTAAGTTGAGCTTTTTGATGGCCAAATAAGCATTATGCTCCAACTTGATAGGCAAGTGACATGTCTTCCCATAGATCAGCTTGTAGTGAGAAATCCCAACAGGCGTCTTGTATGCAGTTTGATAAGCCCATGACAATCATTTAGCTTTGACACCCAATCCTTGCGTTGCATATTCACGGTCTTCTTAAGGATGACCTCCCAGTTGGACACTTCAACCTGCTCGCTCGTCTGTGGGTGATATGCAGTAGAGATCTTATGTGTTACCCCATACTTACTTAAAAGGGTCTTCATTAACTTATTGTAGAAGTGTGCACCTCCATCACTAATAATAGCTCTTGATGTCCCAAACCTCGTGAATATGGTTTTCTTCACAAAATTAACCACTACCTTAGCGTCATTGGTTGGAAGAGGGATTACCTCTACCTATTTTGGAATATAGTCAACAACCAAAAAGATATAGTTATTCCCATATGACGATGTGAATGGCCCTATGAATTCAATACCCCACACATCAAAATTTTCAACCTCGAGAATATTGTTGAGGGGATAACATGTTTTCTAGATATGTTTCATGTCCTCTGGTAGCGGCCACAGTTCCTTGCAAAAATGAGCATCTTTAAACAAAGTGGGCTAACAAAAATCGTATTGCAATACCTTTGATGTTGTTAGGTCTCCCTGGTGATGACACCTATAGGGAGATTAGTGACAAATTTCCAAAACCTGCTCCACATCACTCTGCAAATACATTTTCTTATCAGCTGATCAGGACCTTATTTGAACAAATAGGGTTTGTTCCATATATTGTATCAGGAATAATGAATGAAGTTTATTCGTTTGCTAGGAAATAGCCTCAGGGAGGTACGCTCCACTCACCAACAGATTATTAATACCAATGTACCAGGGTACCTCTACATTAGATAGAGCAAACGTTGCTTGTTAGGAAATATTTCCTTAATTTCTCCATCTTCCATAACATAATCCCGACTCTCTATCTTAGATAAGTGGTCTACTACCTGGTTCTCTGTGCTATTTTGATAATGAATATCCATATCGAACTTTTGCAATAATAACACCATCAGCCTCGATTTTACATCATTTTTAGTAAACAGATAAAGGATATTAGCTTGATCCGTATACACTATCACATGAGTACCCATAAGATAAGCTTGAAATTTATCAAAGGCATAGACCATACCCATATTGTTCATCTACGCTGCATCAAGAGTTTTGTTGGCATAATAGATAGAGTGCAATACCTTTTCTCTCCTTTTCCCAAGGACATCTCTGACCACAATATCACTTCTGTTGTATATCAGCTCAAATGGTAGGCTCCAATAAGGAGATATAATAATAGGAGTTGTTACTAGCTTCTGGTTCAGCTCTTCAAACACATTCAAATAGGTTGCATCAAACACAAACTTGGCTTCCTTCTTGAGCAACATCCACATTGGGTTAGAAATTCGTGAGAAATCCTTGATAAATTGCCTATAGAAGCCTGTGTGACCCAAGAAACTACACACTCCATGCACTGACACGGGTGATGGTAATTTCTCAACCACCTCCACGTTTGCCTTATCTACTTGAAGACCCAATTTTGACACCTTATGTCCAAGGACAATTTCCTCTTGGACCATAAAGTGACACTTCTCTCAGTTCAACACAAGATTTGTCTCTTCACATTATTCTAGGACCATATCTGGATGCTTTAAGAACTCATCGAATGACTTACCAAAGACTAAGAAGTCATCCATGAATACTTCAACAAAATCTTCTACCATGCCCCCAAAAATCGCAGGTTGTGCTCTGCAATTCACAGAGTGCCTCGGGCATTAACATCTTGTTGAACTTTTGTCGAAAGTTACTTTCATTAATTTGATTAGTCTTAAACCTTCACAAAACTTACTCAAAACATATGTAAACATTTATTGGTCACTTAGAGGGACCTTACCATCTCTGAGGCTAACATTATGATAATGATGACATATGAAACACGGGGTGTAATAGGATAAGGGTTTCTCGGATAAGGTGAGATGGTAATGGTGTAATTGATATTTTCTTAATTACATCATCATTACTTCTTATGTTGTTGTTATATGAGATATAATGGGTACATGTACTTTAATACTCATAATATAATTGTTGCACTCTTTTGTGGTACAAATTCAATTCCGAGCATAAGCATATCTCGTGGAGCCTTCTGAGTCCGAGCTTGGAGATTTGAAGTTGTGGTGAGCTACTTGACTATTCCGCGACCTACATCTCCCTCTATGTTTTATTTATTTTGTCACTTTTCTTTTCAGACAATGTACTTAGATTTAGACTATGTATTGACATTTTCAGATTTGTATGTATTTCATTGTAGCTCTTGTACTTATGACACATATCTTGGGTAGCATTACATTTTTTAGTATTTTCTTATTATGAGACTTAGTCGGATATTCTTCGACTCTTTACTTTTAGCTTGAAGTTATTGATTTGAATTGCATTTCCTTAGGTTTGTCTTGCCTGAGAGTAGGCGCCATCACGACCTCAATTTTGGATCATGACAATTTGGTGTCAAAGCCCTAGGTTCATCGGTCTCACGAGTATAAGAGCAATGTCTAGTAGAGTCCCGCGAATTGGTATGATGATGTATGTACCTATCTTCGAGAGGCTATAGGACACTCAGAAAAATTTATTCTTTCATTCCTCATCGTGCGTATGTAATTCAGTTTAAGGCATATCTCTTTCTTTCATTCTCTCACCGATAGTGAGGACACGTTCTCAAATTTGCACATGAGCGGCTGGATGTGATGTCATGTGGTATAGTATGAGGTGTGTCACTGTGAAAATGACATGTTACCAAGTTCATATTTCAACTATTTTTTAAAGACTCAGTTGAGTGGGATTGTGATTCAGACTCTTTAGTTCGGTGAAATCCCTAAGAAATGAGAGTGATGATATGAAGGACTGCATGATCGACATGTCTTCAACAGTTAGTCACTCAGAACTCTAGGAGGTATATTTATGGTATAGCAAGTGATGGAAAGAGAGTTAATAATTTGAATTGGTACGGTTAGCTAAATAATTAGGTAATGAGTGTTGTGACTTTGAGTACTACACTTGAGGAGGCTTGACATAGCATAGATGGTTTGATTGAGGTATGATTGGAGAAGGAATTCTACATTATCATCAGATTTATTACGATAGTGTTATGACATGAATGTATTAACGGAAAGTCAATGATCCATTAGGGGAAGAGTACATATGTTGGTATCCGAAGGAAAGTGTAGGCTTAGGGAATCAATTGATTTGACGAGAGGAAAGTGACCATATTAAGACTTTGAAGAAGTTGAGAAAGGGCAAAGAAATGAAAGGTAATACTTAGCGATGAGGTTAGAGGTGGTAGGACTTGTTATGTGATTCATATGAAGGGTTTTCTCTCTATCTTATGGGTTGAGGTGTACTAAAGAGAACTCAAATAGTTCAAGTTTTGTGACACAATAGTCATAATGGTAAAGTGTTATTTTGATAGGAGCACGAGGATAATGAATGGCTAAGTTGAGTATTGCACGGGAGAATGAATGGCTAAGTTGAGTGTCGTCAAGATAGGATTGTGTGGGTTAAGCATAAGTGGTTTGGCGGTTCTTTAAGGAAATGTCTACTAGCTTTAGGTCAAGTGTGGGAAGTTACATGTATAGATTATTGCACCTGATCTTGGGAAGGATAGATGTGCATATAGTATATGTGCTTAGGACTCGACAAGTTTTACAGTTACTAGTGATGTGACTCTCTGGAGTTGATGAAATAAAAAGGGATAATCTCATGATTTGTTGGGGGCATTCTAGTTTGGGGAAATAAGACAAAACATGAAGGTTAGATTGAGTTTGGTTGGTTAAATAGATTGGCCACCATCTCACTTTCACGGTGCACAAGTTGGCCATGAAATATTTCACGGTGGGGGAAGGTCATCGTCAAAAAGTATAACGGGTCGTACCTCTACCATATCTCAGCTATATTTTCTAGAAAGTTGGCAACAATTCACGATGGAGAGCCACCATTTAACGGGCCATTAATAACTTTAACGGTCCGTGAAAACTACCCACAATTCCAACTTGGGACGAACTTGTTCCCTTTGATTCCTTTGGTCTTTAAACTTCCTGACACTTCCTTAATACTTAATTTAAACCATTATTATCCTTTTACAAGGTCCTAGTCCTCCCAAGTCATATTGATTTACTCATGACGTAACATTATGCAAGGATATGGGGTGTAACACTCGTATCTGTAATGTGATGAGCATTGGTACGAGTACCGACACCAAGATATGGGATGTCACACCCTAACCTTGGGAGGTGTGGCCGGCACCCGAAGGCCCAAGCATACCAATTATAGTACTTGAACCATACGACATGAGACTTTGGCCGACAAGGCCTTCCAACAACAATGATAAGATAGAATGCAACAATATCATGCACGAAGAAAAATCCCAACATCAACATATATATACATAAACTTAAGACAACAAGGTCATAACAAGCATATCAACAACTGACAAAGAGGCCGAAAAGGCCAAGCAAAACAAATATACACTTATTATCAGTCTGCAAGACTCTAGGAGTACTACAACACATCAATAGGTCGGGATAGGGCCCCTCCATACCCAACATAGCTATAAATATATACAACAGTGCCTACCAACTATGTACAGTAACTCCGGAGAAGTAGATTGCAAATATCAACAGTTGACGCAAGTACCCTACTGTGGAGGTATGTCGGCCTGTCTATCTGTACCTGCGAGCATGAAACACAATGCCCCAGAAAGGGACGTCAGTACAAAAGAATGTACTAGATATGTAAGGCAGGTAAATCATGTAAATAAGGAATGTAATACAAGAGAAGGGTATACAAATCAACCTGAAACTCAGAAAAGGCCATGAAACACATGTAACTAACATAATCATGAATATATGCATGAAGTTAAAATCGGGCCACTCTATGGGGCCATATAATATAGTACCAAGCCTCTCTGTGGGGAAATCTCATCATAACATACTCGGCCATATAGGACTCGGTAATATTGTACCCAACTGCAATGGTGTGCACGTATAAGTGACGCACCCAGCCAACTATAACGCAGCTCAGTTAGAAAATAAATACATTTATATAAGTTCAATGCAAGATAAACCTCAAGGGGTACCATAAACAGAGTCGGAGTGACCTATGGTCGTCGTCCTCCGACTATCGTTATTGTCACTACGTTCACCAACTTCTAACCAAACAACAAGAGACATATAGAATTCTGGATGTTCACTCGACAAGGGATAACCTAGAAAACATGAGTTACTTCAATATAAACAAGGACCTGATCATTTTGATTCAATAAGAAAGATGTCATCTTAAGAAAATGGTTGTATCAAAATCATGCCAAAGAAAGAAGGTAGCCCTACATACCTTGTCGTTGAAGCTATATTAGTCCTACAAGTCCTTGCACGCTCTACGAATAATTATCTACACTATAAAAAGTATTTATATCAATAACGGACTCTTAAGTCACAAGGATAACGCATTGAAACCTTTTGTTGAACACCTAGCATGCACAACAGTTATATACTTTTCTACAAGGCAACCTAAATATGTTTCAACACCATAACTTCTCCAATTACTTTTCTTCATCTCCGTATCATAAACAACACCTTAACAATCTCATACCAAGTTTAATTCTAACAAAAATAGCCCAACACAACTTATCCTAGCTTTCAAGTTCGCAACTCATGTTTTATGGAATTTCCTCCAACAACCAATCCCCAAACACTTGAATAAGATTAAAGATATGAAGATGGAGATAAAACTTACCTTCAACCTCAAGAACTACTCCAAAATAATGGTTACTTCACCATCAAGATTCCTCTAAAAATTGTTGTCACAAGGAAGGAGATGATTTAATGATGCTCACGGGATTCCCCACATCGAACTTGCATAATTTATCTTTGATTCTTGATTAGGACCCATGGAGAACCTTAAGAAATGTTTTAAGAACTATTCAAAGTTTGGAACATGGAGGAGAAATGATTTTGGTTGATCAAATGATATATATAGAAGCTGAAAATATTTAGCCGACGTAAAGTACGACCATTTATATGGACCCTACATAATTGTATTGACTGTACATTTGTTCCGTTCTTCCCAAACAAGGGGTTCCCAAGGTCCCTTAGATAGGTATGGTCTTTTGGGCAAAATGTACGAGTCGTACATAAATTTACAGTCGGTATGTTACACCGTACAATGAGAAAGTTTGATGAAATTTTGTGAAACATATTCTCTTCGATTCGTTTAACTTCCATAGTTTCCAATGCTTCTCTAAACAGGTCTTAACTCATAATTATGATTCCATAGATCTCATATCTTCTCGAGATACTAGAGTTAGTCGATGAGATGATTTGACCTAAAATCGTGAGGTATAACGTATTTCCCCCCTTAAGAACATTTGTCTCTGAATCTTGAGAAAATACTCTAACTCTCAGGATTTTTCGACATAGTATCCTCTGTAAACAGGACTATCTAAAACCTGTCAAAAAACCCAAATACATATCCAATTCCACAAAGTAGCATAAAAATATCATATCAGCCCCACACGACTATCTATCTATTTAGAAATCATAAATGTTAACCATAACTCACCTCAACAGCTGACTGCCAAAACTTGGGTTGCATCTGACACATCTATCTCAACAATGTCACCTAAACAGGATATATAGTATAAGCTTGATATATATAATAGGAATAAGGGAATCGTATCGCACGAGTGTCGATATAAACCTGCAGTCCTAAACAAATGGGGATATCTGGACTTCATGTCCTCCTCAGCCTCCCATGTCATCTCTTCTACATTATTATTCCTCTAAAGCACCTTAACCAAAACTACTTCATTGGTCCGCAGCTTATGGACCCAACGATCTAAGATGGCAATAGGAACTTCTTCATACGATAAATCTTCTGTGATTTGGACATCCTCTACAGGGGTACCACGGGAGGGATCACCTAAACACATTCGAAGCATAGATACATGGAAAACTGGGTGAACTGCCTCCAACTCTGGGGGTAACTCAAGATTGTAAGCCACTTGGCCGATTATTTGAATAATCTTATATGGTCCAATATATTTGGGGCTAAGCTTGCCCTTCTTGCCAAACCTCATCACGCCCTTTATATGCGACGCCTTCAGAAATACCCAATCGCCAACAACAAATTTTAAGTCTCGGCATTGATTATTTGAATAGGACATATGTCGACTCTGGGCGGTCAACAATTTCTCTTGGATCAATTTCACCTTCTCTACTTCTTGCTGCACCAAATCAGGTCCCAATAATTTTGATTCACCTACTTCGAACTAGCTTATAGGAGACCTACACTTTAATAAGCGGAATGATAGATGTTGTTATAGGAAAACTCAATAAGCGGCAGATGATCTTCCTAGTTGTCCTTGAAGTCTAAGACACAAGCTTGTAACATATCCTCGAGCGCCTGAATAGTGCGTTCGGCCTATCCGTTTGTCTGCAGATGGAAAGTTGTGCTAAGATTGATCTGAGTACCCAAACCTTTCTGGAAGGACCTCCAAAAGTTAGTTATAAATCGAGCACCTCTGTCAGATATAATAGAAATCGAAACCCCATGAAGTCGGACTATCTCTCTGACATATAACTTGGCATAATCTTCAGCCAAAAAGGTAGTTCTGACATGTAGAAAATGGGCTAACTTTGTAATCCTATCAACGATAAACCAAATTGAATCAAACTTCCGATGGGAACTAGGTAATCCTGTAATGAAATCCATGTTAATTGCCTCCCATTTCCATGTCAGAATCTCAATATTCTGAAGCAACCCTTTAGGTTTATGATGTTCAACCTTGACCTGCTGGCAATTTGGACATTGGGCCATGAACTCCGCAATATTCTTTTTCATATCATTCCACTAGTAGATTTGTTGAAGGTCATGGTACATCTTAGTAGAACCAGGATAAATAGAATACTTGGACTAGTGAATCTTTGCCATAATTCACCGTCGAAGTCCCCCCAACATCGGGTATGCATAACCGACCCTTATACTTAAGAACTCCATCTTCTGACAGCTCAAACAACTGCTTCTTCTGAAAGGGAATCGGTTTTCTGATTCTGACCAACTCTGGATTGTCGAACTGTTTTGCTTTTCTTTCTGCCACTAACGATGATTCTGCGATGCTCTAAACTATGGAACCTCTATCTCCTACGTCAAGCAATCGTACACTCAGGCTAGCCAAATGATATAAATCTTTGGTCATCACCATCCTACCAACTTCCACATACTTTAAGATGCCCATGGATTTATGACTTAACACATCAGCTACAACATTTGCTTTACCGGGGTGGTCAGGATATCAACATCATAGTCCTTCAATAGTTCCAACTACCTTCTTTTCCTTAACTTCAACTCCTTCTGCCGAAAGATATACTGGAGGCTTTTGTGGTCATTATAGATATCTACATAAACCCCATATAAATAGTGAAGCCATATATTCGGGGCAAATATAACAATTGCTAACTCAAGATCATGAATCGGGTAGTTCTTCCCATGCTTTCTTAGTTTTCTCGAAGTATGTGTGATAACCTTGTCATGCTGCATCAAAGCACAAGCCAAGTCGACCTTAGAGGCATCATAATAAATAACATACCCTTCTCAAAGTGCTAAGATTGGTGTTGACGTCAATATATCCTTTAATTCCTGAAGACTTCTTTCACAGGCATCCGACCACTGAAACTTTGTTGCCTTATGAGTCAACTTCGTCAAGGGAGCTGCAATAGAAGAAAAATTCTCTACGAACCTCCGATAATAACCTTACAAGCCAAAGAAACTACGCACCGCAGTAGGAGTCATAGACCTTGTCCAATTCTTTAGGGATTCAATCTTCTGACTATCAACTTTAATACCTTCGTCAGATACTATATGCCCAAGGAAAGCCATAAAATTCAACTAGAATTCGCATTCGAAAAATTAGTCGTATAGCTTATGATCTTGGAGCATCTGTAACACTGCTCGCAAATGGTCTACATGGTCTGCCTCTGTTCGAGAATATACCAGAATATCATCTATAAACACAATTACAAAGATGTGTAGAAATGGCTTGAACACCCAATTCATCAAGTCCATGAAAGCCGCTACCGCATTAGCAAGATCGAAGGACATAACAAGGAACTTATAGTGACCGTATTTGGTGTGGAAAGTGGTCTTTGGAATATCTTTCTCCTTGACCCTCAACTGGTGGTATCCAGACCCAAGATCGATCTTTGAGAAGTACTTAGCACATTTCAATTGATCAAACAAATCATTGATTCTGGGGAGTGGATATTTATTCTTGATGGTGACTTTATTCAACTGACGGTAATCAATACACATTCTCAATTATCCATCCTTGTTATGAACGAATAACACTGGAGCACCTCACGGGGAAGTACTGGACCTAATGAAGCCCTTTTCTAAAAGATCGTTCAACTGTGTTTTCAACTCAATAGGGGTCATTCTTTACCGAGGAATAAATATAGGTTTGGTATATAGAAGTATACAGATAGCAAAGTCAATCTCCCTTTCAGGAGGAATACCCGGAAATTCATCAGGGACTACATCGGGAAATTCATTGACAATAGGAACAAACTGAAGAGTCAAGGATTTTGCACTCGTACTAAATGATACATATATCCCTTTGAGATCATCTTTCGTGCCTTAAGGTAGGAAATAAACCTCCTCTTAGGCATTGGATCATTGCCCTTCCACTCAATAACGGGCTCACCTGAATAATTAAAATGAATAACTTTCGTCTAGCAATCTAAGTTAGAATAGCAAGAAGACAACCAATCCATACCTATAATAACATCAAACTTGACCATCTCCAATTCATTTAGGTCGTCTAAAGTATGACAATCATAAGTCATCACATCACAACCCTGATACACCCGCCTAACAATAACTCAGGTTCCCTACCACACTTACCAGCAATAAAAAGAGTAATATACGACAGAGTAGAGCCTGGATCTATCAATGCATACACATCAAGATAAAGGTCGGATAATATACCTGTAACCACATCAGGAGATGACTCTAGATCCTATCGACTCGCGAATGCTTAATTACAGTTCTGATGACCGCATGAGCTAGACGCTCCACCTCTGCCTCTACCTCTACCCGCTGATGTTTGTGTACCTTTCCCAGGAGGGCGTACAACTGAAGAAAAAGTATCTACAGATCTTGTCGGTTGTGCCATAACACCTTCTCCTTTCATATGATAGTTATGCATAATATGATCGGGTTATCCACAAGAATAACACAAATCCAAACCCTGACAGCATTGCCCAAAATGGGCTCTACCACATCGATCACAGTAAGAAATCAGAGGTCTCATCTGAATGGAGTCTCCTCTATACTGCGGGATTGATGCCCGTGAAATCTGACCCTGACCGAAATAAGTGGTTTGATCACGACGTTGGCTCTGAAACTGTGGTGGTGCACTGGCTATCGAATAAGATGGTCGCCTAGAAAATTATGGTCTAAACCCACATTTAAACTCTCTTGTATCACATACAGACCAAACACTCTTATACTGGCCCTTATACCACTCTCAATTAACCTGGTGCTACTGTAATACCTTGTACCTCTAAACTAAGCTATGTTCGTGATCCAGGGGTTAGGAAACCAAAACGGGGAGTTTAAAGTTGAAAACCAATTTCAGTTCTGCAGATTAGATTTTATGCCAGGATTGACGGATTGTAAAATATTTTACGAACCATCAAAATGAATGGTGTACGGCAAATTTGAAAGATCGTAAAAGATTATACGTCTCGTCCTTTTTTACCGTCTCAAACATTCAAGTTTTAGAGGTTAATAGAAAAGTGGTATATAATTTGATGGTCCGATTATAGATACCGTACAATTATTGACGGTCCAGACTAGACCGTAAAGAGATTGACGGACTGTCAATTTTGACCGTCAAATCCTTTCGACAGGAAACAGTATAAATACGCATCTTAGTCTTGAAAAGTCAATTTTCACAATTTCCAGCCCTAGAACGAAGTTCATCTCTTCCCAACTTTCTTCTACATCGAGGTAAGCCTTTTCACGCAATTCTAGGTAATTCTAACATAACCGACATGAATTGTAAGTAAAACTTAATTATTCTTAACCTAGGGTTTTCATGATAAATCCAACTTAAGGCTCATGGTTCAATCTTTGGAGTTCTCCTTCCAAGTTCAGATTTTTAAGACACGTTTTGGAGCGATTAAGGTATGTAGAGCTTCTATCTACTTGTGGAAACCTCTTTAACCATCCTCTCACCTCGTTCATCAAGATTACTATGAATTACTTCAGAATTTGAGATTATGCCCAAGTTCAAGAAAATACTAGAATGTCTATTCTAAAGAATATAAATTCATAATTGTTTATAATTATTACTTTGATTGTTGTGAACTCAACGCGTAATCAGTATAGTCTTGTGTTTGATATCCACGAGTCTTAGTCTAGAATACTCAACATGTTTGTAAACTAGTTAAAGCTCTATCAATCTTAATCAGTTCATGAATTCATGTTCAGTAGTTTATATCAGTATATTTTAGTATTTCAGTATCATGTTGAGAACCTATATTTTTTGGTCCAAGGCCACACACACACACACACACACACACACATATATATATATATATATATTGGGCCTAAGGCCATAGATTATGTATACGTATACTTGGGCCCGAGGCCACAAATTTGTTCACACATATTGGGCCAAAGGCCACAATTATTTACTATTTCAGTTAAATAGGTAACTTTTCATTTTCAGTATAGGAAGTATTCGTATTCTTTGCTTCCTTTTTCAGTTATCAGTTTTTAGTTTAGTTCAGCTTTAGTAATTTTGTCTGTTTATTGATTTGGTATGCCCTTTATCGAGAACCCCAAAACTATTTATTCTTCCATTTGTTTTACATATTATACAATTCAAATGTATTAACGTCCCTTTGCATGGGCCCTGCACTTCATGATGCAGGTGTTGAGTTTTAGGACGATCGATCTACTCAGTAGGATTGCTTCAGTATCAGCTGCTTGGTTAGCCCCATCTCATTCGGGGTGCCAGTCTATTATTTCATCATTTTACTTTTTATGATAGAGGTATGCCAGGGCTTTGTCCTGGTGCCGCCACTGTTCACGCCGGAACAGTGTTCGGTTTCCAAAATTAGTTTTCAGTCAGACTCATCTCAGATGTTTTATAGACTAGACTAGTTCAGCATGTCAGACATGTCAGTATTATTATTATTCAGACTTATTATATTTTCAAACAATTTCCATAATATACTTTCAGATTATAAATTCAGCAGTTTGAATTACATATTTTTAAATCATTACTATAGTATGTTTTGATGCCCATGTTGATTCAGCAGCCATATGGTTCAGTCGATCACATGCAGTCAGGCACCAAGTGTAATGTTTCGCCCAGGACATGATTCAGAGCGTTACAAAGCTTGGTATCAGAGCACTAGGTTCAAGTATCTTAGAGGGTCTATGAAATTGTGTCCAGTTTGGTCACTGTTATATGTGTGAGGGCCCCACACATGTATAAAGTTGACCACTAAGACATCTAAGATTATCTCACTTCTTTTATAATCTAAATCGTGCAGTTAGAGCTATACCTTCAGGGCATCCTTCTAACTCATGTGTATTACGTATTTCAGAAAATGCCTGCTAAAAAGAAATCAACTACCAGTAAGAGAGTTGCCGCTAGTACTGCCCGTGAGGAATATGCTCAGGTTCAGGGAGCCAATTCAGATACAGCACCCCCACCAAATACCATAGGGCCTGCGGAGATTCTAGTTTCGCCACCGAGTTCTATGGACTTATATGTTAGGGGAGCTATTCAGCTGCTCACCCAGCTTGTGGCTGCTCAATCCCAATGACAAGGAATAACTCCAAGTACGAGGACTAATAGGGATTCATCCAGCTTCAGGACTCGAGAATTAAAGTGAATGGACCCTCCAGTGTTCACAGGGTCTAGCAAGATAGAGGATCCACGGAATTACATTGATGGACTTTAAAATATTTTTTGTGTGATGCATACTACCGAGTTAGAGGCGGTATAGTTGGGAGCTTATCAATTGCAGGATGTTGCGAATATATGGTATGAGTCATGGGAGAAGTCCAGGGAGGAGGATGCGTCTCTTACTACATGGGATGTGTTTGTTGATGCTTTTATTAAACATTTCCTGGCAATAAAGGTCAGGGAGGCAAATGTAGTAGAATTTGAGAAACTCAAGAAGAAAGGCAGAATTGTGTAGGAGTACCATCCTTACTTTATTTCTTTGGCGAAGTATGCCCCACATATGGTTCCAGACATGAGGACTAGAGTTAGGCATTTTGTGTATGTCCTTGACTCCCATTTGTATGATGCAATGAATATTTTTGCTTAGAATAGGGAGATGACTATTACAAAGATTGTTGCCTTTGTACAACTTAACGATAACATAATAAAGGAGGAAGAAGCATTGCAGAAAGAGAAAGACAGGAAATGTAACAAGAGGGCTAAGTATTCAAGTCACTTTAGTCATGGTGGAGGTAGAGGCAGACATTTCTTTAAGAATAGGTTAGCCGGACCTGCTCCCTCCACAGCCAGTGCCCCAGTCCCAAAGTCTAAGTTTGATCAAAAAGGTCGAAACTTCAGAGCAACAAGCTCACAGTCATAGGTTAGCATGGGCCATAAGGGTTTCCAGCACCCTACTTGCAACACATGTGGTAAGAGACACTCAGGGGTGTGTTGTTCAGGCATAGACAGTTGCTTTAGGTGTGGTCAGTAGGGTTACTTTCTGAGGGATTGCCCATCGGTAAGGCAAGGTACTGATGGTAACGTAGCTCAGTCCATCAATTCAACAGTCAATAGGAACACTTTTTTATGAATCTTATCACTCCATATAAGGTAGATAATCATTTTATATCTTTTAAATTCAATAACAAGAAATTAAAATGTCATTTTATAACAAAACCGAAACTAGAGACCTTAATCTAATAAGGGGATGTTCAATTCACGAAGATAGTATAAATGCAAAAATACAAGAAAAAACATATTACCTACAAGGCCTGAGAAATGATTTTTCTTTCAAAAGATTAAATACACAATTAGAGATACCAGAAGTTAAAGAAAAAATATCTAAACTCCAAAATTCTTTTGAAAATGAGGTATGTTCTAATATTCCAAATGCGTTTTGGAGTAGAAAGCAACATATCGTAGATCTGCCTTATGAAAAAGATTTTGATGTACGACAAACTCCAACAAAGGCTAGGACGATCCAAATGAATAGTGATCTTGAAAAATATTACAGAAAAGAAATTCAAGATCTTGAAAATTTTCAAATCTAGATCCCTTTGGAGTTGTGCTGCTTTTTATCTAAACAAAAATTCTGAAATAGAAAGAGGAACTCCCAGATTATTAATCAATTATAAACCCTTAAATACAGCCTTGAAATGGATTAGATACCCAATCCCAAAAAAAAAGATTTATTACAAAAATTGCATTCTGCTTTAATATTCTCAAAGTTTGATATGAAATCCGATTTTTGGAAAATTCAAATTTCTACAAAAGATCGTTACAAATCGCTTTTACTGTCCCCTTTGGACAATATGAATGGAATGTAATGCCTTTTGGTTTAAAAAATGCCCCTTCAGAATTTCAGCGAATAATGAATGATATATTTAATTATTATTCCAAATTCTGTATAGTTTATATTGATGATGTTTTAATCTTCTCAAATTTTATAGAAGAACATTTCAAACATCTTAAAACTTTCCTTTATGTTACAAAGAAAAATAGTTTAGTAGTTTCCAAATAAAAAAATGAGGTTATTTCAAACTATGATAAGCTTTCTAGGACATTATATATCTCAGGGTACGATCACCCCTATAGAAAGGTCCTTAGAATTTGCAAATAAATTTCTTGATAAAATCTTTGATAAAACTCAATTACAAAGATTCTTAGGAAGTTTAAATTATGTTTTAGATTTTTATCCAGAGATAAATAGAATGGCAAAACAACTTCATGACAGACTAAAGAAAACCCCTGCTAAATGGACCAATAACCATACTATTTGTGTCCAGAGGATTAAAAAGAAAGTGCTAGAAATCCTGTGTCTTCATATAGCATACTCTCATCTACCTAAAATAGTAGAGACAGACGCCTCTGACTTAGGATATGGGGGTATCTTGAAGCATAAATCAGGGGGGAAAGAACGTATAGTCCAGTATACTTCTGCCCATTGTAATGACACCCACAAAAATTATTCTACCATTAAAAAAGAAATTTTGAGCATTTTCTATGCATACAAAAATTTCAAAGTGATTTACTAAATCAAAAAACTTTACTCATAATTGATTGCAAAAGTGCCAAAGAAATTTTACAGAAAGATGTTCAAAATCTTGCATCAAAATAGATTTTTGCACGATGGCAAGCAATTCTTAGCATTTTTTATTTTGATATTGAATATATTAAAGGATAGACAAATTCTATTCCATATTTCTTAACTCGTGAATCCCTCCAAAACAGGAGAAATGCCTAGAAAACCCTCAAAGGAAGAAAAAGACAAACTCTCTGCTCAAACTCCTGCTGAAAACCCCAAGACATGGTATGCCTAGAAAACCCTCAAAGAGGAAAAAGAACTCAAAAACACCGCACAATCTATTCCTAAAACACCGGAAGATCCCGCTGAGAAGACAACTACTGAAAACCTTTTACAACTCCTTGTCAAATCCCAAAACTACAGAAGGAATTATTGCTCTAGCATTTTTTAAACCAAATGGCATTACATTATAGCAGTAAGTCTTGTATCTACTTATAAAAGAGATTTTCTCTTGATCCTCCGGGTTCATCCTAATTTGGTTATACCCGGAGTAAGCATCAAGAAAACTCAGCATCTTATTCCATGTTGTAGCTTCAATTATTCGATCGATGTGCAGTAAATGAAAAGAATCTTTTGGGAACGCTTTATTCAAATCTTTAAAATCTATGTACATTCTCAGTTTATTGCCTTTTTTAGGTACCACTACATTTGCTAGCTAATTCGGGTACTCTACCTCCCGGATGGAACCTATATTTAAAAGTTTTGTTACCTCTTCCTTGACGAACTTATGTTTGAAGTCAGCCATAGGCCTCCTCTTTTGCTTTATCGGGGGAAACTTGAGTCCAAACTCAATTTGTGAATCATAATTTTTGGTGGAATACATGTCATGTCTAAGTGGGACCAGGAAAAGCAATCGACGTTAGCTTTAAGAAATTCAATTAATTTAATACTAAACTCTGCGGATAATTCGCTGCCCAGTTATACATTTCTATCTGGTAGATGCATGAACAAGATGACTTGTTCTAGTTCCTCTACATTTGACTTTGTGTCATCTGAATCATCTGGAAGTACAAATGACCTCGGGAATCGAAAATAGTATTTTTCTTCCTTATAATTTGTCTTTTCTTCCTCTTTATTTTTTGAACTCAGCGAGCCCGAACCCTGTGATTGCTATTTAACGTTCTTGCCTTTACCCACGTCCTTCATTTCTTTAGGTGTTTGTACAAATTCTTCTATCATGAACGTCTCCTTTGCTACCAGTTGCTCCTCTCGAATTATCTTGATTTCGTTCGGTGTTGGGAATTTCAGCATCATGTGTAACGTCGAAGGTACAACTTTTATGTCATGTATCCAAGGCCTGCTGAATAGCGCATTGCACCTCATTTCACCTTCTATGACATAAAACTTCATTTGCTAAATTGTCCCAGCTGCATTGAATGGAAAATGATCTCCCCTTTTGTGGTCTCACTTGCCATGTTGAACCGTTTAGAACTCCGGCTGCCAGTACAATTTGGTCCAACAACCCCAATTGCTCCACCACCTTCTATCGGATGATGTTGGCCGAGCTACCTGGATCAATTAAAATCCGATTAATCTAAAATTTATTAATGAATATAGAAATTACCAGTGCATCATTGTGAGGTTAAATGATGACCTCCATGTCTTCATCATTGAATATTGTTTACTCCAGTACCTAATCTCTGGATCTTTTCTCTCACACTTTCATCTTTTTACTATCATAACAGATCATTTCGGAACATCTATCCCTCCGATAATCACGTTTATTATCTGTTGGGGTTCAACTAGATCCGTTTGCTAGTTTGCTTCTCTATTTCTATATTTTTTCTTTGCTCGATCACTCAGAAATCCATGTAAATGGTTGTTTTTCAACAACCCGGCAACTTCATCCCTCAATTGGCGACAATCCTCTGTTTGATGACCATGGGTTCCACGGTAATCCCAAATAAAGTTTGGATCTATTTGAGTCGGGTCTATCCAAAACAGTCTTGGCCACCTTGTTTCCTTAATATGTCCAATGGCCAAAATAAGCCCGACCGCATCAACTTTGAAATTATATTCAGACATCCTCGGGCTTTCCACACTGTGAAGGAAGATCCACCGGTATCATTTTTGAATTGCAAACCCCTAATGGTAGACCCTCGATCATTTCTCCTATCTCATATGTCCGATGGGAAGTTGCGATTGTTGCGACCCCTGTCCGATCTGAAGTTCGACCTCTCCGGTTTCTCATAGGGTTGATACCTATCTTTTGAATATTTTGGCTCCGACTCCACTACCCTTTTGATTTATCAAAATTTTTGTTCCGTCCTACTAACCCCGATGGGAGTTCGAGTTGATCATCCTCCATCTAGATTTTGGACTCGTACCTATTATGTACATCTGCCTAAGTTACCGTCGAGAATTCCAACAAGTTCTCCTTTAATTTAAACGAGGCACTGGAGCTCTTTGATGAAAGCTTTGGCTGCCTATTCATCAGATACCAGAGGAAGGAGCATCCGTTCTTTTTAAAACCTTGTCACGAACTCACGCGGTAATTTTGTATCCTTTTGGGAAATTTTGAATATATCCGCTTTCCTTTCTTGGACCTTCCGAGCTCTGATGTGTGCCTTTATAAAAGCATCTATAAGAATTTCAAAAAATTTAATAGAATGCCCACGAAACATAGAATACCAGGTCATTGCTCCCTAGGACAGGGTTTCGTCAAATTTCTTTAGTAAAACTAATTTGATTTCATCCGGATTCATGTCATTGCCCTTCACCGCACAAGTGTAAGACGTCACGTTCTCCTGTGGATCCATCATTCCATCATATTTCCAGAGATTGAGAATTTTAAACCTCTTTGGTATAAATTTTGGTGTTGCACTCGGTGTGAATGGCAACTGGATGTAGTTTTTTTAGTCCCGTCCCTTCAGGATCAGAGGCACTCCAAGAATCTGATCTATCCGTGAATTGTAGGTTTAACCTTCTTCTCATTAGTATCCACCCGCTTGGTCAAATCTTGGAGCAGCCTCAAAACCTCCAAAGACCCATATCCCCAATCCATTGCCATTTGCATTAACTCGTTCCTCCTTTTGACATGGATCATCATTACGGACAGGACGAGCTTCGTCTGCCGCACTTGTTTCGCTTTTTTTCTTTTGCAACTAGGTTATAGCCTCATATTGCTCCTTCAGCATGTTAAAGATTCGAACCAAATTTATTTCACCATCCTCATCATCATTCGGTATTTTCTGACGTGATCTTCTAGAACCCTGGGGTGAGATCACAAGGTTGTTGCCATTCACCGAATCAGCGGGTGGACCGCAATGGATTGGATTAACGGGTGTAATATCGTTGTTGTTGTTAATGTTTTTAGCACCATTGTCACCGTTGTTGTTGTTGTCATCGTGGTTGCTAACCTCAACTTGAATGTCAGTAGCCATTCTACAGTACTTAGTTTTAACCTTAAATCACAAAATCTCGAAAGAAACAAGTGAAATCTGAGTTTGAACAAATCACCACTATTATCCTTAGCCTCACGCTGAGCGTCAAACTATTTACCCCCAAAAAGATACATTTAAATTTGTAAATGGTTTTAAGTATACGTGGATCGACTTGTATATTAGTATGATAAGTAATTGACAATAAATAAATAAATAGAAATAACAAGTAAGTAATTAGTCTGGAATATGATGATCTGATTGATACGACTTGACCAGTTTGGTCTGATCCTAAGCTGAATTGCTTCGGGTCCGAGCCAACTGTGAGAGCTTTAACAATCATGATTACAATGAAATCGTACAAGTATGAATAATGAGAATGAGATGTCATTCCAACATCAAGGTTCAGCTCCTTTTATAGCTAACAATAGAAGACATTTATGCCCGAGAATCATTCCCTCATTAAATGTCATTAAATGATAATAATGGTCACTTAATGAGCAAATAGTAACGGCTGGCGCCATATCCAGAACGGGTGGGCACTGAGCTCCTTCAGTCTTCCATCCGATGTTACCAGGTTCGGTCGCTATCCGGTGTCACCTAGTTCGGCCGTCAACCGGTCTTGTTAAGATACCCGGACTAACCACTAGTGAAACCCGCATCTGGTGCAAAGCATTGCTACTTCCTTCGATTCCCATATCTAAACCATGCCACGTGTCATACCGATTTTCGCCGTATACAAAAATGTTAATCTATTTTAAAGGAAGTATACTTTATTTTGAGGCACATAAAGGAATACATTTACTACTTTCTTTTATTTGCAAAATAGCAGGACTTTCATTGGATCTTCATTGTTTTATCGGGTGTTTGTATTGTGTCCATTTAGTTCATATACTTAGATGCTCAGTGTATGAAACACTATACTCCATATAAACTTGGGCATTTAATAGAATACCAGATTCGGCCTTCAATTTGATATAAACAAACCAGTTCATCCTTTCCCATCATGGAGGCAACCAAACCAAACTTTATAAATTTGTATTTTTATTTTAACCATCGGTATTCGGAATTCACTAATTTGACTAATTTGGATCACGACGCGTAAGGCCCGCTTAAGGGTGGAGTGCTCTACCAATCATCCTCAAGGTTTAAACCCGAAACTTGTGATTAAGGATGGCTGAATACCATCCATCCCTCCACACTCTTCGAGTACCTTCTAAGTTTATTAACTTTAATAAGCTTCCCTTAGAACCTCTCATGCCATGGCATTCCTTTCCCAACTGTGTCTAATAAGGGAAAAATAAGGAGGACTAGGGGAGACGTGACAAAACTATTTATAAACACACACACAGTAAGCTGGCGCAGCACTCAATTCTTTTGAAAAGACTCTTTTTTCTGAATTGAATCACTTACTTTACTTCCCATCAATTTAAGTAAGGTTTTAAAGGAGAGGGTCATGCAAGGTCGTGGAGGAATGAATGCTAAAAATTTATTAGATTTGGAATACGAGATTGTACTTTTTCTGTATCATTTTACATTTTTACTTTATTTGTTACAAAAGAATTGACATTTTGTATATTAAAAATTGAATTATGTTACATGTTAAAGATTACAATATAATAAAAATACTTCTGGATGTATATCTATTTAAAATTAAAATTGTGGATTTTTTTCATACGCAATTAGATATCATCATATAAGACAAAACAAATGGAAATAACTATTCATTAACAAAAATATTTCTAAGTGTTATAAAACCAAAGCTCAGAGTAATGATATTAAAGGACGAAAACAATGGAAATAGAAAGGGAAAGGATGAGAGCTTTCTATTCTTCCAATTATGTTCAAGTCTCAACAATATGAATACTTCTGCCTCTATTTATAGTGGTACATAGAGACATACAAAAGGCTAGTCATAAATATGACATTCAATATATGTGTTAATTTTGAATTTGGTGTTGTGACATTTGACCCAACATATCTCCTAAAGTATTGATATGAATGTGTAAGTATGTTGGGACAAATGTTGCACAACATTCGGACCAACATTTTCTGAACAGATTTTACCTTACTTCACGCGATGCAGTAATATTTGTGTAAATATTACTATGAGGTAAAAATGATTTGGCAAGGTAAAAAGGAGCTGGTAAAAAACGAGTGAGGAATAAGTCAAAAGTTGTTGCTTGTCGTGAGGATCAAGCCAAAGCTGTTGAGATTATTACTTTCTGATCTTCTCCAACAAATCCCACCAGCAGTCCACATTTCCCTCAACTTCCACAACTGATCGATGAGGTTTTCAAGGAAGACCTTCTACTATAAATAGAGAGCCTACTACAGAGTATTGATATCCAGAACCAAAAAGTAAAAATACCAAGAGAGCTCTCGGGATTTCATCTCAAAAATCTGGATCACCAGTGTTGCATGTGTGTGTTGACAACATTCTGTCCAATATTACAATTGTTGTCTAGATTCTAGATTAGTTTTGCATGGAGCCATTGTAATGAGAGGTTTTCTATGTCTACTTAGTTAGATTTTTCACGCAGAAGTCATATGCGACTTCAACTTTTAATTCCTTTCCGTTTTATCTTGTAAATCTGTAAAGAAAGAAATTTGTATAATATATATATATATAATACATTTGGTCATTGAACATCAAAAGTTATATTTATAATATAACTTATGAAAATTTAAAACCTTCGTGTTCTTTAAATTTCCGCTGCATTTACTTTTTAAAGTTTTCTATTTTGCTAAAGTGTTGTTACTGGTGTCGGACGACATAATTTCTGACATTCGGAAACAGAATTGGCACTCGAGTTTATTTCATTTTGTTTTTATTTTTTCATAGCCCCCTTCAAGTGGTATCAGAGCCGACACTTAACACAATAAGTATTTGGCCATGTTGTCATAAGTTATGAATCCGGAAAATCCAACTATTGGTAGGCTTCCTATTTTAGATGGATCGAATTATGCCTATTTGAAGATTCGCCTATGTTCTCATATCAAATCAATTAATGTTAGGGTTGAGATCTATAACCAATGGGTATGTTGTTCCAATATTGCCACCGGATGAGGAAGGTGATATACTTGTTAAACCTGAATCTGAATGGACTACAGAATAAACCAATAATGCTAGCTTTAACGAAAAAGCCTTAAATGCAATTTTTGAATGGGTTGATATGTATATGTTCAAACTCATTCAAAATTTCCCCACGGCTAAGGATGCATGGGATACTTTACAAATTCATTGTGAAGGCAGCTCAAGTGTTCGTCGAACAAAGCTATGCATGCTCATGAGTAAATATGAACGTTTAAGGATGGAAGAAGCGGATGATATTGAATCTTATTTTGAAACGTTGATTGACATCTCAAATGAATGTCAAGTGCTTGATGAACCATTAACCAACACTCAACTTGTTGAAAAGGCTCTCTGTTCTCTTCCTGAAAAGTTCAATTTAAAGATTTGTACTATTGAAGAAGCTCACAATCTTGTCACAATGGACCTTCATACCTTAAGGAGCATTCTCAAAACTTATGAGATGAACATTGAGAATCAAAAGAAATTGTATAAAAGCAAGAATGCGGCACTTCAAGTTCAATCCTCGGAGAGTCAAATTGAAGAAGAGGATGAGAATCTTGAAGAAATTGGTGATGGTGCAAATGTTTTCTTACTCACTCAAAAATACAATTCGATGGTGAGGAAGTTCAACAGTGAGAGAAATCAATCTAAGTCTAAAGAGCACCAAAACTAAGTCTTCAATCAAAAGCCCACTAGATTCCTTCCAAATATGCAAAAAGGAAATCAACTAAGAAGAACCAACTCTTATCGTACCAAATTTGATACCAAACAACTTGAGTCCATGCTTGGGTTGGGGTCACTATGCTAACGAATGTGCAAACACTCTTAGAAAATTTGGTAAGAACCTATGGGTTTCACTTAATGATGATGAAGGAAAAGAGGAAGGAGATCGTGAAATTGAAACACAAGCAATGATGGCTACTATTTTCAAACAGTCTCTATCGGATAATAAAGATGTCATATACAATGTTGTCTCAGATGCCATGACATTTGCTCCAACATTAGCAATGACATCAACATCATCAGCGACATCCGAAAGGTATGAATTCTTTAACTATTCTGATGTTAATTTCTTTAGTGGTTCTATTTCTGTTAGTGAGGCTGATTGTATGGATCAAGTTGAATGCAAAGATGATATGATTAATGAATTATAAAGTATTTGTAAAGCCTTAATCATAGAATCTAAGCACCTTGACAAAAAGATAAAATCTTTAAATCATGAGAATTTAGTATTAAAAGGCATGATAACCCGAATTGAGGTTGCACTTACCAAAAAAGTTATTGAATTTGGTAAGATCCGTGCAAAATTGGATTTACCGAAGCAACCTTCCGTAAGCTCAACACGGGGACTTCAAAATTGAATGAGATACTCAACTTTAGTAAACCTTCACATGCAGGAATTGGGTACGAAAACTCTCTTAAAACCATATACTCTAATCTCTTTGATAAAAATGAGAAAATATGCTTTGTAAAAGAAAAAGGAATGAATAATAGGTTCTCATATATATCAAAGAATATGAAGTTTGTGTGTCATCACTGTAACTCCCCTGGACACTTAAAACCATACTATTTCAAACTTCAAAATTATGTGAGCAAAATGTTGCCTAAAATGTTGTCCAACATTCTGAATAACAATCGACGCAACATTTCTGAACCAAAAGGTAAAAAATATTTTAAGAGAGTTTGGGTTCCTAAAAAGGATGTAACATGTAATGTTGCTATAACTGCATTAAGAACTAACATTTCAGGTTCTTGGTACTTTGATAGTGGATGTTCTCACCACATGAAAGGTACAAAATGTTTTCTAAAGAACTATGAGTCATTCAATGGAGGAAACGTGACTTATGGAGGTGGCAGTAAAAGAAAATTAATTGGAAAAGGAATCTTAGATGTTCTTGGATTTTCAGCGTTAAGAAATGTCTTACACGTTGAGGACTTAATAGATAATTTGATTAGTATAAGTCAATTGTGTGATGACTATCTTGAGGTAAAATTTAATAAGAATGTCTGTAAAGTTACGAATGAAGTAAATATATGTGTCATGACAGGTACAAGAGCATGTGAAAATTGATATCTTGTTGTAAGATAAGAAACATGCAATAATACTAAGGTTGATGACACAACACTATGGCATCAAAAGTTGGGGCATGTCAACTACCGCAATTTAAAAAAATTGGTCTCATATGAAGCGGTTAGAGGCATACACATACTTAGCCATAAAGGTAAAACTGTCTATGGATATTGTTTGAAAGGCAAGCAAACCCATGTCTCTCATAATGTTGTCCAACACGAAGGACAACATTCAGGTACGTCTCACTGTTTTCAATTGCTACATATGGATTTAATGGGCCCAATTGAAGTAGACATTGTAGGAAACATAAGGTATTCCTTTGTGATAGTAGATGATTTTTCTAGATATTCTTGGATATATTTTTTGAAAGAAAAATCACAAACGTTTGACATATTTAAAATCTTGCACTCTAAAATTAGAAATTTATTCTATTCTCCTATTTTTTTTTATTAGATCCAACCATGGAAAAGAATTTGAAAATAGTTCATTCAAAAAAATTTGTGAGAAAAAAGAAATTTTCCATGAGTTTACTGTCCCCAAAACTCCTCAACGGAATGGGGTTGCAGAAGGGAAGAATAGGACATTGCAAGAAATGGCTATAGTGATGCTTAGTTCTAAACATTTGTCAAAATATTTATCGGCAGAAGCCTTGAATACTGCTAATCACATCACTAATAGAATCTATTTAAGGCCAGGAACGAAGATGACACCCTATGAGATTATAAATGGAAAGAAACCAAACTTGCGTTACTTTCATATTTTTAGGTGTATTTGTTATATTTTAAATGACAGAGATCATTTGGCAAAATTTGACTCTAAGAGTGATAAAGGATTTTTTGTTGGCTATTCACAAAATAGTCATGTTTATCGAGTATACAATCTGAGATCCAGAACTGTACAAGAGTCTGTAAATGTTATCTTTGATGATCTTTCTGATGTTTCAAGAAAAACTATTAAAAATAACATTATAGATACAATGAAAAGTCCACAGATTGTAGAAAATCGGATGTTATCACACCTGAAGCAACATCTGAAACAGCAATAGAGACCACAGAGGCCACAGATGAGGATTCAAGTGATGAATTATTAGACTAAGCTCGTAGGGACCACTCATCAAGGATTAGGAAGAATCATCCAATGGGACAAGTGATAAGGGGAGTTTTTGAAGGAATTAGAACAAGAGGCAAAGAACCACTCAACTATAGAGAAATGGTAAGGTATGTGTGTATGTCAACCATATACCAAGAGGTTAGTCTTTCTTGTTTTATATCTACATTAGAACCAAAGAATATTGTAGAAGCACTTAAAGATAATTTCTGGATACAAGCAATGCAAGAAGAGCATGAACAATTTTCTCGAAATGAAGTCTGGGACTTAGTTCCACGTCCAATAATACAAATGTAATTGGAACTAAGTGGATTTTTAAAATAAATCAGACGAATCGGGAATAGTTGTTAGAAATAAAGCACGTCTAGTTGCACAAGGTTATATTCAAGTTGAAGGAATTGATTTTGATGAAACATTCGCACCTGTAGCTAGAATCGAGTCGATTAGACTTTTACTTGCTATTGCTTGTTGTCTGAAAATTACTTTACACCAAATGGATGTAAAAGGTACCTTCTTAAATGGTTATCTAGACAAGGAGGTATATGTTCAACCAAAAATATTTGAAGATCATTACCATCCACACTATGAGTACAAGCTTAAAAAGGCTTTGTATAGGTTGAAACAAGCCCCTCGTGCATGGTATGGTCTTTTAACTAACTTTCTTCTTGAATTTGGTTTTAACTGTGGCCAATCTAATCGTACTTTGTTTATTAAACGACACGTTGTAGATATTATAATTGCTCAAATCTACATGGATGACATAGTCTTTGGATCAACTTCACAGTCGTACCTAAATTCATTTGTTAAAGTTATGTCATCGACATTTGAAATGAGCATGATTAGAGAATTAACATTTTTCTTAGGCTTGCAGATAAAGCAAAGTGAAGATGGAATTTTCATCTCACATAGTAAATATTCCAAGAATCTAGTTAAAAGATTTGGTTTGGAGAACGCTAAACAGATGAAAATGTCAATGGGTTCATCGCAGAAGGTATGTAAGGATAATGTTGGTAAAAATGTCAACCCAACATTATATCGATGTATGATAGGTAGCCTTCTTTATCTTACTGCTAGTCGCCCAGATATTATGTTTAGTGTTTATATTTGTGCACGTTTTCAAGCCTGTCCCAAAATGTCCCACTTAAATGACATGAAACGTATTATTAAATATGTTGCTGGCATATGTGAGTTGGGAATCTGGTATTCCAAAGATACTAATTCTAATTTAATAGGATTTAGTGACTCAGATTGGGCTGAAGATGTGGATGATAGAAAAAGTACAAGTGGATGATGTTTTTATCTTGGCAATAACCTTGTTTTATGGTATAGTCGTAAATAAAATTGTGTCTCACTTTCAACTGATGAATTTGAATATGTAGCAGCTGGAAGTTGTTGCTCTCAATTAATATGGCTACGACACATGTTAGACGACTTTGGATTTACTAGCAACATTTTGATTTTGTACTGTGATAATTTGAGTGCTATAAATATTTCCAAAAATCCAGTTCAACACTCACGTACAAAACATAATGATATTAGACATCACTTTTTAAGAGATTTAGTTGAAAAATAGCTAGTTCAAATTGAACATGTTGACACTCTTCATCAACTAGCTGATATTTTTACAACTAGCTGATATTTTTACAAAAGCTTTGGACCATGAGAGATTTTCTAGTTTAAAGAAATCTCTTGGTCTTTGTAATCTCTAAAAAGGCATTTTTTGTGAATGTCGGCTGAAATGTTGTCTAACATTTCGGGTGACATTTACCTATATTATTATATCACTAACTGATTATTGTTGATGTATGGTGCATAACTTTTGGTCACACAAGCATGATCCTTCAATAAGAATATGTTATCAAAGTGATACCGTTCTCTGCGATGATATAAAATGTATATATATATATATATATATATCATAAAAAGGGAGTATCAAAATAAGGCAAAGCCTTTACAAATATTTGGCAACTGTGAAAATGGGCAAAGCGCGTGAAAAGATAGCGTTCCTATTCTATATGAGTATCGAGTGCTTTAAAAGGGATTTGAGAATACCATAAAAATATTCTTATTCTTACACGAAAAATTCTTTTATATGTGTTATATGATTAGACCAAGGACACGATGGAAAAATGTTACATTGGTCCAGTGGTCAAACTCATAAAGTTCATATAAAATGTGTCTTGGTTTGTTGCCAAATATGAAAATTCTTGTGGGATCAAAATACTTGTGTCGATATGTCTTGTTTAATGGAATTTCAGAATTTAAAATGATAAGAATAAATTTTATTTCTACCGTGATGTTTATTTTAGGTGTAAGTTACTGTGTAAAATTGGAACACCTAAAAATAAGGGATTTTTATTGCTAAGAAAAGGTTTTCCATGTATATAAATATTCCTCTTATTTGCTATTATTTTATCATTTCTGATTTTCCCATAAAAATAAAAAAGGAGGGGAAATCACATCGGGTATACATCTACCTACCTAATTGATGGAATCACCAAACCAAACTCCAATCTCTATCAGAAACCCTAACTTCTCAAAACCCTCTCCCAAATTTTCACCAATGGAAACATCACCAATGTCAGAACAAATGTCATCTAACATCCATTCCAACACTCCAATGAGAACAACCCTCTAATGAATATGGAGGCTTCCGATCACAATGATGTCCAGTCTCCAAACTAACAGCCCTATTTTCCACCCTCCATAAAATTGTTATTCACAATTGGCTTCCTTCAATGAATGAGTCAATTGTGACATCTGAACAAGCCACCATGTTGTATAAAGTTGGGAAAGGTTTGAAAGTTCATTTTGGAAAAATGATATTTCATTAAATTGCCAACTTGGCTGGGAAATAATCAACTTCAATCCTTTCTTTTTCCCCTCTGATCTACAAAGTATTAACCACCCAAGGCTTTGAGCCTAAGAGAGAAGACACTTTAGGGAAGGCTCATGAGCTTTACATTGTAAACAAAGCAATTTTGAAGAGCAAAGATAGAGTCATCGACTTGCCCTGAAAGAATGAAGCTGAAAGTAAAAATGTTTCCAGAAATGTCACCAACATTCTGGGCAACACTGGTCCAGGACAGTCTACAGAATGACTTGTGGATCAAATTAGAAAAATCAACCAATAGATTTCTAAGGTTGATGCTGCAAGAAATGTCCTAATTTCACTAAAAGGGGGAGATGATGATGATGCAGGGGGAGAAAGCTAAAGGTTGTTGTGCAGAGAAAGTTGAAGTTGTTATGCAGGAGTAGAAAGTTGTTGGAAGTTGTTGCTGTTGTATGATGAGCAAGGAGGGAACTGTTGTTGTTGACGATGTTGTATGAGGATCTTTAAGGGATTGATATTGATATTTGTTGACAATGAATATTTCTATTTGTGGTTTGTATATATTGGATGATATGTGATATGTGTGCTCATATATTTTTTTTTCTAATCCTATGAATCGGTATACACATATTTTCTAGTATGCCATCACAGGTTAGGGGGAGCATGACCTTGAAATTATTGATCACAGATGTCGGACAACATTTGTGACAACATCCTAAGTTAACTTTACGTTTTAATGAGTTTTGTGAAGAAAAAGCAAAAAGGGGGAGATTGTTAATGTTGATTTGGTGTTGTGACATTTGACCCAACATATCTCCTAAAGTATTGATATGAATGTGTAAGTATGTTGCGAAAAATATTGCAAAACATCCGGACCAACATTTTCTGAACAGATTTTGCCTTACTTCACGTGATGCAGTAATATTTGTGTAAATATTACTATGAGGTAAAAATGACTTGGCAAGGTAAAAAGGAGCTGGTAAAAAATGAGTGAGAACTAAGTCAAAGTTGTTGCTTGTCATGAGGATCAAGCCAAAGCTGTTGAGATTATTACTCTCTGATCTTCTCCAACCAATCCCACCGGCAGTCCACCTTTCCCTCAACTTCCACAACTGATCGATGAGCTTTTCAAGGAAGACCTTCTACTATAAATAGAGAGGCTACTACAGAGTATCGATGTCCAGAACCAGAAAGTAAAAATACAAAGAGAGCTCTTGGGATTTCATCTCAGAAATCTGGATCACCAGTGTTGCCTGAGTGTGTTGACAATATTTTGTCCAACATTACAATTGTTGTTTAGATTCTAGATTAGTTTTGTATGGAGCGATTGTAATGAGTGGTTGTCTATGTCTACTTAGTTTGATTTTTCAGGCAGAAGTTATCTGCGACTTCAACTTTTAATTCCTTTCTATTTTATATTGTAAATCTGTAAAGAAAGGAATTTGTATATTTGTATATAATATATATACAATATATTTGGTCATTCACCATCATAAGTTATATATAATTTAAAACATTCGTGTTCTTTAAATTTCTGCTGCATTTACTCTTCAAAGTTTTCTGTTTTGCTAAAGTGTTGTTACCGGTGTCGAACGACATAATTTTCGACATTCGAAAACAGAATTGGCATTCGAGTTTATTTCATTTTATTTTTATTTTTCCACAACCCCCTTCAATATGAAATCATGGAGAAGGTGGGAGACATGGCATTAAGGAGTTGAGATTTTGGAGGAGTTGGTACTTAAAGATGAAGAGCAATGGGGGAATTACATTTATGTAATGGACATCCACATAACAATATATTTCATAAGACTCCCCGTGTATGTCCATAGATGATGTGCCTCATTAAAACCTTACTAGGAAAAATCCCGTTGAAAAACATTCTAGTGAAGTAAAAAGAGTACACATATCTAATACGCATTACTTGTTGCCTCATTAAAAATCTTGTCAGTAAAATTCAGTGAGACAAAATCATGACTAAGGAAAAAAGAGTGCAGCGCGTATTAGTCCCACTGTTAAAAACAACATTTGATATTATGAAGTCGACGCATTCGGATCTTGTAAATCAGCTTCTCAAATGTTGAAGTTGGCAATGCCTTAGTTAACAAATCTGCTAAATTGTCAATTGAATTTTTTGAATATCCTTTCATCATTCCTTTGAAGATCTTGTGTGAAAATAGCTTTCAGTGAAATGTGTTTTTTTCTATTTCACCTTCAACGTATCAATTCTTATAGATGATGCCTTCCATTGATCTTATATACTAGATTTTTAAATGTTGATATTAGCAATGTTTTGTGACCAAATCACATTCATAAAGATGTTGAATCCTTTAGCTCATCCTGATGTATCATTTGTTTATTTCACGATCATTGTTATCTATGCGTGATTTTCATAAATAGCAAATAATTAACTGCTTAGTACAATAATATAAATATGGCAGCCCCCATATGCAAATAAGTAACTTGGGTCCCATTGAATGTTATATAGAGAAAATAATATTCCTGCATTTGCATAACCAACCATCCCTTGACAATATGGTTAGAAATAATAAATTCATACCAATACTTGATTTCACTCGTGTATCTCCACGTAAAAGTTAAATTATATCTTGTTAGCACAATAATAAAAATGTTATCTCATGAATCGTAAGAGCAGGATTTATATGTGCACCAATTTCATAAATACATGATACTTTCGGATCATTTTTATGAGATCAAAATTGATCTTTCTTCATGTTAGGCAATTTCACGGCCATTGGGGGTACTCAATGAAATCACTTTAAAACATTTTAAATTCTTCAAGGATTTTTCATATAAACTTCATTGTCTAACTAGACATGACAACAATTCATCATACGCATTCAAAACATTTTCATGTATTGTCAGATTGCAAAACAACTTCATTGCATCCACCACAGGAGAACAAATCTCCATACAATAATGTCAGGACATTTGTGAAAAACCTTTAAAACACGAGGAACAAGCCTTACTTTATATTTACAGTTTTTATTTTTTATTTTACTTTTCGCACAAGAATCCATTTGTACCCCAACGACAATATACCTTGAGGTCTTTGGACTATCGGTCCAATATATCACTTTTCAAAGTCAATCCAAATATACTTGAATTGCATATTTCATTTGGCCAATCATTATATATGTCCGCATTCTTTGGTAGATTTGAATTCAAGATTCTCATCAATATTTATAATGTTGAGCGCTACATTATATGAAAGATACCATCGACAGTCATTTGATATCAATTTTCGTGCGACATAACTTATTGAGATCTCTTCATTTTTCATCATTTTCAGGTACCTGAACCTTTTTCAAGATTTTATGAAGTGGTATGTCACGGTGCTCTTTTAAAATACTTGCCTCATTATTTTGATCATTTGCTCATCTCCTTCATCAAAGAAATTTACCTTTGTAATCAATTGTCTATTGCCATAGATTATGTCCTTCAAGGACTTTTAATTCTAATTGGAGCATTTACAGCGAAAATACAATATTCATTTTTGGGTCAGCAAATGAGTTTGATAGTTAATTTGAATTATCTTTTCAATGAGGATCATACTAATAACAATTCATTACATATACCTTATTTTACAAGTGCTTATCATCCCTCCCCCTAATATTAGGAAATCTAACATTTACTTCCCAATCTTATAAGGGGACCCATATTTGTGTGTTGTGGTGGAGAAATTAAATTATATACCGCATCTTCAAAATTGTAGATATAAATTATTTGGTTCCTGACCCTGAACTAATTGTAATAGGGGAACCTTGTTGGCTTGATGCATACAAGTGCTGCTACATATCAAATAACTTATCACATCCCAAATTTCTCTTTGAGGGTTTTGTTCTTATAACCAATTATTTAGCTATAATTGTAGGCATACAATTTAGCAAAAATTTTAGATGGGAATTATTTGGTTCCTGCCCCTGAACTAATTGTGATAGGGGAACCTTGTTGGCTTGATACATACAAGTGCTGCTACATATCAAATAACTTATCTCATCCTAAATTTCTCTTTGAGGGTTTTGTTCTCATAATCAATTATTTAGCTATAATTGTAGGCATACAATTTTTGCTAAATCAACTTGGATACAAATCAGCATACCAACATGATTTTCATCATTTGAAACTATGCTCTTAATTTAATAATTTAAGCAATCGATCTTGCAAAAACTAAATTGCAAGTTCATACCAAATGCACATGTGACCATACCATAGATCCATCTATTAAAATCATATATTAATAAATCGATCAACATGGCAGGTGACTTGGGCCATATATATATCACCTTTTATACGTTTCAAAAGTTTAGGGGATACAATCCCAACCTTAGCTGGTACAATGATCAATTCATCATGAGAACAAGCAGCACACGAGAATTCTTAAATAAATTTATATTTCTTCAACATATAACCACGTGAATTTTCAATTATTTTTGCATCATATTTGAATTGTGATGGCCAACCGGTCATGCCAACCTCCATAGCATGTGATTTCATCATGCTTATATTTATGTGGTATAAATTCGGAGGAAAAAATGGGCAATATTTCACATACATTTTTTTACCCATTATAATTGTAGTAATATGAAGATATTAAATTTTTTCATAATTTATAGTCTCAATACAAATTATTTTTCACCAATTCCTTTGAAACTTAATAAGTTTCTTTGAGACTTACTACAATACCAGTATTATAAACAATGTCATTCCTCCGGATAGTAAAAAATTAGCTCTTCCAAAGCTCCCAATTAATTATGTACTACACACATTTCTCAACACCATCCATATAGTGAACATATCCTTTTAGGGAGAAGATTATTGTCATTATGGTCATGACCAAAATCTTTATAAGCAAGACCTATTTCTTATTTTTCTCACACCTCCCGTAGAGGTAAGTTGTGGTATTTATTCAACCATACATGAACACGCCTTTATTCATAATTTTATCACATCTTGACATATTAACTTTCAAGAATGGCGAGCATTCATGATACTTATCACAAGTCACATTTTTTTTAACAAATGGACTACAATCATATATACGTGCTTCATAAATTTTTATGATAAGCCAATTGTCATGCTTTGACATTTATCATATTCATATGATCACCTCAACATCACTTTGACAGATAAAGTGCGGCCCCACTTTATATTTCTTTCTTTTGATGGAGGATATATAAAACTTATTAAATTGGGTCACACGATAATCGCATGCCCAGTGACCTTTCATACACATTGATAGTAAAAGCTTTCTATGCATTTTGAATGACCATTTTGAGAACCCATAATGTTCTTCCTTTTATATTACCACAATGATGATCAACGTTATTTTATCATTTGTCATGCCCGCATTCATTCATTTAATCATTTGTCATCTTTCAGACTTATTACGCACTGCTACCACATTCACGTCACGGAATGAAGCACATCAAGTGGGATGAGCTTTATAATCTTTCTATCAAAACTACATTATTTTGCCAGAGTCATTGTTATATCATCAACATGATGCATCGGGACTCAAACTCAACGCCTTACCCACATAAAAGCGTGTTAGGCCATGATTCGCAGGACTTGAAGCCACGTCGGGACTCTAATCCGATGTCTTATCTTTTTAGTGAAATGAGACTTAAATTCACCATTTTATCCTCAACCAATGAAATAATAAGCCAAAATACGTTGTAGCTTAAAAATATATATTACCACTGAATATCTTTACTGGACAAAACCAAAGAAATATTAAATGGTTAACACAATCAAATCAAGTGGCAAAAGATTACAAATATGTTATCGGATAGTACTCCCTCCATCTCAATTTATATGATGTAGTTTGACTGGGCATGAAGTTTAAGAAATAAATGAAGATTTTTGAAGCTTGTGGTCTAAAACAAGTCAAAGATATTTGTGTGATTATAAATATCTTGTTAAGCATAAAAAATTAAATTTAAAATTAAATTATTATCAAATAAAAAAATATGTCATTTTTTTTTTGGACTGACTAAAAAAGAAAATGTGTCATATAAATTGAAACAAAGGGAGTAAGTAATTTAAACAAGGCAAAACATGATAAACTTTTAAGGAGAATGGTAAGCTGAAAAGTCCTTAAAAAAGAAGACAATCTTATGTGTATAATGAGAGAGAAAAACTTTTAAGGAGAATGGTAAGCTGAAAAGTCCTTAAAAAAGAAGACAATCTTACATGTATAATGAGTGAGTAAAGTAGGGATATAGTAGCTCAATTGGTTGTCGGTAGTGTACATTCACTGTTGGTAAAGATTTCGAATTTTCATATTGTAATCTCCTCCCCATTTCCCCTTTCTCTACCCCTATAAAGTTAAAAAAAAAAAAGGTGTGAGTAAAAGCAAATTAGTCCAACACATTTGCAAAAGCTCCAAGTAATAATATTAAAGGATGAAAATAATAGAAATAGAAAGACAAAAATAACAACTTTCTTATTCTTCTAATTATGTTCAAGTCTCTACAATATGAATACTTATGCCTCTATTTATAATGGTATGAGGCATACAAAAGGATAGCAATAATTATGGCATTCAATATATGAGATCCCGGAGGAGGTGGGAGACATGGCATTAAGGAGTTGAGATTATGGAAGAGGTGGAACTTAAAGATGAAGAGTAATAGGGGCATTACATTTGTGTAGTGTACATCCACATAATAATATACTAGTGTACTTTTTCCGCACTCCCCTTTGAGACCCCGAAAAATGGCCAAATATGAACAAATATGAATGTTATAATTTTTATTAAGAAAGTTTAATCAATCGTCTTTTCATTATTCTACCATTTTTAATTCGTGATTCTTTAAATAATTTATATACTTTATAATCTTTTGACTGAAAGAATATATAGAGACATCAAGAGAGAATATAAAATACTATGATCTTAAGATATACAAAAAAATCATGTATGTATATGCATACACAAAAATATTTGAACTCACAAGGTTGCCAGTAATAATATAGAGAAGGTCGAAAATGTTGATCTTCCCTGGTTACTTGTTAATATTTGGAGCATTTTCCTTATGTTTTTAAATTTGAGCTCTTAATACATTCAAAGCTTGCGGTTATGGCGGCAAAAATGGCGGCTTTTAACGCATGTATATGGAATTAGAGGGAAAAGGTGGGGATAAGAAGTTGTACAAACTAGAAAAGGCGAGGGAAAGGAGGGCTCGTGACTTGGATCACGTGAGGTGCATCAAGGATGAGGACGGTAAAGTACTGGTGGAGGACGCGCATATTAAGCAGAGGTGGCAGTCTTACTTCCATAAACTCTTGAACAAAAAAGGAGATAGAGACATTGTGCTGGGAGATCTGGAGAAATCTGGTAGGTACGGGGATTTTTGGTATTGTAGAAGTATTAAGGTTGAGGAGGTTAAGGGTGTTGTTCGTAGGATTCGCAGGGGACAAGCGACCGGGCCTGATGAGATCCCAGTTGAATTTTGGAAGAGCTAAGGCAGGGCAGGTTTGGAGTGGCTGACTGAGTTATTTAACGTCATTTTTAAGACAGCGAGAATGCCCAAAGAATGGAGGTGGAGTACAATGATCTCGTTGTACAAAAACAAAGGTGATATCCAGAGTTTCAACAACTATAGAGGTATCAAGCTGCTAAGCCATACTATGAAAGTTTGGGAAAGGGTCATGGAGATGAGGGTGAGAAGAGGCGTGTCTATTTCAGAGAACCAGATTGGATTAATGTCGGGGCGTTCGACTACAGAAGTCATTCATCTTATTAGGAGGTTGGTGGAGCAGTATAGGAAGAGGAAGAGAGACTTACATATGGTTTTCATCAACCTCGAGAAGGCATACGACAAAGTCCCAAGAGAGGTTCTATGGAGATGTTTGGAGGTTAGAGGTGTACCTGTGGAGTACACTAGGATGATCAAGGATATGTATGATAGAGCCAAGACTAGGGTATGGACAGTAGGAGGAGACTCGGAGCACTTCCCAGTGATGATGGGGCTACACCAGGGATCAGCTCTTAGCCCATTCCTATTTGCCTTGGTGATGGATGGATTGACGTGACAAATCCAAGGGGAGGTGTCATAGTGTATGTTATTCGCAGATGATATAGTCCTGATTAATTAGACTCGCAGCAGAGTGAACGCTAAACTAGAGGTTTGGTGACAGACTCTGGAGTCTAAAGGATTCAGACTGAGTAGGAGCAAGACAGAATACTTGGAGTGCAAGTTCAGTAACGGGAGCGACCTTGATACAGGCATGGAAGTGAGGCTTGGTACTCAGGTCATTCCAAAGAAATGAAGCTTCAAGTACCTCGAGTCTATTATCCAAGGGGATGGAGAGATTGATGACGATGTCACACACCGTATTGAGGCAAGGTGGATGAAATGGAGGCTCGCATTTGGAGTCTTGTGCGATAAAAATGTGCCACCAAAACTTAAAGGCAAGTTCTATAGGGCGGTGGTTTGACCGACTATGTTATATGGGGCGGAGTGTTGGTAAGTCAAGACTTCGCACATCTAAAAGATGAAAGTTGCGGAGATGAGGATGTTGAGATGGATGTGTGGGCATACAAGGAAAGATAGGATTAGAAATGATTATATCTGGGACAGAGTAGGAGTGACCACGGTGGAGGATAAGATGCGGGAAGCGAGATTGAGATGGTTCGGGCATGTGTAAAGGAGAGACACAAATGCCCCAGTGCGGAGGTATGAGAGGTTGGGTATGGACGGGTTCAGGAGGGGTAGAGGTAGTTCGAAGAAGTATTGGGGAGAGGTGATTAGACGGGATATGACGCAGGTGCAACCTACCGAGGACGTGACCTTAGATAGGGGGTTGTGGAGGACATGGATTAGAGTAGTAGGTAGTTGAGCATAGTCCTACTTACACTTACAAACTGGTAGTTATAGTGTTATTATTATAGGCCCGCTTAGCCTATCATACTAATAGGCGCGGTATGGCTTTATAGTCCCCTGTAGTTTGATTTCTGCTACTATCTTTTCTCTAGTGTACTTTGTTTAGCTTATTTACCTGCGCTAGTTACTGCTTACTTTGCGCTATCATGGTTATTCACTTTTGATATCAGCATTTTCATACTGTCCGGATCTGACTGTTTATCTTGCTCTACTCTTGCTTTGCTTGTGCTTTTGTTTTGCTTGTGCTTATGCTTTGTCTTCAGCCGAAGGTCTCTCGGAAACAGCCGCTCTACCTACCAAGGTAGAGGTAAGGTCTGTGTGCACTCTACCCTCCCCAGACCCCACGTTGAGGAATTTTATTGGGTATGTTGTTGTTGTATTAGTGAAATTTTGAAAAGATTGTTGTTTCCCAACATTCCTTGGTGTTAGTTCATCAGCGAATTCATACATTTGTGTTACTTGGAAGCTGGAGCATATAACACATTCATAGATTTCTTCTTTTTTTATAACTCATAATAACCATACAAAATTCAACTTTTAGTTGTGTATTGTGAAATAGGATTAAATTTACTGATATAAACTGTTAAAACTAAAATTAGACCTTCTAGCAGGCGAAAATAATGGCGATGAAATAAATAATTAACTAAGTTTTATCATTTTTTTCAACATTCTTATTCTTTTACAGTTTATCACATCTTCAATAACCACCAATCAAAATAAGAAAAACAAATTAGTTACCTAGCTAAAACAATGGACAAAGAGGAGATCAAGCCAAAAAAAATCAAAAAGAACAAATAAACATCACTATAAATAAAATTAAGTCATTTAACTATCCCAATAGTAAGAAAATCAAATACCTTGGATTTGGTGAAAAAGAATTCATCAAATCAATTTCCTGTTGCAAAGTCAATTTTTTAAAAAAAAATATTAAGTTTAAATTATTTAGATGAAACAAAGAAACAAAAATTACCAAAAAGAACATTCATATCAAGTGACCAGCGATAATAATGCATTTGTCCTTCTTCTACTATAGTCATCTTCTAGTCTTCTTTAATTTGATATGTTCAGCATTTGGTCTTCTACTTATCCCTGCAACAAATGTTACATCACAAAAATTGATGCATACAAAATAGAATTGTAAGAAAATATATTAAAATCCTATATGTTACGTTCTTGCTTATAATCAATATATAGGATACCGAAAACTAATTTACTGAATGAGAATCTTAGAAAGTAAAATCATGCACGATATCTTTGTTACTAAATATTGTTTATTGCATACAAAATACGGAAAGTAGCATACCCAAAAAGCGAAATGAGAAGATATATACAGGCTATCAATTAGCATATCAACAGTATATCAATTAGGAGAGGAATGAATTGGGTAATTATTGGTGATTAAGTATCAACAAAAAACAGCTTTATGCCAGTGTATGAGTAAATAAGGATGCTACGTGGGCTGAATTAAAATTTATTGCAAAATGTACGTGGGTAAACTCTTGACAAAATATTTAATATATGAAGCCTTTTTAATCAATTTAGATAGTAAATTATGTGGGAAAATGAAGGAAAACTACCAAAATCAAACAAAGAGAAAGTAAAAGCAAATAGTTTCTGATATTGAGCATGTAACATACATTGGTGTATAATCAATTAGGGGTGTAAATTGTTTGGTTCCGACGGTTATTTAGAGAAATTCATATCAATTTTTCGGTTAATCTATATATAACCAAAATCAAACTTTTTGAAACTGCCCCAATCAATCGGTTTTCTTCGGTTTCGATACGATTCGGTTAGTTTTCGGTATTTTTTTAAAAATTACCTAACGTAATCCAAAAAAAATAATACATTATGAAATAAATATCCAACACACACTCACTTGCACGATCACACACAACACACAGTTATATAACACTGGCGTCTTTTGAACGGACTGAAATAAAGCATATACAGGGAATACAAAGATTAAAAAAAAAAAAAAAGAGAAAACATGAAGATAGTAATTCCTCCGTTCCATAATAAGTGATTCTTTTAGCTTGTGCACACTTCTTAAGAAAGTGCTCACTCCTAAAAAATTAGGAGTGTTTTTATTAATTTACCCCTAATCAATGCCTAGAAAAACAATGTATAATGAATGTTGATTATTTAAACAAGGACAATTTTGGAATTACGTGTCCAAAATATTCTTGAAATTCTAAAGAATCACTTGTTTTGGAAAAAAATTGAAAGACTTAAACTACCACTTGTATGAAACGGAGGAAGTATTAGATTGCTCCATCGATACAAGCTATTACAACAAATAAAAATAAAAAATATTAGTAACTAAAAGAAATAACACTTTCGCAATTTAGTTTTGATAGAATACCTTAAACTTGAATAATTCTTCTAAGGAACACTCCATGACATATTCAAATATTGAGTTAAATTCTTACTATATACTTACTTGAACTAAAAAGTATATTTTTATTACTAGTACATAATATCATAAAACACTTTTACTAACCAGTTGAACATTGCAGGGTGAAAAAGAAAAAAGTTCAATTGAAATTTAGGAATACTCCCTTTTATTGTGTCATAAATACGAAGGGTCTTTGACAACTAAACAATGAAAGATATTGCCAATGTCAATAATCAATTAAGCATACGAGTAAAAACTAATTAGATTATATATTTCTATGAGAAAACAAACAAACTTTGTAACTTCCACAATAGCAGTGCAGCACCCGTACAAGTGAAGTTTGAGATTTTTCTCTTTGATCTTTTGTTTAATAAGGTAAAAGTAGTGATGTAAAGTAGGTTTAGCCGTTTAGATTTTAATTGAGTCGTCTAAATTCATCCCAAGGCTAAGGCCCAATGTTAAATAAATTAATGCTATATATTTTAAACTTAACATATAAAATATATTTTCTACATGTATATTTATTCGGTTCGGTTCGATTCTGTATTTTTTGTTTTTTTTATAAAATAAAAAACCTATCGCAATTTTCGGTACAATTATATATTCATCCCAAAGTCTTCGATTTTATTTTTAAAAACCTAAAATTCGGTTCAATCGGTTTTTAGAAAACATGCCCAATATCAGAAACTATTTGCTTTTACTTTCTCTTTGTTTGATTTTGGTAGTTTTCCTTCATTTTCCCACATGATTTACTATCTAAATTGATTAAAAATGCTTCATAAATATAATATTTTATCAAGAGTTTACTAAATATTGTTTATTGCATAGTAAAAAAAATGCGCCAGGACACAACATACGGAAAGTAGCATACCCAAAAAGCAAAATTGAGAAGATATATATATGCTATCAATTAGCAGATAAATAGGATATCAATTAGCAGAGGAATGAATTGGGTAATTATTGGTGATTAAGTATCAATAAAAAACAGCTTTAGGCCAGTGTATGAGTAAATAAGGATGCTACGTGGGCTGAATTAAAGTTTAATTAAAATTTATTGCAAAATGTACGTGGGTTAACTCTTGACAAAAAAATTAATATATGAAGCCTTTTTAATCAATTTAGATAGTAAATTATGTGGGAAAATGAAGGAAAACTACCAAAATCAAACAAAGAGAAAGTAAAAGCAAATAGTTTCTGATATTGGGCATGTAACATACATGGATATATAATGAATTCAAGACTAAACAATGAGGTAAACGGTTTGGATTGCAACATAATTAAGAGAATTAAAATAAATTACTTTTCAGTTTTTTAACACAGTACATTAAACATAATTAAGAGAATTAACTTTGTGACTTTTGAGTTTTTTTAATATAACACATAAATGGGAAAAAATATCAAAAAGGGGAGAAAAAAGATAAATGTGAATGATAGTCTAAGAGAGATGTCACATCACTCTTTGATTTTATAATACTAAATATTTAAAAAGCTGTTATAATAAAATAATTTGTCTTTTGAAAAAATAAAGGTGAATAGTAAGTGGTTGTCATCGTTATTTTTAACCATTCGATATTTGAAGTCTACTAACCGTATTAATTTGAATTATCGTCTGATAGGCTTATCAAGAATATTTTATTTTGGTATGACTCAAATCTAAAATCTCTTGTTATAAGGATTAGTGGGGTCTCAATCATCTTACCTTTTGATGCCGTGGCTATTATAACATAGGCAACAAACTATGCTAAATCATGGACCGACGTGAACAAGAAGTCAAATCGCTTAAGGAAAAAAAATGTGAATATGAAGCCTCGATCTTCACCAAATAGGTCTGAAGTCAATTTTAGCTCTCAAGATCAAGGCACGACAATTCTGGTTGATTAGGTGCAAAGTCCGATCCACACTACACGATGTACGAGTTGGTATGGCAATTGGGACAGGGTTGGGTTGGAGAGGACAAGTCTTAACTCGCTAAGATTTTGATCCACTCTGTCCTACCATGTTTAGTATTTTATAAAAATCTGCCTGTCCCATTTCATCTCTTTTTCATTTTTTGCTCTTTATTTTTATCTTATAATATTCTGTTCAATTTTTACTTAAAAAATCTCCTAATTTACAATCTCATGGCAGCATAGTTATTGCGAAGGTGCAAAATGTGAATCATAGATAATCTGTAAATTTTAGCTGGCCATTCAGATAACAAAAACTTATCATTGTAGTTATCTAACACGACTGATTAACTATATCTATCCTTAGATTAATGAATGATTTTATAAAAATATCAAAAAAAAATCAAAGGATGAACAAAGGGCCACACAAAATTATGAACTGAAACATTTGACTTATCAGATACCCATACTTCCAAAGAAGAAGAGAATTTAACAACAAACAATCATTGCAATTTATTTTCAATCTCTGAGTAAAAGAATGGTAAAAGAATAGATCTTGGGCCTAACTCAACCCCAAAAGTTAACTTGTAGGGTGAGAATTGTCCAAGTTCATATCTGATGTGGGACTCTTAACACTCCCCATACACCCAGACCTTGTTAACTGGAGCGTGAATAATATAATTTGGGGGCCCAACATTGGTGAACAAAGAATTGGAATGGGTCTGACTCTAATACCATGTAAAGAATGAATCTTGGGGCTAACTCAACCCCAAAAACTAGCTTATAGGGTGAGGATTGTCCAAGTCCATATAAGGAGTCTTTGTTCCCATTTCATATTATTAACCTGTAACAATAAGCCTAGAATCTCAATTCAATCCCACCACCATAATTAGAATATATCTCATATATTTTGTATATATTTAGTGATTTAGAATTATGGTAGGAAGAGGATTCACCATTGTACTAGGTTTCTACATATTGTACACTCTATATATTTGTATTAATGAGAAAGCATCCTCAAGGGAGATTAATACAATCTAACATGGTATTAAGAGCCAAAACTCTAAACCCCTAAAATTCTTCTTTCTCTCCGCCACCCTCCCCACGGCCGAGAACCCCCATTTTTTTCCCCTTTTCTCCTTCTTCAACACCTTTTCTCCTTCTTCAACACCTATAATCCACTATAATGACTACTCCCACAACCCCCACCGCAGTCTCATCTTCTTCTGTCGTCACCCACACCATACCAAAATCATCCTCCGTTCATCCAGCACTTACCGTCACTAACATCAAGAACTGCATCCCTATAATTCTTAATCAAGAGAACGGTCAGTATTCTCCTTCGATTGAACTATTTCGTATTCATGCATGTGTCTATAACGTGCTTGACCATATCGACGACTCTCTCCCTCGTCCCATTGAAGTTGATGACTCAACATGGCATCGTCTAGACGTCATTGTCAAACAGTGGATTTATAGTACTATCTCTCCGGACTTGCTCATTACTATTCTGAAAACCGGCGCCACAGCCCGTGAATTATGGATTCGGTTGGAGGAAATCTTTCAAGATAATAAGCACACCCGTGATGTGTATTTGGAAGAACAGTTCAATAATACACGTCTTGAAAATTTCTCTAACATGTCTGATTATTGCAAACAGTTGAAACTCGTAGCGGACCAATTGTCCAACGTCGGCGCACCTATTTCTGAAACAAAGATAGTCCTACAATTAGTTGCAGGCCTACCAAAAGATGAGTACGACACTCTCGCCACCATGATCCAACAAGCTGATCTGTTGCCCAGTTTCAACAAGGTATGTTCGCAATTATTATTAGAAGAAACCAGACGTGCAAAGCAGGATGAGCATAATCAGAAAGCGTTAGTCGTGGAAACATCTCCGCAAAATAACATCACCACCACTTCGCCTCCGCCAGAAAATAATTAGTCACGGCAGAACCGCGGTGGCAAGGGCGGCAAAGGCAGAGGCGGTGGACGTGGCGACAAAGGGCATGGGAAAGGCAGTCGCGGCCAGCAGCAAGTCACACAGCCGCAGCAGCCCAGTCTGTTAAACCACTGGACAGGCCCAGTTGCCCCCCATCAGACCGGTCATTGGGCTCCCTACCACTCAATTCCAGCGGCCCAATACCCTTACCCACAGCAAGAGATATTGGGCCTTGCTCCAGCAGCTCGCCCAATCCATCATCAGGCACACCAAGCCCACTTCACGCAGCAACAGTATCCACAACACCCTTCTAGTCTGGCCCCCACTGAGTTGGGCCAGGCTTTTAGCAGTCTGCCCTTGCAACAGCCCGATGAAAATTGGTACATGGACTCGGACGCCACATCTCACCTCACCTGCTCTGCTGGTAATATTCCTAAACTATGTGATTTAAATCATCCTCAATACATTACTATTGGAAACTGTTATCGCATTCCAATTCAGGGTTATGGTACCGCTTACACACCACCACCTCATCCACCTTTTCCCTTAAAAATGTCCTATATGCTCCAAACATCATTAAGAACCTAATATATGTCCGCCAATTTACTCGTAACAATTCTGTCTTTGTTGACTTCGACCCTTTTGGTTTTACTGTGAAGGATCTTCGTACGGGGACACCTCTTATGAGATGCAATAGCATGGGGGATCTCTATCCATTTTCATCCACCTCCGCTGCCAGATCATGCTCTCTCATGTCTCTCGCTGCTATCACCCCGTCAACCTGGCATAATAGGCTTGGCCACCCAGGCGCCCCAATTTTTAATTTTCTTAGAGGCAATAATTTTATTAATTGTAATAATGGGAAACTTGCCCAGCACTGTGTTTCTTGCACTTTAGGCAAACATGTTCGTCTACCCTTTAAATCATCTTCAAGCATTACGTTTTTCCCGTTTGATATTATTCATGCTGATTTGTGGACATCCCTTATATCTAGTTCCCTCGGTCATAAATATTATCTTGTCCTATTAGATGATTTTTCTCATTATATTTGGGTCTACCCACTCAAATTTAAATCCGAGGTATTTTCCAAATTTCTCGAGTTTCGTACCTGTATCAAAACACAGTTTGAGAAAACCATAAAATATTTTCAGTGTGGTAATGGTCGTGAATTCAATAACTCGCAGTTTCATCGATTTTTTAGAAATAATGGTATGGTGTCCGATTCTCATGTCCCCACACCTCACCTCAAAATGGCAAAGCAGAACAAATCATCCGCACCATAAATAACATGGTTCGTACACTTCTGTTTCATGCCTCCATATTTCCCTCGTTCTGGGTCTATGCAGTCAAAATAGTAGAATATGTCCTTAATATTTTACCTACCAACACCCTTCAAAACATGACCCCAACTGAAATATTATACCGACGGATACCTTCCTATGACCATCTTCGGATTTTCGGTTGCCTATGTTATCCCAATCTGGCCTCCACCACTTCTCATAAACTGGCACCCCGGACCACTCCGTGTATCTTCGTAGGTTTTCCGTCCAATCATAGGGGCTATCTGTGTTATGACTTGTCTACCAGTCATATTCACGTCTCTCGTCACGTCACGCTTGACGAAACCACATTTCCTTTTTCGGACATTAAAAATTCCAAAAAATGGACTATACTTTTCTTGAAAAGTCAGACATCTCTCCCGTCATTCTCCGCGAACTGTGTCAGTCCACCACCGAAGCTCTGTCACTGCCACCCACTGCCGCTGACCTATCGACGGCTCTACCATCTACTGCCATCCCCACTGACCACATCACTGAGCCATCGTCGCCTCTCCAGTCTCCGATTGCCACCACCGACAACAGCTCCACTGTCTCAGCAACACCACCGGCAAACAATCCTTCCACAGTGTCACCGATGTCCTCCCAGTTCCCAACACTCCGACCAGTACCCTCACCCAACCATACACCGTGAACTAGCCTCAATCACCAGTGTACACAACCACCTTGTCCCATCACACCCTATGGAAACCAGCGCCCAACACAGGATTTTCAAACCCAAAGTCCAATTTAACTTATCCACACAAACAATTCCCCCAATTCCTAAGAACCCAAAATTAGCAAAACTAGACCCTGTGTGAGGAATTTAATGCTTTAACAAAACAACATACTTGGGATTTGGTCCCGCGACCGGAGGGGATGAATGTGATCCGGTGCATATGGTTTTTTCGTCACAAATACAGAGACAGTGGTGACTTAGAAAGGTATAAGGCTAGACTTGTGGTAAATGGCACTAATCAGCAGGAGGGTATTGATTGTGGTGAGACATTCAATCCGGTTGTGGAACCGGCCACTATTCGCACAGTTCTCAGTATTGTTATGCGTAAGCATTGGCCTATTTATCAGCTTGATGTGAAAATGCATTTCTACATGGTGATCTAAAAGAAACTGTTTATATGCATCAGCCACCTGGTTTTATCCATCCAGCAGCCCCTCAATATGTATGTCGTCTTCGCAAGTCACTTTATGGTTTGAAACAGGCCCCTCACGCGTGGTATAATCGTTTTGCACAGTACATTATGCGAATTGGGTTCGTTTGCAGCTAGTGCGATAATTCTCTCTTTATTTTCCATCAAGGTAGTAGCATTGCCTATTTGCTGTTGTATGTGGATGATATTGTACTTACTGCCTCCTCTGATGTGTTAAAGAATGAGATTATTACATTGCTTAAGACCGAATTTTCTATGACTGACTTGGCGAAGTTGAGCTATTTTTTGGGTATACTAGTGACTCGTTCTGCAGACTCTATGTTCCTATGTCAGCGCAAGTATGCAGTAGTATATAGGGCTAAAATGGCAAACTGCAAGATCATGGCTACTCTGGTTGACTCTAAATCAAAGCTTAGTGTTGTTGATGGTAACCCATTGTCCGATCCCACTCTGTACAAAAGTCTTGCAGGTGCACTCCAATATCTCACTTTCACCAGGCCTGACATCGCTTATGTTGTTCAGTAAGTATGCCTATTTATGCATGCCCCTAGGGAGCCTCATTTTACTGCCCTTAAACGCATCATTCGATATGTTAAAGGCACCCTTGATTATGGAGTACATCTATACCCCTCAGCACCGACCAGGTTGTCCGCATATACGGATGTTGATTGGGCAGGCTGTCCGGAAACACGACGCTCCACCTCAGGATACTGTGTGTTTTTAGGGGATAATCTCATTTCTTGGTTTGTCAAGTGACAAGCCACATTATCCCGCTCGAGTGTCGAGGCTGAGTATAGAGGAGTTGCAAATGTTGTTGCTAAGATATGTTGGCTCCGAAACTTTCTTTTGGAACTTCATTGTCCCGTGCGTAAGGCGTCCCTGGTTTACTGTGATAACATATCCGCTATTTATTTATCTCATAATCCGGTTCAACATCAGCGGACCAAGCATATTGAGATAGATATACATTTTGTTCGTGAGAAGGTTGCTCTCGGTCATGTTAAAGTGTTGCATGTGCCTTCCTCATATCAGTACGCGGATATCTTCACGAAAGGTCTTCCTCGATAGCTATTCCTCCTGCTCAGACTGAGGGGGTGTATTAACGTGTAACAATAAGCCTAGAATCCCAATTCAATCCCACCACCATAATTAGAATATATCTCATATATTTTGTATATATTTAGTGATATAGAATTATGGTAGGAAGAGGATTCACCATTGTACTAGGTTTCTACATATTGTACACTATATATATTTGTATTAATGAAAAAGTCTCCTCAAGAGAGATTAATACAATCTAACACATATCCGATGTGGAACTCTTAACAAGAATATACGAAGCCAAAGTTGGCTGTGTGGAGCATTTGTAAAATCTATGCATCTTCTGATCAAAGCTATTTGCAAAATTTTGTTTCACCATTTGACCCACCACATGTCCTGCCCTGCTATGAATTAGCAACAGAATTTTTTTTATCAGCCCCGCCCTGCTATGAATTAACAACAAAAAAAATTTAACCCACCCCGTTCTGTCTCGCACTGCTAAGCTTCGGATGAGAATTATAAACTCGACCACAATGAACACACTTTGCTTTGCGCACTTCTTATTTTCTTCAATCACCTCAAAATGTTCCCAAATTAGGAGATCTCGCTTTTGGACCGTGAGGCATGGTTGAACTTGCACAATAAGAAAACAATCACAAGTTAAATACAATATTTTTTATTAATAAATATTAAAGGAATATCACAAAACAAGTAAATCTTTAAACTTACCACTTGTTCAAGTTGCAATTATACATCAAACAATGCAAGAATCTCTTCTACTGTATTTGTCATATCTAAAGATAGTTTGATAAAGTGTGTCATATAACAAAAGTAAATTATTTCTTATTAAAACAGACATAAAACAAAAAACCTTACCAAACTCAATCTTCTCAAGCCTATCATTTCCTCTTTTTCTTTTCCCTTAACGTGAAAAGGAAAAGATAGGAAAACAATGCTCAATTGTCTCATTTCATGTGACACAAAGTTCTTTTTAATTGTGCAAAAAAGAATGACATTTTTTATATTTAAAAATTATTTAATTTTAATTTTTTTGTTTTATTCATAATGACGTGATATTATAATCACAGAAATATCATGGCATGGATAAAATCATAAGTTTCAAAAGTATTTATTAGATAAATTACACATACAATTAAATACCTTCGCATAATATGAAAAGGAAAGAATATAAATTTATTTATTATAAAATCTGGCACGAGAATTTCATGATGATATGTGAAACGGAATACATTGAGGATCTCTTAAATTTTGTCAGTAAATTTTATTTAGACACTCGAACTATTACATATTTCAATTGAGCACCTGAATACATGATAATATGTTCTTACTTCACATTTTCAGCTCATATTTTGAAAAAATTATGTGCATATTACACACATCAATATCAATTGGAAAAGTATGAGGTTTTACGACTTGTTGAGATTAATGCACATAATTAAATGATGTGACATTTTAAATAATTAATTTAAATATATAATGAACGCTTGAGAATATGCAGAAAGTTTTTTTCAAAATTTAGAGTCAAACATATCTAATATGACCATTGTATTATGTATTCAGATGTTTAATTAAAATAAATTATAATTTAAATATTTAAATAAAATTTACTGATAAGTTTAAAAAGCTATTAATTCTTGGTGAGATAATTGCGGTTAGACAGTGAGGGGAGTCAAGTCAATAAATACCTCAAACTCAAAGTTTATGGGAGTGGTCGGTGGAGGTTAATTAAGATAAACGTGTATATATATATATATATATATATATATATATATAAAATAAAAATGTGGAGCTAGAAGCCTAGAAGGAAGGAACCGAAAATAGAAGAAAGAAAAGAGAGAATCGCTTGCCAATGAGGTCAAGGGCCTCCATCCTCTTCTTAATTCATATATATTACAAAAAAAAAAAAAGTGTGAAACATTTAGAGAGAGAGAAAAGGTTGTAATTTGCATGCCATGTCGGATTCTGTTTCCCTCGACCTTCATACTATCTCTCTTGGCGGAAAGGTCACATTTTCACTCCCTATATCTATTTATTTTGCATTTAAAAAAAAAAAAATATTGGAATTGCATTTGAGTGCATAAATTTAGAATTCTTGCTTTTTATGGTGTATGTATCAATCAATCAACTGTGCTCTATTTTATTACTAGATGTTTAATCCGCCTGGCTAATTTTGTTGATAATTTAAATATTTAACAAGAGAAACGATTGAATTATCCTTCTCTCCTCCCAATTTATCATTAGTCCTGCCATTCATTTCTTTGAAGGCCCCATAATCAGTTCTTGATTGTTTCCCCCTTTTTTTACGGGAGGGTGGTTTTGGTCCTGAATATAATCTATTTTTTAGGCCCATATCCTCTTTGTTGTCTTAAATGTTTATGAGGTAAATTAGGTGATCCTGTGTAATGATAAACCACAAATACCTTCCTTGTTGGGGCTTTGTTCACTAAGAAAACGCTTCCCTAGCCTAGTTTTGATTTTCTTACCCTATATCCTAGGTTTCTCGGACTCTTCAAAAATGTCGAGTGTTCTTGTCGGATCCTCCAAAAGTAGTGTAATTTTAGAGGATGAGTCCGAGCAAAATAGGATATATCTAATAATCTAGAAGATTTTCTTGTTTGACATTTCATTTCTTGGAATGGAGTACTTTCTCTCTACTTGATGGTGTTAATTTACTATTTGCATTTATATTTTACTTGAACAGTCGTTCTGTTTCACAAGTTAGTAGAATTTCCAGTAATAATATATTTGAGGGAATGAGATACAGTAAGAAATAATTCTTTGATTATTTTCATTAATTGAAAGACTATTTATACAAGTTACATAATAGGAGAATCTTATTCATATTCTACTCCTAAAACATTATTCTACTTGGATTACATTTATGGTAATACAATAATTATGGTAAGTGTACAATACTAATTATATTACAATATTGCCTAAACTAGGAGACTAAACATTACCTAATTCATATACACTAATTACGGTAATGGGGAGAAAACCGAGAGGATCAATATACACAATATACACATGTATATTGTGTGTATATTGTGTATATCTAACACACCCCCGCAGTCATAGCAGGCGGACTTCGAACGCTGAGACTGTCCCTAAAATCTTCAAAAAGGATCGAGGGAAGACCCTTTGTAAAGATGTCGGCTATTTGATATCTCGACGGGACATGGCAGACGCGAACTTGACCACGAGCAACTTTTTCGCGGACAAAGTGAATGTCCATCTCGATATGCTTAGTGCGCTGGTACTAAACCGGATTAACAGAGTGGTAGATGGCACTAATATTATCGCAATACACCAATGTTGCCTTCTGAATGGGACAATGAAGCTCCAAAAGCAAATTACATAACCAACATGATTCCGAGACCACGTTAGCTACCCTTCGATAATCAGCTTCGGCACTTGAGCGGGATAGAGTCGACTGACGCTTCGCAGACCAGGAGACCAAGTTGTTGTCAAGAAACATACAATAGCCCGACGTAGACCGTCTAGTGTGGGGATAGCCACCCCAATCAGCATCCGTATACGAGACAAGTGTGGATGTCGAGGAAGGATATAAATGCAAACCATAGTCAAGTCTACCTTTAATATACCGAATGATGCGTTTGAGTGCATTCATGTGCTCAATTCTAGGATCATGCATGAACAAACACACCTGCTGGACAGCATATGTAATATTCGGTCTCGTAAAGGTAAGATACTGAAGGGCTCCTGCAAGACTGCGATAGCGGGTCGGATCCTCGTAGGGAACGCTTTCCACGGCACTAAGCTTGAGCTTTGTATCAACTGGAGTGGAAGTGGACTTACAGGATGACATCCCAGCCCTTTCGATGATCTCAGCTACATACTTCCGTTGAGACAAGAATAATCCATCGGAATGACGAGTGACGGCAATCCCCAAAAAATAACTCAAGACACCTAAGTCTTTCATAGCAAACTCAGAGCTGAGCATGGTCATGATAGACTGGCGTAAGACATCGGAAGAAGCAGTCAAAATGATATCATCCACATACAACAGAATGTAGTCCAAGGACGAACCACGACAGTAGATGAACAAGGAATTATCTGACCTGCTGTGAGTGAACCCAATAGTCGAAACATAGTCAGCAAACCTTGTATACCAGGCCCTGGGAGACTGCTTAAGCCCATATAAGGACTTCTTCAATAAACAGACATGATGAGGATGTTTGGGATCCCTGAATCCCAAAGGCTGATGCATATAGACTGTCTTCTTGAGATCACCATGTAGGAAAGCATTTTTGACATCTAACTAATGAATAGGCTATGCTTTCGAAAGAGTCAAGCTAAGCAAAGTGCGGATGGTAGCCGGCTTGACCAGTGGACTGAATGTCTCACCACAATCTATACCAGCCTGCTGAGTATTACCATCACCCACAAGCCGAGTCTTATGTCGTGCAAATGAACCATCTGAATTTTCCTTGTAAGCAAATATCCACATAGACCTGATAATATTAATACCAGATGGACGGGGTACCAACTCCCATGTCTTATTATCAATAAGAGCATTATATTCATCGGTCATAGCAATTTTCCAATTCGGGTCGTTTAAAGCAGACACGGGATTACGGGACAAGGGGAATTTAGAGACATTAGAATGTAAATTAAAATGTTTTTTTGGTGTAAAAATCTCACGTTGACTACGAGTGACCGGTCTATGACTCGAGGAAGCATTGAGTGGATTTTGGAAATTTGCTGGGCTCGGGACGGGTGGCGTGAGCGATGGGCTCTTGGCCCAACTTCGAAATAGGCGAGGCTGGACGGTTCAGTGGTGGATCGCCCAATCGCGGGAACTAGCCCAGTGGCGGTACTGGTCTAAGTAGTAGGTGATGGTCCAGTGGGGCCAGCGGGCAGTGGGCCTGCTGGAGAATTTTGGGTGTGAGATACATCCGAAAAATGCTGAATAATATACGGGGATATACTATCATCCAAAAAATTATACAAACTAGGCACGGGAGTATTAACTTTAGCAAATGGAAATTGGGATTCATCAAAGATGACATGGCGATTAATGATGATTTTATTGGAGGTTAAATCAAAGCATTTGTAACCACGATGATTAGATGAAAAACCCAAAAACACACACGGAGTAGACCGGGCCTGAAGTTTGTTAATTGTGGTGGATGGGAATAACGGATAACATAAACACCCAAAAATCCGAAGATAAGAATAAGTAGGAGTCTTATTATATAAAATTTGAAGGGGGGAAGAATATGTCAGACCTTTGGAAGAAATTATGTTACGGAGATATGTAGTCATTTGAAGAGCATGATGCCAAAAAGACGGGGGTACGGAGGCATGAATCAATAAAGTTCGGACAATGTTATTAATTGTACGAATTTTGCGTTCGACTTTCCCATTTGAAGAAGTATGAGGACAAGAAAAACAAAAATTGATCTCATTATTAGCACAGAATTTTCGAAACACCCCATTGTCATACTCTTTGCCATTATCACATTGAATATTTTTAATTTTCCGTTCGAATTGGGTTCTAATGAATGCTCTAAATTTTAAGAAGATGGAAAAAACTTGGGATTTTTTCGCTATCGGAAAAGTCCATAAAAACTTAGAATAATCATCAAAAAAGAGAACATAATACCGATGACCCAAAGAACTAAGAACAGGAGACGTCTATAAATCACTATGAATAATATCAAATAACATTAAAGTATGAGAATTGGAGTCTACAAATGGCAATTTAACTATTTTTCCTAAAGAACAAGATTGATAATTCGGAGTACTACGCACACTCTTACAAGAAATAAGATTATTTTTATCTAAGGAAGACAAAATAGATGACCCCGGACGGAGCCAGAGTGAAAAAAATGGATGGCATTGCGTGACTCGAGAAATCGGAACTTGACGTGATAGGATAAAGATCACCCCTACTAACACACCTAATGAGAGGACTCTCCGTTTTGAAATCCTTCACCGAAAACTCAAATGGATCAAATTCTATGGACACGGAATTATCAGTGGTGAATTTTCGGATAGACACCAAATTTTTAATCAATTTTGGAGCGTGAAGGGTATTTTTCAAAATAAGGGGTGGATGAGGGGGAGACAATGTTTTCTGACCATACCCATGAATTGGAATTGAATTACCATTACCAACAATTATACCACGATTGTTGCTCAAATTGGAATAAGACGAGAGAGTACCTGAGTCAGACGTCATGTAAGTAGTGGCGCCGGTGTCCATGTACCTATTTGGGTCTGAAGGATTTATTCCAAGCGTGTGCATCGCGGCTTTAATATTGGTAGGTGTGGGGCCCGCTGCATGATGGGCCTGGTGGGGCCCAAAAGTGCCTTCTCGCCATCAAATCGCCATCTGTAGCGTTGGTGGAGAAAAAGCGATGGGCCTTTGCGGAGCGGGCGTGGTGTTGTGGAAATCGCGATGGGTAAAGCTTCTTTGGGCGTCGCCGGTTAAATTTGGCTCTTTGGGCTAAATCGCTGCCGGGAGGCAAGCCAGCTGGGCCCAATGCAGACTCTTGCCCTGCACATCGGGAGCCCACTATGGCCCTAGAGCTGGCATTCGACCATGCGAGGACCCCCACCGCCACCACCATTCTGTCGGCTGCCGCTGCGGTTCTTTTCATTATTTTTCTTATTTTCACCCTTTTTGCCGCCACCATTGTTGCGGTTTTGGCCCGAATTGTTGAAACCGGTAGGATACACCGTGGACTCGGTCATCATGACTATGGGACTAGTACCGGTAGCCGCTCGTTTTGCCATGCCTGCTTCTTCTAGTGTATGCATAGAACGAGCCTGATAAAATTGCGGAAGCGAATTGCTTTGTCGAAGAAGCGTTCCAACACCACTATAGGCCTCGGAGAGGCCGGAAACCATTTGGAGGACCAAACGATCGTTCGAAACCGGCGCGCCAACGTTGCGAAGTTGGTCCGCCAATTCCTTTAATCTTTTGCAATAAGCCGAAACATTAGGGAAATCTTTCATATTGACGTGGGAGAAATCCTGCTCAAGGGTAACGGCTCTAGAATTTTGATTATCTTGGAATATATCACGCAGTCTATCCCAAGTTGCCTGTGCCGTAGCGTCAGGCTCAATAATTGTTTGCAAAAGGTCGGTAGATATAGTGGAATATATCCACTGAAGGACGGTAGCATCAAGAGTCGTCCATAACTTAGGATCATCCTCGCGTTTTGGCACATCCGTATCCTCAGGAGCCGCGGGGATTATGTGATGGATGACTTGATGCGATCGTGCGTGAACTTTGAACAGTTCGGCCCACGTCGCGTATTGGACGTTTTCTATTTCAAGAATGATAGGGATATGATTCTTGATGTTAGAAACAGTAAGGGCATGGTGAAACGTGTTCTTTGACGTAGACATAATGACAGAACAATACGTGATTGAGGGATTTGGAAGAAAAAAATTGGGAAGAGGAGGACACCGTCGGGGCACGGAAAACGAGAGTGGGAGCTCGGATTCCGGCTGTTTGGACGGAAATTTTGGGAGAGGAATTTAAGACCTAGACTTCTGATACCATGTAAGAAATAATCCGTTGATTATTTTCATTAATTGAAAGACTATTTATACAAGTTACATAATAGGATAATCTTATTCCTATTCTACTCCTAAAACCTTATTCTACTTGGATTACATTTATGGTAATACAATAATTATGGTAAGTGTACAATACTAATTATATTACAATATTGCCTAAACTAGGTGACTAAACATTACCTAATTCATATACACTAATTACGGTAATGGGGAAAAAACCGAGAGTATTTGTTAGATATAGACAATATACACAATATTGTGTATATCTAACAGATACTTTTTACATGATGGAGAGCGAGCTTCTATCTTCTGATCAATTAACATGATGAAAATGACCTTTTTTCAGGAGCATATCGTACGGACTGGCTGTGGTTCTGTGTCAGTTATAGTTTATGGGGACCAAGAGAAGCCGGCACTGATCACTTATCCTGATGTAGCACTAAATCGTTAGTGATAAATTTGCACATATATCCTTTTTTTGGGATTTTTTATTCATGTACTCTTAGATCGCCTATGTTGACTTATACTTTTATGCTATATTTTCTCATTCATCCTTTGCAGATATGTCATGTTTCCAAGGACTATTCTTCTGTCCGGAAGCAGCTTCTTTGCTGCTCCATAATTTTTGCATTTACCACATTAGTCCTCCTGGGCATGAGGTCTGTGAACTGGCCAAGTTTTGTTTCATGAAGTCATATTAGGTTTCTTCTATTTGTTGTCAAACTCTCTGTCAATTGGATTCCATTACTTACATACTTCTCTCTTCGGAATTCCACAAGAGTTCTTGCAGTTGGGAGCTGCAGCAATTTGTTCAGAGAATCCTGTACTATCGGTGGATGATTTAACAGATCAGATAGTTGAGGTTCTTAACTATTTTGGGTAATCACTTTAGTTTTGTTTTTCCTCATGCTTGTCTAAAGTCTGTCAAACCCATCTTTCTCCTGACCCTTTTGACTTATTAGATATCTTTGTTAAGTTGTGAGGAGCTCAACTTCTTAATAATGATGAGATTCTTGTTGTTTTTAGGCTTGGAGCGGTGATGTGTATGGGAGTAATTGCTGGTGCTTACATACTTACCTTATTTGCTGTAGGTCTCTTATCCAATAATCTAGTACTGATACTTTTAGTGGTTGAACTTTACTAACAACGCTCACATGTCACAGATAAAGCATAGGGAGCGCGTTCTTGGTTTGATTCTTGTTTCCCCTCTATGCAGAGCACCTTTTTGGACTGAATGGTTTTACAATAAGGTACCATTTTTTATCGTCTGTTTACCTTTATGCTGTGAGAAGAAAATCTGCTGTATGAAAGAGGAGATCATTGTTAATACAGGTCATGTCAAATTTACTCTACTTCTACGGGATGTGTGGTGTTCTGAAAGAGTTTCTGCTGCACCGCTACTTCAGCAAGGTACCCTACATGCATTCCCTAGTGTTTTCAGTTGGAGATTTTGGCATGTCTTTTTCCCCTGACAATTGGATTGAATAAGGTCATTTCAATTGTATCAGGAAGTTCGTGGATCTGTAGATGTTCCAGAATCTGATATAGCTCAAGCATGCAGAAGGGTAAATGCCTCCACACATGATCAATTGTTCAATTTGATTCTTCATCTTCGAATGGATATTGTTTAAGGAGCGATCTTCTCTTATGTATGTTTCTTCTTTCTGGTCCTTTAACATTGCAGTTGCTAGATGAGAGGCAGAGCATGAATGTTTGGCGCTTTCTTCAAGCCATTGATGGGTAGAAAACTAGACATCACTGCTTAAATATTTGTACTGATTTCATCATTTGTGTACATATTGTGTCAACACCTCTCTAAGCTTGGTTTTATGAATGAGCAGGAGACCCGATATCACAGATGGATTGAAAACACTAAAATGTCGAACCCTCATATTTGTCGGGGATGATTCTCCTTTCCATTCGGAGGCTCTCCATATGACTGCTAAATTAGATCGAAGATTCAGTGCCCTAGTTGAGGTATGTCATCAATTTTATCTTTAATGACACACCATTTCAATTTGTTGTGAACGTGCTATGAATTCCTTGTGTAGTTAAATATTTGCTGATATTTAGCTAGCTAGTCTAGATATTTATTTATCAAACAACCAACCGACCGTGCCCCTGCGAAATCAGTTGGGTCAGCTATACTATATATTGTTCCGCTTTATTTAGTTCAGTTCATTCTAATACAACATTTGCCTCTTAAAGCAAATTAGGTGCCTCCAAATCTTACTCATGTGTACACTCCACGGTTAACTAGTTTAATCCCATTCAGTTGGTATTGCCTAAATGGATAATGCTGTTATGCTGTTCTATTTATAGACCTGAGTAAAATGGTGAGTTGGTTCTTAAAAGCGGCAAAAATCTTGCTTGATTAATCTTAATAGAGTAACAACATACCCTGAGTCTGGGGAGGGTAGTGTGTATGCAGACCTTAACCCTACCTTGTGAAGTTAGAGAGGCTATTTCCGATAGACTTCGGGTCAGTAAAGCATTTCAAAGCAGGTTTGAACAGGAAATACAGTAGTGAAGTAAATAATGTTGGAAAGAACAGTGCAACAACAAATACTACGATAACCGAAGCAAAGGAAACAACAGATAATATTAATATCGAAGAATAAGATAATAGGAGAGTCCAAACAATAATGTTTAATTATGTGCTCTCTTTATCAAGTGTTTAATTATGTGCTCTAATTAAATGCTGATATTTGATTGCAGGTACAGGCGTGTGGATCAATGGTGACAGAAGAGCAGCCACATGCTATGTTAATACCAATGGAGTTTTTCCTCATGGGATATGGACTATTCAGACCAAATCAGTTCAATGGCAGCCCTAGAAGTCCTCTCAGTCCATCTTGCATTGCTCCTGAGCTTCTCTCTCCAGAAAGCATGGGCTTAAAACTCAAACCTATCAAGACTCGGATTGCATCCAAGATCCAAAAAAAATAATACTGGATTCTATTAAAACTATGTAAATTTTGAAATCCCTATAGTTTTCATTTGTGGTTAGTTTTGGGGGATATTTAAGGGTCAAAAGGAGTGTAGATATGGATTGTAGATAGGAAAGTGAAATTCTTTAATGGATATAGGGAGGGAAATATTGTGATTCATTCATTGTAGGCAGAAAGATTCATAAAATATATTGCTATTCTGAGTTGTATTTGTAAATCATAAAGGAGACACATTTGTCCATGATCATGATGAACGAGTAATAAGACAGCAAATGAGTTGGTGGAGTAATATTTTCTGGTGATGGATGACTACCCTCCTATATAAAATTGATTTAATAAAAGGAACACACAGCTAGCAATTGATGGGTGAAACCAGAAGTCATTTTTATAGCACTAATAGTAGAATTGTGTTGGGACTTTTTGCAAGAGGCTAATTTGTGGCCTCAAGTCCCTGACCAATTAGTTAATGGATTAAGTAAATCAAAAGCAAAATTGACCATTGTCAAGTAAAACTTGCATGTGCTCCTAGTTCAGACGAGATAAAAGTATGTTCACACGGGATGAAGGATTAACATGCCTAGAGAAACAATTTTACTTGCAATCCATGCATCTATTGAATATTTGGTGTCTGCATTGGGTAAACAAACTTAATGACTATCATTAGAGAAACACATGAAAATTCAGAATTAACCAGAAGATCAACAATTTGATATAGCAAGACGAAAATATAAATGGAAATTTTATTTAAGATATCATCAAAATTCTTGGAGCAGATTATTTTTCTTCTTAAAATCATGTGCAAAACAACAACATGCAAGCCTCATTTAACGCTGACTCTTCTGAGATAAAATTATATGGATGGTCAGTGTGAATTAGGGTTGTGTCTAATTTCTTCAACTCACGCAAACTTATTAGGATATTTTCATCGTCAAAACTGAAAGATAGAATAATTTCTCTTGGGATTCCTTTCATTATTCACAATATATATAGTTGTACAAGATTGATTCCTAATATGGTACGAATCCTAACTTACCTTACAAAGGTTGATTCCTAATACAATTAGAATCCTAAGTTACCTTAAATATACATCTATCATAATTACAAAATATACGGAGACTATTATGAGAATATTCGCTAATACTCCCCCTCAGACGGAGCAGGAGGAGGCCGAATGTTAAGGCTGGATCGGAAGTCGATGAAGAGTTGTCGCGGTAGTCCCTTTGTGAAAATGTTTGCATACTGATAAGATGAAGGCACGTGTAAAATTTTGACCTGACCACAGGCAACCTTCTCTCGCACAAAGTGGATATCCATCTCAATATGCTTAGTCCGCTGATGTTGGACTAGATTATGAGACATATAGATAGTAGATATGTTGTCACAATAGACTATAGACGCCTTGCATAATGGACACTGGAGCTCTAAAAGAAGATTTCGGAGCCAACAGATCTCGGCGACAACATTAGCAACCCCGCAATATTCTGCTTCAGCACTCGAACGGGATAGCGTGGCCTGCCACTTGGCGGACCATGAGATAAGATTATCCCCAAGAAATACACAATACCCTGAGGTGGAGCGACGTGTGTCGGGGCATCCTGCCCAATCTGCATCCGTGTAGGCTAGCAACTTGGTTGGGGCAGAGGTGTATAGATGTAAACCAAAGTCTAATGTGCCCTTAACATATCTGATAATACATTTGAGGGCGGTAAAATGGGACTCTCGTGGGTCGTGCATGAACAGACACACCTGCTGAACGACATATGCAATATCAGGCCTAGTGAATGTAAGATACTGAAGAGCACCTGCTAGACTCTGATATAGAGTGGGATCAGAAACTGGCGCACCGTCATTGGTACTAAGCTTGGATTTTGAGTCCACTGGAGTTGGCATAATTTTACAATTTGCCATCTTGGCCATGTACACTATCTCTTCTGCATACTTACGCTGACGCAGGAACATAGTGGCTGCAGATCTTGTCACCGATATACCCAAAAAATAACTTAGCTTGCCCAAGTCAGTCATAGCAAATTCAGTTTTGAGTAGAGCAATGATTTCATTCTTCAACCCGTCAGATGAGGCAGTAAGAACAATGTCATCGACATATAATAGCAAATATGTAGTGCTGCTACCTCAGTGAAAAGTGAAGAGAGATGTATCACACCTGCTACATACAAAACCAATCTGCAGAAGATACCTGGCGAACCGATCATACCAAGCGCGGGATGCCTGTTTCAATCCATACAATGACTTCCTGAGACGACACAAACTGCGGAGCTGCCGGATGAACAAAGCCAGGAGGCTGATGCATGTACACAGTCTCTTTCAAATCCCCATGAAGAAACGCATTATTAACATCAAGTTGATGAATCGATCAATGCATGACCATAGCAATACTGAGAACATTCCGAATAGTGGCCGGTTTAACAACCGGACTGAATGTCTCACCACAATCAATACCCTCCTGCTGATTAGTGCCATTGGCAACTAGTCTTTCCTTATACCTCTCTAAGTCACCACTGTCTCTGAACTTGTGACGAAATAGCCACATACACCGGCTAACATTCACACCAGCTGGTCTAGGTACCAAATCCCAAGTGTTCTTCTTGGTTAAAGCGTTAAATTCCTCGCACATGACCGCATTCCAATTTGGGTCCAGTTTTGCTAGTTTTGGATTTTTTGGAATGGGTGATAAGGTTTGTGTGGAGAGATTGAATTGAACCTTGGGTTTGAAGATCCCGTATTATGCACGAGTCTCCATGCGATGTGAGGGCAGTGGTGGTGGGTCATTGTGAGGTTCTTTGGTCCACCGGTTACGGACGGTGGGCGCAGATGTCGGTGGTGCAGGTGACTCGGTCAGAATTTGTAGGGGTGAGAAAGGAGCTGGTGGGGTGGTGTCGGACAGTGGCGAGACTGTCAGAACAGTGGGCTGCTGTTGGTATAGATTTTGGATGACCGGGGACAAACTTGGTTCATCGAGAAAGATGTAATCGGTGGTCTGAAATTTCCGGAGATTTGAAAAAGGAAAGGTTGTCTCGTCAAAGTTGATGTTATGGGAGACGATGATTTTGCGAGTAGCAATGTCATAGCACGAGTAGCCCCGATGATTAGGAAATAGACCAAGGAAGACACATGGAAGAGTGCGAGGGGAAAATTTATGGGGTGCAGTGGAGTCTATGTTGGTGTAGCATAAGCATCCAAAAATACGTAGGTGATCATATGATGGTTGCCTACGGTATAAGATTTCTGTAGGGGTTTTGTTTTGGAGTGTGCTAGTTGGTAAAATATTTAAAAGGGATTCTACCATTTTGACAACATAGACCCAAAAAGGCGGTGGTAGGCAGGCATGAAACAGAAGTGTGCGGACCATGTTATTGATGGTACGTATAATTCTTTCAGCCTTTCCGTTTTGGGAAGAAGTATAGGGACAAGAAAAACGGAAAACCATGCCTTGTTTAGAACAAAAATTGTGAAATGCCGAGTTATTAAATTCACGTCCATTATCACATTGGAATGATTTAATAGGTTTTTCAAATTGTGTCTTAATGAATTTTTGAAACATGAGGAATTTTGCAAAAACTTCAGATTTGAATTTCAGTAGGTAAATCCAGACAAAATGTGAAAAATCATCCAAGAATACTAGATAGAATTTACGACCCAAAGAGCTAGTAATCAGAGATGTTCACAAATCAGCATGAACAATATCAAATGGAGAAAAAGTAACAATGTTTGATGACATAAAGGGAAGACGAGTATGTTTTCCTAGTGGACAAGAAAAACAGTGTTGGGCAATTTTCCCATTATTACATTGAATACGCTTAGAAGTCCTAAGAAAAGTAAAAACTGGGTCTCCGGGGTGTCCGAGTCTGTTGTGCCAAGTTGAGGGAGAGATCGCCGTAAGGGATAGAGGTGCTTGCGGTCTGACAGCGGAAGATTGAGTGAATGGGTAGAGGTCTCCCACACTATTGCAGTGTGTAAGAATTTTCCCTGTATTGAGTTCTTTCACAGAAAAACCAAAAGGGTCAAATTCGACAGACACAGAATTATTACTAGTGAATTTTCTAACAGAGATTAAGTTTTTAATGATGTTAGGTGTGTATAGGATGTGGTTTAGGGAGAAATGTGGGTGTGGATGTTCGGTGTGTGTGTTACCATAACCTTCAATTAGAATGCGATGACCATTGTCGACAGTAATAAATTGAGGACACTTTAACCGACGTAGTTGAGATAGGTTACCTGACGATCGGGTGAGGTGAGATGTGGCTCCGGTGTCCATGTACCAATTATCGTCAGGCTGTTGAAGGTTCACGGTAGTGTAGGCCTGGCCCAAGGCAGTCGGGGCCAGGCTGTCTTCTTCTTCTGCCGCTGCCGCAATTCTTCCGCGATTCTTCTTCTTCTTTGGGCTATTGTTCTTTGGGCTTTGCGGCCAGGTGGGCTATTCTTCTTCTGGTTGTGCCCTCTGCTGCGATTCTTTGGTTCGATTCTGCTGGCCTGGCTGCTTCTTGGTTGCGTTGGTCCTTTCGCCGGCCCTTGCCTTTGTGGTTGCGACCTCTGCCGCCACGACCTCCGCCATGGCTTTCTTTGCTCTTGTTGGACTGCTGCGACTCTTGGTTCTTCTTGGCCGCAGGTGTTGTCATCCCGTCAACGGCTAAGGCCTTTTGATTGTGTTCCTCTTATTTAACACGTCTAGTTTCTTCCAACAATAGTTGTGAGCGTGCCTTGTTGAAACTTGGGAGAGGGTCGGCTTGTTGAATCATTGTTGCGAGTGTGTCATATTCACCTTTTGGTAAACCCGCAACAAGTTGAAGCACCATCTTGGTTTCTGAAACAGAAGTCCCGACGTTGGATAGTTGATCGGTTATGAGTTTCAGTTGCTTACAATATTCGGACATGTTGTTAAAATTCTCGAGGCGGGTATTATTGAATTGCTCTTCCAAATATACGGCCCGAGTATTTTTATTGTCCTGAAAGATTTCTTCTAGCCGGACCCAAAGTTCACGTGCCGTAGCACCTGTTTTCATGATAGTGCACAACAGGTCTTTGGAGATGGTGCCGTAGATCCATTGTTTGACGATGGCGTCAAGACGACGCCAGATTGAGTCTGTAACATCGGTTGGACGAGGAACAGATTCGTCAATATGATCGAGCACATTGTATGCACATGCATGAATGTAGAATAGTTCCATCCACATGGAATATTGACAGTCTTCTTGGACAAGAATTATAGGAATAAAATTCTTGATGTTGTTAACGGCGAATGCCGGATGAAAAGAAGATACTGAACGTTGAGAGGGGTTGTCAAGTGTGTCAGTGGATGAACCGGAATTTGTGGGGGAAGACATGGTTGTCGCCTACCGAGGGAAGGGAATTGTCTGGTTTGGCCGAGAAAGGGAAGAAACCAGGAAAAAAAATATGTGAAATCAGAAGAAAAACGCTGATTCCGGCCGAGAATGAGGAAGAGAAGGGATTTAGGTTTTAGGCTCTTGATACCATGAAAGATAAAATAATTTTCCTTGGGGATTCCTTTCATTATTCACAATATATATAGCTGTACAAGGTTGATTCCTAATATGGTACGAATCCTAACTTACCTTACAAAGGTTGATTCCTAATACAATTAGAATCCTAAGTTACCTTAAATATACATCTATCATAATTACAAAATATACGGAGACTATTCTGAGAATATTCGCAAATAAAAACAGCATAGCCAATTACCAAAAAATGCATTGAAATTGTGAGATAAAAAAACTGCCGCTACCAGAAGCAACAAGTGCTACCTACCTATGGAAAGCTTTTCATTTATCTTTTCTTTTATCTTACTCTTATTATTTAATAATCTAATTTATCCTTTACTCTACCTTTTATATATTGACTTCACCGCACACCGTATTTCATTTTAATAATATTGTAAGTTTGTTCTTGATGCATGAAATTATGAAACGAAAAAAAAAATCTATCCAAATATTATATTCATCAAAATAGTACGATGCAATACAATATATTATAAAACGCTAACTAACAATCATCCAAACAAGTTGTCAATATCCTCAATACGTGAGGTCGGAGAAGGGCGAACCACACTAATCTACTTTGACCTCACTTGATTTGACATCTACATTTAATTAAGGTTGGCCGGTGGGTCGGGTCGGCCCGGTCCCAACCTCGCCCTGACCCCGCCCCAATCCCCCTAAAAAAAATGGTGTCGGGACTCAAAAACGGGACAGGACCTGGACTCGTCCCGCGCAGGTCCGTTCCGCCCCAGACCCGCCCCGCCCCGACCCTCCTTTGGAAAAATGACCGTTGCACAACGGCCAATTTATAATTTGGCCATTGTGCAACGGTCATTTTTGGCCCCCCTACCCCCTTAATATTTATTTTTAACCCCTAAGTTACTATATTTATACTTTAACCCAATTTTTCAACTATAAATACCTCATTTTATCTCACAAATCTTCCTACAATCTATCTCTCTAATCTCTCAACTCAATCTATCTCTCTCTACAAGTCTACAATTACATTGCCTACTAAATATTTTATTTGCTCGTTTGTATAATTGTATCAAAATTAAAAAAATTGGGACTGAAGTTAGCAACTAGCTTGAGGATCATCCATCGAGCAAAGTTTCAATTTTCAACCTCGATTACAAGTCGACGTTTGGTACATTCGTTCCTTCTTTAAATTATTATTGTTACTTTATTTTAATTATCGCACTTAATTTCATTATATTTAATTATTTATTAGCATAATTAAAATGGAATGATTAAGAGGTATTTTTAAGGGTAAGGGTGATTCTTCTAGTAGGGGTAACAAAGGCAGAGGTACTTCTTATAGTCATCTTATTCCTAGACAAGATGATTTGATTGATTACACTCATATAGATTAAATTGAAATTTTTAATGATATACCATTAGATGATGAGATATATTCTGCAACTCAACCAGACTTTAATTTAGAAGATAATCTAGATGACACACCCACTAATCTAGATGACACACCCACTAATCTAGATTACACACTCACTAGTGCACCTCAAACTGAAACTGGAACGTCTTATATTCCCCCTAGTATGAGACGAGGCCCCACACAACGAAAATTAAAATATGATGCATGAGATTTTTTTGATAGGGACCAAGAGAATCAAGTAGTTAGATGTAGAATTTGTAAAAATGTTTATAAATTTAAAATGGGAAAAGGTCAGGGTGAGACGGGAGGTTTCTTGAGACATGTCCAAGCTTTCACAAAGTTAGGTGGGATGAATACGAGGCTACAAAGTCGGGTGATCGGGACAAGGTTCACATAGTGTCCCGTACCAAGTACATGGTCAAATTAACCCGACGACGGGGGGAATTGTAGGTCCTAAATACGATAAACATAGAGATAGGGAAGCAATAGCAATTAGTTGCAGTGGAGGGTTTGCCTTTTTCATTTCCTTCCTCTCTTGGTTTTATTCATTACATAAGAGATATGTATAATCCTGCTTTTAACGGTTTTCCTAGATCAATTGTTAGGAGAGACGTTTTTAAATTTGCATACGAATATCAACAATATTTACGTTATGCATTATATCATTTTTCTGGCAAAGTATCTATCACTTCTTATATAGGCCGTAGTACTAACGGCCATGATTATTTAACTTTAACATGTCATCGGATAGATCATAATTGGTCTATGCAAAAACGTATTTTAACATATATATATATTGATGATAGGCACACTGGAAATTTTATTGCAGAAAATATTCATCAAATTTATGATTATTATGGTATAACTGACAAAATAATGATTGTTACGTTAGATAATGCTTCTTCTAATAATTATGTTGTGAGACTTTTAAAAAAATCTATTAACTCCATCTTTTTCTAATCATTTTCATATAAAATGTGTGTCATATTTATGATGGTCTATCACTTTTTGAAGACATTTTTAATAAAGTACAATTTGCTATAAACTTTATTTTTAAAAGTAATAGAATACAAAGAAAAAAAGAATATAAAAAAAAATTGTCACGATTGTGGATTATCTTTTAGAAAAATTCCTGAAGAAGTAGCGACTAGGTGAAATTTTTTATATGAATAATTACTTGTTGCTTACGATTATAGAAAACCTATAACTTTATTTTTTAACGCCCATAATCGAAATCCAACTGATATGCTTATAGATAATGACGGGGAACAAATTTAAGAACTTATTGGATTTTTAGAGAAATTTTTTCAAGCAACTAAAGAATTTTCTGGTATATATTATCCTACTATTTCAACTACGTTATTTTATATGGCTCTAATATTTTTGTTACTTAATGAATATATGGAAAAATCATCTTATAAGGCACCTATTAAAAAAATATTTTTTTTCCTATTCCACTATTTATATTATTGGTGTTGTATTAAATCCGATTATTAAAATAGACAGTTGTAAAACACTTATTAAAACTATTTATGATTGTATAGCAGTACTTCCACATTCAACTCCAAAAAACACAAATGAATAACTACCTAAGGAACCAACTAAAGAAGAAGTTTTTCCTAACATACACGATGAATGTAAAAAAATATATACGTATTACCAACAAAAAAGTGCTAGCAATCAACCGGCTTCTATACCATCTTCTTCTTCTACAATACAACCTTATAAAAAACATGTTTCTGCGGCTAGTAGTGAAAGCCTTAGAAAAAGAATGTTTAGTGGTTCCACTACTAATCAAGTTAGCAAGTTTGATGTTTTTGTTTTGCAGGGTGTTGTACCATATCAAGCAGTTCTCAATGAAGAAGGACGTGAAGACTTGCTTAAATACTGAAGGGACAATGAAAAGACATTTTCAACACAAGCAAAGATGGCCCGAGATGTATTGAACATTCAAGCGTCATCAACAACATCTGAGAGCGCTTTTTCTGCTGGAAGATTTCAAATAAGAGAGCATAGACACTCATTAGCGGGAGACAGCTTGGAGATCAACGAAGAAGACGATGAAAACTACAACGAAATCTTGTCCGACGGGGTGGAAGAGATGTCGACCAATTTGACCAACAAAAATCCAATTCCAACCGAAGAACCACAAGACATTGTGAAGAAATTAGAAAAGGTGTTTATAACTATGTAATTTTTGTAATTACAATTTTACTATGTTATTTGCAACTTTCAACACCACAAAGTTGCAATTTTTGAAATTGTATTACAAAAAAATCATATTTCTATTAAATAATATAAGAGGCACAAAAACAGCCTTGAGATATTTTTATTACACTATTTTGTTCAATTATTGAAGTGTTTATATATGTTATTTTTTAAATTAAGAGTAAAAAAATGGAAAAACCCGATCCCGACCCCGCCCCGCCAAGACCGGTCCCCTTTTTCGATTGGACGGGACATCAGCAGATCCTGCCAGTCCCGGCCCGCCAATCCCGCCCTCCCCCAGTCCCATCGGGTCCCGTCCCGCCCCAAACCCACACCATTGGACACCCTTACATTTAATGAACACTTCAAGATCGACTATCACCTGCTTCTTAATAAACTTGGTAGGCGATTGGACATCATCTGGTCAAGATTTAAAAAAAAGTACTCCTTCCATTTCATTTTATGCAGCAAAATTAATAAATACAAAGTTTTAAGAAAAATAACTTTTTAAAAATTTGTGATTTTAAATGTCATAATATTTTTATGGCAAAAACTTTGAAACTAGTTATCCTAAACATATCACAATATTTGTGTCGCTGTAAAAACTTCTCATTAAGAGTTAAATAAAAAACTTAAGTTAAATATTACCACAAAGGTAATGCTTACATCATGCCCTCCTCAGATCTCACTTGTGAGATTGATTATACTGAGTACGGTGTTTCCAAATTTTAAAAATCGTCATTCTTTTTCAAATGGACTAAAATAAAATGTTGCCACATAAACTGAAATAGTATTTACAGTTTTAGTTGAAAAGGATACCTAGAAGCTGAAATTGTCTTTGAATCTTTAAACTTCAAATAGTACTACATTTCAAGCTTGAAGTTATCTGAAATAGTCTCCAAATATAATATCAAATTTTGGAACCAAAATCTATGGATTAACTGGTCTTTAGTAATCAAATCAGGTAGCAACATTTTCCATCATAATTTTTGTCGTATATTTCTAAAAAGTACTACAAACCTTTGTTACCCACAAAGACTCAATACGCAAAGAATTGACAGATCTTTTTGGCAAACATATCATTTGTGTAGGAACAAGAAAACAGACTTGCAGAAAATCAATGAATTGAGTGAAACAAATGGAGGTCATATATCAGCGGTATCCAGTAAACTGTAAAGTAAGACTTCATACGCTAAACACTCGTAGTATGTACTATCAGCTATTTACACTTGTCAACTTGACACTTTTAAGAGGCCTGAATTAGACACCAATTCCACAAACTCAAACTAGAGACTAAAGAATATAAACAATTGCAATACAAATGAACGAGGTTGTACAGAGTAGTCCCCTGAATAACACCGTACCGGAAACAAATGCCAGAAAACGTTTGCAGACAGATCTATACACTGATCTACATATGGTGACAAGTTTCCGACATATCGAAGAAAATCATCCGATGTTGGCGCATAAAAGGAGCTTCATGATGATCAATCGTCCAATCAATCAACAACAGCCTTCGCACTCTTGGGCACCTGTTGCCCAGCATAAGAATGCCATCAGGTAAAGTGTGAGAATCGCTTTACTGGTTCATGTTTCTATTTATTATCATGAATCATGAGGGCCTTGGATCAGCACAGTAATACGCTTAGAAATGTCTGCACGCATGATATCTCCTTTAGATCCAATCTGGGATAAAAAAATCATTTTGAAGATACCTCAAAACTCTTAGCTAACCTGAGTATTCCGAGAAAAACCATTGAAAGTGTGCAGGCTGATAAAACTGAGAGAATCAGCTATTTTTAAGGAAAAGAGCTACCTCATTTGGTATATCAGGGGAAAACCATCGCAGTAGAACTCCAAGGCGCACAACAGCAGGAATTAGCTTGAATAGCAACGGGGTTGTAACCTGCAGAAATGTTTTGGAGTGAGCATAAATTATTATTTTTATAAAATATACCCCTCCGTTCCAAAAAGATTGCCTTCGTTTGACTTGACACAAAGTTTAAGAAATAAAGGAAGACTTTTGAAATGTGTGATCCAAAACAAATCTTAGATATTTGTGTGGTTGTAAATCATCTCATAAAGTTAAATTGTTTTTAAATATAGAAAGATTCCAATCTTTTTGGGACAAACTAATAGGGAAAGTAGGACAATCTTTTTGGGACAGGGGGAGTAGCAGTTACTTCCTCTGTCTCAATTTATGTGATATAGTTTGACTGGACACGGAGTTTAAGAAATAATGGAAGACTTTTGAATCTTGTGGTCTAAAACAAGCCAAAGATATTTGTGTGACTATAAATCATCTCGTTAAGCGTAAAAGGTAAAGGTAAAGTTAAATTGTTGCTAAATAAGGAAATGTATCATTCTTTTTTAAACGGACTAAAAGGAAATGTATCACATAAATTGGGACATATGGAGTATTTCTAATTATTGTCCCCCACCCACCCCCACCCCCAAAAAAAAAGAACTGCAATGGCCCATGTAGAGGCTCATCAGTACCACAAATCTGGACCACGCGATTCAAACATAATAACCAGCAGTACCTTGATGACAAAGGGGAAAAGATCCAAAACTGAGACTTCCAGAATGGACTAGCAAACTAAGCATACTAAGAAACCTGGGCTACTTTTGCAGACAACGGAGCACATTGAGTAAAACGCAGGATATGGGATGTGTAAGACCCAAGCCCGAACTAGCTTTGGTAAGCCCTTTTAGATATACATCTAAATGATACTCCCACATTATACTTTTGTTCCTACCTTTCCCTTTATATATTTGACCTCAATAAACTTATGGGCGAACCCTTTTATTTGTTTGGGCTAGAACCGAGGGAAAATAGATCGCGTAATCTACAAACATTTTCTCATTCTCGTGTAGAAACTTTTAATGCCCTTTTCTGCAAGTAAATCTATCCACAGGTAACTCACCTTCAATTTGTCCACACAAGGTACAGCAGACAATAATATCAATGCCGCTAAGATTGGTAAAGCTATCCAAGAAGACAACAACAACATTTTGATCAAGTAAATTTTTTTTTTTGATCAAGAACAACATACCCAGTGTAATCTCACATTCAAGTATATTTTATATTTTTTATCCGATCATCATTCAAGCATTTTCACTACCAACCCTTCCAAAATGGAATCAAATAAACCGCTTAATTCAGCCCTTAAGTTCAGCATGCAAAATGCCACATGTCTGAAGCATCTTTCAGATGCAGCTGCTCTTTCCTCAAAAAGGCACAAGCATTGAGCATGCAACAACTAAAGCTGGCCAGTGGGCCAAGTCGGCCCGGTCCCGCCCCGAACCCGATTAGTTAAAAAAAAAAAATTGGTAGCGGGACTCGAACCGGGACGGGACAATGTCTCGTCCCGCCCCAGTCCTGCCAATCCCGAGCCCACCCCGATCCCGCCCGTAACCCCCCATTTGCAAAAATGATCGTTGCACCAACGGCCATTTTAGATTTTGGCCGTTGTGCAACGGCCATTTTTGGCCTCCCCTCCTCCACCAACCCCCCTACCCCTTAATATTTATCTTTAACCAATAAGTTATTATATTTACACTTTAACCCAATTTTCCAACTATAAATAACTCATTTTCTCTTCATCGTTCTCACAAATCTTCCTACAATCTCTCTAATCTCTCAATCTATCTCTCTACAAGTCTACATTGTTTACTAAATATTCAATTTTATTTATTCATTTGGGAATTGGGAGTGAAGTTGGCAACTAGCTTGAGGATCTTCCATCGAGCAAAGTTTCAATTTTTAACCTCTCGATTACACGTCGACGTTACGTCGGCGTTTGGTATATCCATTCCTTCATTAAATTATTATTGTCTGTTGATTTTATTTAGCGCACTTAATTTTATTATCTTTAATTATTTATTATCATAATTAAAATGGAAGGATTAAGAGGTATGTTTAAGGGTAAGGGTGCTTCTTCTAGTAGGGGCAACAAGGGCAAGGGTACTTCTTCTAGTCATCCTATTCCTACACAGGATGATTTTGTTGATACTGAACATTTTCCTACAATACCATTAGATTTAGGCGAGGAGCTATTTTCTGAAACTCAAGAAAACTTTAATTTAGACGATGATCTAGATGATACACCCACTAATGTTGATGACAACACACCCACTAGTGCACCTTCAACTGAAATGACTCCTATTCCCCCTAGTATGACACGAGGTCCAGTAAAACGACCATTAAAATCAGATGTATGGATATTTTTTGATAGAGGCGTAGAGAATCAAGTAGCTAGATGTAAATTTTGTAAAGATGTTTTAAAATTTAAAACAGAAAAAGGTCACTATGGGACGGGGGGTTAATGAGACACGTAGTAAGGGCTCATCTAGCTAGGTATGCCCAATACCAGGCTTCAAAACCGGGTGCGCAAACACCCGCTCCATCGGGATAAGGTTCACATACTGACATCGTCTCCAGGACCAAGCTGGTCAAATTAACCCTATGACGGGGGGAATTGTAGGCCCTAAATACAATAAACATAGAGATAGGAAAGCAATATCAAAATTAGTTACTGTGGAGGGTTTACCTTTTTCATTTCCTTCATCTCCCGGTTTTATTCATTACATTAGAGATATATATAATCCTGCTTTTAACGGTTTTCCTAGATCAACTGTTAAGAGAGATGTATTTAAATTCGCACATGAATATCAACAATATTTACGTTATTCATTATATCATTTTAATGGCAAAGTATTTATCACGTCTGATATAGGTCGTAGTACTAACGGCCATGATTATTTAACGGTAACTTGTCATTGGATAGATTATAAATGGTGTATGCAAAAAAGTATCTTAGCGTATAGATATATAGATGATAGGCACACTGGTATTTTTATTGCAGAAAATATTTATCAAGTGTGCCATTATTATGGAATAACCGATAAAATTATGACTATTACATTAGATAACGATTCTTCTAACAATTACGCTATTACAATTTTAAAAAATAGTTTAACTCCATCATTTCCAGATCATTTTCATATAAAATGTGTGTGTCATATATATAACTTAATTGTAAAGGATGGTCTATCACTTTTTAAAGACATTCTTAGTAAAATACAATTTGCTATAAACTTTATTTTTAAAAGTAATAGAGTACAACGAAAAAAAGAATATAAAAAAACTTGTCACGATTGTGGACTACCTTATAGAAAAATTCCAGAAGAAGTATCCACTAGGTGGAATTCTTTATACGAGCAACTACTTGTTGCTTATGACTATAGAAAACCTATAACTTTATTTTTTAACTCTCATAATCAAAATCCAGTTGATATGGTTGTAGATAGTGATTGGGTAAAAATTTCTGAACTTATTTATCAAGTGTGCCATTATTATGGAGTAACCGATAAAATTATGACTATTACATTAGATAACGCTTCTTCTAACAATTACGCTATTACAATTTTAAAAAATAGTTTAACTCCATCTTTTCCAGATCATTTTCATATAAAATGTGCGTGTCATATATATAACTTAATTGTAAAGGATGGTCTATCACTTTTTGAAGACATTCTTAGTAAAATACAATTTGATATAAACTTTATTTTTAAAAGTAATAGAGTACAACGAAGAAAAGAATATAAAAAAACTTGTCACGATTGTGGACTACCTTATAGAAAAATTCCAGAAGAAGTATCCACTAGGTGGAATTCTTTATACGAGCAACTACTTGTTACTTATGACTATAGAAAACCTATAACTTTATTTTTTAACTCTCATAATCAAAGTCCAGTTGATATGGTTGTAGATAGTGATTTGGTAAAAATTTCCGAACTTATTGTATTTTTAGAGAAATTTTTTCAAGCAACAAAAGAATTTTTCGATATATATTATCCTACTCTTTCAACTATGTTGTTTTATATAACTCTAATATTTTTATTACTTAGTGAATATATGAAAAAACCAGCTTATATTGCAGCTATTAAAAAAATGTTTATCAAAATAAAAAAATATTTTATTCCTATTCCCACTATTTATATTATTGATGTTGTATTAAATTCGACTATTAAAATAGACGGTACTAAATCACTTATTGAAACTATTTACGATTGTATAGAAGTACTACCACCTCCAAGTCCAAAAAATCCAAATCACCCACCACCTATTGAACAAACTAAAGAAGTATTTTCTAGCGTAGAAGATCAATGCAAAAAAATATATAGGTTTTACCAACAAGAAAGTGCTAGTAACCTACCGGCTTCCATACAATCTTCTTCATCTTCAACACAACCTCACAAAAGACATGTTGTTTCTGCGGCTAGCATTGAAAGCCTCAGAAATAGAATGTGCGGCCGTACCGCTACTAACCAAATTAGCGAGTTTGATATTTTTGTTTTGCAAGGTTCTGTACCGTACCAAGAAGTTATCAATGAAGACGGACATGAAAACTTGCTGAAGTACTGGAGGGGGAATGAAAAGACCTTTCCGACACTTTCAATGATGACCCGAGATGTTTTGAACATTCAAGCGTCATCAACTGCGTCTGAAAGCGCTTTTTCTGTCGGCAGATATCAAATAGGAGACCATAGACACTCATTAGCTGGAGACAGCTTGAAAATTGCAGTATTATTCAGAGATTGGATACGAGCGGAGCAGAGAAGGTGCGGTCAACCGGAGATCAACGAAGAAGACGAAAACTACAACGAATCAATTTGACCAACAAATACCAATTCCAACCGAAGAACCACGGGAAGTTATAAAGAAACTAGAACAGGTTTTTTTAAGAATGTAATTTTTTTAATTGCAATTTTATTATGTAATTTGCAACTTTTGTAAAACACCACAAAGTTGCAATTTCGACAATTGTATTTGTATTACAAAAAAATCATGTCTATTAAATAATATAAGAGGCACAAAAACAGTCTTGGGATGTTTTTATTACACTATCTTGTCTTGTTTAATTATTGAGTTTTTTTTATACATATGTTATAAAAATAAAAAAAAAGGAAAACCCGCCGGAACCCGATACCAATTCCGCCCCGACCCAATTCCGACGGGATCGGGATCGGGACGGGACTTCGGCAAGTCCCGCCTGACCCCGCCAGCCCCGATCCCGCCCCCTTCCCCCGCCAAACCCGAGCCCGGCCCACTGGCCAGCTATAGCAACAACAGGCTTTTGATTGGACCAGTTAAATAAAAAGCATTCATCAGATGAGTCAACTTTCTACATCCCAGCCCATGCAAACAGACATTTTCATAGAAGTACACTATCATCGAAACATATAGCATCTGAAATGAGAGGAACATATCGAGGCAGACTAATGCTATGTTCAAAAGGTGCAGTGAGTTCAGACTGCAGCACACGGAACCCAGAACCCATTTAACATAAATGCCAACAACCAAAACAGACTTACTGAGAATACATAGAAGTCACAAAAGTGAGACTTAGGGCACATTTCTATTTTTTTCAAAAATGGAGAAAGCAACATATTTTACATACCAGACTAAGTGCAGTTGTTCCCAGAAGCAGCATATACACTTTACCCTGCAACAGTGACCAAATTCCATCACTCATCTCAAGGTCAATAGTTCATAACATCAACCTTGATTGAAATTACATAAAGGAGTGGCAACAAGCAAAGCATTACGAGTAATTTTACTTCAATTTTGATTTCATGCTCCACACAGATGTTCCATTGTCAATAAGGTAAGTAGTTTGTTGATGTAAAAGAGGAAAACTCATACAAGATACAGTACTCTAGTAAATACGACCAATCTCTATACATATAGGGACCTCATGAGTGCAAAAGGAAACTAGAAACCACGGATTATCCCTGGAAATATAAAATCATTTGCAATCCCAATCTTTTAAACAGATGTTACTCCCTATGCTACTTAAAATAACACATGACATCATATGAGCATACAAACTAATAGAAGAGAATTTTTATTTTCTACTTAGCAGAGTACTTTAACTAACCACTACCTCAATTAGATGAACATTTGAAGCGCGACTGAGAAGAACAAACGCAAACTCCCCTATTTGAGCCAGAGACATTCCAACCTGGGGATACCATTCAAAAAAGAACTTCGTAAGCAAAGCTAGAGGTACAAATACAGCTTTTCAACAACGGCTTCATTCAAGACACAACATTTTACTATCGGTAGACATAAAACAGTTCTGAATACTTGTTTTATTTGGAAACCCTACACACCCAAAGTATTCTCCACTTTTTCCCCTTGGTGACTCGAAACCCCAACCTCATAGAGGTGAAAGGAATCTCTACCACTAGAGCAAACTCTTTGGCCAAACAGTTTGGACTACTTACAAGAAGTGCAGCTTTGTTGGTGTAACCGAAACCCTTGACAACTGCAGCAACCACAATAGTTTTTATGATGACGACCAATATAACAGCTGCCACTAAAATATCGATATGATTCCAGAGAAAATGGACATGGATAAGCATTCCAATGCTGGATAGGAAAAGAGCAGCAAAGAAGTTCCGGATTGGTTCAATCTGCAACAAATGAAAACACCACTAAGAGGCAAGACCCATGACATGTTGTGGAATTGACATTTATCAATCTAAGCAAAAGATAAGAACTAATTAAGAATTAAGACCACAAATTTCAGCACGCTAAACTTTTGCAGCAATTATTCGCTCAGATTATAAGGACGGCGGATGCTAAGGATTCAGGTCTCAGCAAAAAAGATGATGATCCACCCACCCGTCCTCCACTTGTCCCAATAAAAACTAGGACGTTCTCAAAGCTGGAAGACTATTTGCTCATGTCATCCTAAATCTCAAATTCAATGGAAAAAGAATGCGGGGAACAAAAAATAATGATGGAACAATTGAGTGGAGATGGAGAAAAGATGATTTGATAACAAGGAAGGCTGTTTGGATCCTTGGGAATATTTGTCTATGGATGAGGAGTTCCACTGTGAAACTGAACAGACTAAGAATATGGTTATCGTGGGGCTTGAAGATGATACAGGATAACGATAAGAGGCTGAAAAGAGCTAGTCTGTTATAATCAAGCACTAATGATACTAGGGCAAAACGTCCTGATCTCTTTGGGGAGTTAACGAAACCGGAGGTATAATTTCAAACGACTGATTCTGAAAGAAAGAGGCTCAAAATGTTTGGCAGCCAGTAAGAGTCTCATGGATGCTAACGAAGAAAATGTTAAGAACTTGATACAGAAAATTTGACAAGCGGTTAGAATACACTAAGGCCCCGTTTGGACATGATTTGAAATAATGATACGAATTCAGGATGATTTAAAGTTGAAGTTTTGTTTGGACATGCAATTTGAATTTCTTAAGTTGTATTTTTCTCATAAACATAAAAACCCACAAGTTATGAAAACCATCAAAACTTCCCCACTTCTTATACAATCTTATCAAATGAGCGAATCATAATTCGTAACAACGTTACTACGCTCCTAGAAGCTATGTTGCTCGGACTCTTTAAAAATGTCAACGGGTACCTGTCGGATTCTCCAAGTCTATTTCTGGAGGATCTGACACGGGTGTTGCAGTATTTTTGGAGAGTCCAAGCAACATATCCTAGAAGACACAATAACAACAACATACCCAGTGTAATCTCACAAAGTGGGATCTTGGGAGGGTAGAGTGTACGCAGACCTTACCTCTACCTTGACAGGTAGAGACTGTTTTCGATAGACCCTCAGCTCAAGTAACACAAAAGCAACATCAGAATAGCAAGAAAATTAAAGCAAAAAGGACAACATGTATCAATAGAAAATTAAGAATAAGAGATATGTGAATGCTAAAATAAAATACAAGAAAATGACAGAAATAATACTGGGCCAGCCAAAAAGGAAGGTACTATTAATCCTACTCCTAGCCCGCTACCCTAATCCTCGACCTCCACGTCTTTCTATCTAGGGTCATGTCCTCGGTAAGCTGAGACTAGTCATATCCTGTCTGATCACCTCTCCCCAATACTTCTTCGGCCTTTCTCTACCTCTCTTCCAGTCCTCCATCGCTAGCCTCTCACACCTCACCGACGCATCTGTGTCTCTACTCTGGACATCTCTGAAAAATCTGTCTCGCCTCCTGCATCTTGTCCGCCACGGAGGCCACCCCTACCTTTTCCCGAATCTCCTCATTTCTGACCATATCACTCCTAGTCAGCCCACACATCCATCTCAACATCCTCATTTCTGCAACTTTTATCTTCTGAACATGAAGGTTCTTGACAGGTCAACACTCCGCCCCATACAACAACATAGCCTAGAAGACCTTTCTTTAAAATACAACCACTATTGATCGAACTTTAGTTCAATAAAAGAAAAATTGAACATGAAATTTAGTTGGTAAATGATTGGTAAGAGTAAATTTTGTTATAAATATACAACCAACTTTCAGATCTTTTTTATATTTGATATAAATGGTTGGTATATATCTATCAACTTATGAATCTTTTTTTACATTTGAGAGACAAAAAGCTATTGAAGGAAAGGGGTATGGATTTGACCAATGTGGCGGAGCATCTCTCGGAATTTCATGACCGTCTAATGCGAATAGGCTGGAATTGCTTCGCCCTAACTCCTTGCAAAGCTAATGAAGATTGGGTGAGGGAGTACTATGCAAACCTGAAGCGGGTGAGGCTGAAGGAGCCTGAACCTGAGATCAAAATTCAGGGCATTATGGTACCAATCGGGGCAGAGGTGATTAATGCCCTTTACGGCCTGTCAACCATCCTGCGAAGGCTATGGATGCCAAGGATGTTTGTGGGAATAGGGCATGATTGGTTGCACAACTGGTGGATGAGGAGAGTAGGGGAAGATCACCTGGGCCAACAAGAAAAGGAAAGTGGATTTGAACGTGAGCGGCAGTGAGGATGCTGATGATGGTTCTCAGTCGCAGTCGCAGCCACATAGGACGTTTGGTGCTATGAGCTCTCAGTTGAAGGGCATTCGAGAGTTGATCACCGAACTTCCTAGGATAACACTAGGATGCCGGGTGATCTTCCCCCTATTCTCCTCAGCCACTAGTTGTGCAACCAACCATTCCCCATTCCCACAAACATCATTGGCATCCATAGCCTCTGCAGGAATGTCCGACAAGCCGTAAAGGGAATTAATTACCTCAACCCCGATTGGTACCATAGTGCCCCGAATTTTGATCTCAGGTTCATGCTCTGTCAGCCTCACCTGCTTCAGGTTTGCATAAAACTCACTCACCCAATCTTCATTGGCTTTGCAAGGAGTTGGCAAAGCTATTCCAGCCTATTCGCATCAGACGATCATGAAATTGTGCAACCAACCACGCCCCATTCCCACAAACATCCTTGGCATCCATAGCCTCCATAGCCTCCGCAAGATGGTCCGGCAGGCCGTAAAGGGCATTAATCACCTCAACCCTGATTGGTACCATAGTGCCCCGAATTTCAATCTCAGGGTCAGGTTCCATCAGCCTCATCCGCTTTAGGTTTTCATAGAAATCCCTCACCCAATCTTCCCCCTATTCTCCTCAGCCACAAGTTGTGCAACCAACCACACCTATTCCCACAAACATCCTTGTCTGCCGAAGCGAGGTCGTCGTCCCAGACCGAAACCCAACCGGTTTTTACCCTTTTTTTGCCCGAAAAATCCCTCCATTTGCTTTTTATGTGAACGTGCATGATGTATGGAGCCCTATTACACTAATATTTTACCCGATCTATATATCTACCCCATAACACCCACCAACAAAACTTTCAAAGATTTCTCAATCCACTAGCATGTTTCTACCCGATTTTATGATGCAAATCGTGCGTAGTGCAAGGATGTGAAACTTATCGACTAATGACGCTTGAGTTGTTGTTTTGGTTGGCGAGCTTGTCCTCGTGCCTTGATTTTTGCACCGTCCTTCGAATTCAGCTACGGTTTGTTGAGGGAATGAAAAGCAGTGGGTGTGGGGAAGTTGTTTTGTGAAGAAGAGAGAAATCGTGGAGGCGAAGGGGGGTGAGAAGTGTTTTGGGCAGGGTGTTGTTGAGAGGGTTTGGGAGTAGTTTCTAGAAGTATAGAGTGTGAGGGAGTGGGGGAACGATCGGTTTACTTGGTGACTCTTGAAATCTGTGATTTCCACCTCAGTGTAGTACCTTCCGTGTCAGCGTGGGAGCGGGTCCTCTAGCCACCCCTACGAAGTTTGCCTTTCCTTAATCGACTGCTTCGGCGGTATATTTTACACGTGCGGAGGTGCGCTCCTGAGCGCTAATTTTCCGTTGTTGCGAGGTTCTCTTATTGAAATTTACTGCATGTGCTTCCGTCTATAGAGCCTAAAGCTTAAACCATGGCAGTAAGCGTAAGTTGTCCTAGTCTCTCACCCAGCATTCGCCTTCTTCAGTGGCCAAGTTGAAGCGTTCAACGTCAGCCTACCACCTTTTTTTTCAAGGTTAAGCTTATTCAATTGAAGCTAATGCTATGGTGCCCTTCCCTTGTTCAAGAGAAAGCGAGGACTTTCTTTTAGCTACCGGCCCAAACAAAAGAGATTAGCCTCTTGATCGATCGATTGATTGGATCGAAGTACGAAGGGGTTGATTGAACTTCTGAAATAAATTGTCTCGTGAGGAGTATTTTTGTCCCACCTGGTTTGACTGTAAATCTATCTTTCGGGTATTATATAACTCTTGCGAAGCATCAGGCCCCCACCATTCTCTTATACTATGTGTTCCTTGCCAGATATTAAATTAGTGAGCCCGCATGACAGACGATGCTACGAATTCAGCAGTACCGATATTAAAGGACGCGATGTGATGTACGGTAGTGTGACCGATGGCATGGCACTATACCGCGAACCATTAAAGATGAAATTCTCTGAACGAATGGTTTATGATTATAGTAAGTTGTCTACATCGACTAGTCCGAATTGTTTGTAACGAGTACTACGATATAAATTAGAGTTGGTGAGGTGGTGTCCTGGTTATATCGTGTGACATTATTCTGGTCGTGTTATGCGTGATTTAGGAGAACCCCTTCTTATGGGATCGGGTCCCGAGTACATATTTTATAAACTACTTTATGCTTATCCCCGTTCGAGGATGAACGTTTGTTTAATTGGTATCTGATGTAACGACTCATTCGGTCGTTATGAACCTTCCGTCTGAATTCCTATCATATTCCTCGCTCGGGCACTCGCTGATGACTATTACACGTGAGAATTGTAACTCTTATGATCCGAAAAGAAGATTAATTGATCTAAAAAGATTTTGAGATCAGTGTCCGCTCCAGCGAGGTGATGTTGCCCCGGTGAGGTCGCGGCAGCGAAGTGATATCCACACTAGCGGAATTGTTAGGTCCGCACCTGCGAATACGTTCTCGCTTCTGCGCTGAGGCGAGGTGTCAAGTGTCTACGCCTTAGAGGTCCTCTTTTACGCCGAAGCGCGTCCGCGCCTACGAGGTCGGGTCCGCAGGGGCAAAATCGGTGTCTGTCCAGTGAGATTAAATGCCTTAAAATGCCCCACTTTCCAAAAATGTTGTATCTCGAAGTGAGGGCTCTCACATGGGAGCATTTCCCGTAGTTTTGACCTAAATCCTTTATGAGAGGTAAATCTTATCTCTTTTGATTGTGTTCATGTTTCTAGTCTTGGGATAGAATATAAATTGTGAAAAAAACATGAGTAGAAGCTTTTGGGTAAAATGAGTTTAGATGGGTCTTGATTAAAGGGTGAAAAATGAATTGGATAACCTTGTAATTGTGAATAGTTATTAGATTTGATGGAATGACCATGTTGAGGAGTTTAATTTGATTATGGAAACCATTTTCGTATTGGAGAAAACCTAGTGTCTAAAATTGGAGCTTTTATTTAATTATAAAATTGAGGGTCCAATTAAAGGTGTTTTTTCAATTAACTTAAGGACTTACTAGTGAGCGTGTTTTAAAACCTCTTTAGTAATACAGTTTGAATTTTGACACTGTGGGTCCGGGATGGGTTTTAGGGCCCTTTTGTATGATTGAGGACTAAGTCCTTGTGTGTGCTTGATTTGATATTAACGTGAAGAACATGTGTTAGACTACGGATTACTACGAGGCGTCCCAAAGAGTCGAGACGTGTAGAGGATCGACCGTTCGTGGCTCCTGCTCGGCTTTGATGTAGGCTACGATTTACTTTCATTAGACTACGATAGAAGTACATAATCAATTATAAATGTCGAGGGGTATTGGGCGTGTTTGGGGGTTTCACTCACATGGTTGTGATACACGTTTGAGTGGGTACTGGTGTTGAACTGTGATAATGGGTGATTTGGGGAATCAGCCTTAAGTTGATTCCGACTGCTGATTGATTGGGCTTGTTGCCATTATGTGGGTTCGTTGCCATACTTGTTATTGCTATGTTTATTCACCACATGTTTTAATGTGATATCCTGATTTGTACTTGGATTATATGTTCGTGAATTCTTGAAAGCATGTGACATTCATCTCTATACTTGGTTGCATCTCATTACATCATGATTTCTTGCCTTGTATTGTCATTTGCATTTCATACACTCATGGTTCTAATGATATTGATATTGGAGTGGTATGATAAATGTTGTGGGTCCAAGAGACCGGGAAGGTAAGAACACTGATGAGATTATGGCAACATTGAAATGATGATGATACGCAGATGAGCGGGTTGCACGCCTGCAACAGTTATTACAGCCAAGGGTTGGGCTCCGTAGAGTGTTGGATTGGTACTTGATGATTTGGCTGAGTATTATGATGGATTAGTGTGGAGATCGAGGATTAGGGTGGAAGGATAGTATGTAGTCGAGTGATATCGCATTGTAGGTAGGACAGGTAGGGGCCATCCCCTCTACGCATATCCTTAGTAGTATTTAGTAACTTTGTAGTTGTTTATTTTTTGATGTGTAGCATTATCTATTGCGCTTCTAATTTGTATCTTGCTATTTTACTATCCAATTTTGTGTCTGCGTCGTAATCCATTTCCTTTCTTTTAATTTATTTTATTTTATTTTCTTTCCTTTCCTTTCGAGCCGAGGGTCTTTTGAAACAACCTCTCTACCCTACAAAGGTAGAGGTAAGGTCTGTGTACATCCTACCTTCTCCAAACCCCACTTGTGGGATTACACTGGGTATGTTGTTGTATTGTGATGAGATGGATTGCTGGAGTGTTCTCATTTGAATTGGGTTGGATGCCATGTTGACTTGTTCGGTCGTTTGTTGGTCCTAGTGTCTACAACTTGTGAGATTAAGAATTTGCTGTTAAATTGTTGATTGTAATCGATGATGTTTGATCATACTTAGAGGTACTAAGTACGCAGAGGTGACTTCATGGTTGAGTAATTCACTTGGTAATGGGTTTAGTTAGGGATTTTTGGTGTGGTTGTTGTGTCGTCGTCGTGTGGTCTTACTTGTATGTCCTATGTGTGGAACTTCTGTTTTGATAGCTAAAAGTAAAGGAATGCTACTTGCTTATGACAAATGAAGAGAGTTAATGAACCAATGGGTGTTGCATGTATTCGTAGGTAGTTATACTTAAGGGCAGGGACTGGGAATTAAGGCGTTAGAGAAAATATTTTCTATCCTTAAGGTGGAAGGTGGAATGTCTAAGGTAACAGTTAAATGAACTGAGTGTTAACTTATCGCGTGTTGTCAAACTAGTGCGTGAGGTCAAACATGTTTTCTGGATTAATAGAGTAATTGAGGAACTTCGTGTTGGTTGTGATTCAGGAACATCTATGTTAATTGAGTGGGAATAATAAGGCGTTAGAGAAGTATTTTCTATCCTTAAGGTGGAAGGTGGAATGTCTAAGGTAACGGTTAAATGAACTGAGTGTTAACTTATCACGTGTTGTCAAACTAGTGCGTGAGGTCAAATATGTTTTATGGATTAATAGAGTAATTGAGGAACTTCGTGTTGGTTGTGATTCAGGAACATTTATGTTAATTGAGTGGGAATAATAAGGCGTTAGAGAAGTATTTTCTATCCTTAAGGTGGAAGGTGGAATGTCTAAGGTAACGGTTAAATGAACCGAGTGTTAACTTATCGCGTGTTGTCAATCAAACTAGTGCGTGAGGTCAAACGTGTTTTCTGGATTAATAGAGTAATTGAGGAACTTCGTGCTGGTTGTGATTCAGGAACATCTATGTTAATTGAGTAGTTACCATGAGCTTGTGTGAGTTGGGTGTCTATTTGATTGGTCAGTCTTATGTGATTGTGAGTTTACATGATGTAGTGGATCTTCTTATGAACAAGGTGACTTGGTGGTTTTATTTGTGAACAATGTGACCTATTGGCTTATTGAATTGTTAGTGTTAGGACTATGTGGTGTCAACTTGATATTTATCTCTCTTTGCGTATCTTCCATCGTTGTCGGCCTATGATACCTACGGGGTACGTTGTGTACTCATGCTACGTTTGCTGCATCTTTTATGTGGATGTAGGTACTCGGTCTATTCAGGTTGTGGTTTGGAGCTCGGGGAGTTGAGGCAGACCACTCATTCTGGTAGCCTTAGTTTCCATCTCATATAGACTGCCTACCTCGTTCGGGGTAGTGTTGTTGTATTTCTCATTCATTTCTTAGAGTCCTTTGTTGTAAGGATCGGTTATTAAAGATGTTTTAATGAAAACTAATATTTTATATTGTATTTCGTCATCTTCCACATTTTCTTAACCTTCTTAAAGTTGTATTTTGGATTGGTTCGCCTACTGGGGAATTGTGTAGGTACCACCGCGACGCCCGTGATTTAGGTCGTGACAGGAGAAAGCCACATAAGAGAATTCACTATGGAAGGAGGTGATCAGAACCAAATATGTGAGAACAGTAAATGGACTACTAAACCAGTGCACAACCCCCCTTATGGGGTCTGTGTATGGAAGTCCATTAGGAACTTGTGGCCAACCTTCATAAAAAGTCAAGCTTTGAAGTGGGAAATGGCGTGAAAGTATTCTGCGGGGAAGACCCGTGCATAACACAAAACCCACCGAAGCAACTTTTCCCTGATATTTCAACTTATGACAGCAACAGAAAGCTACTGTAGGGGAGCTATGGACAGAACAGAGGCGGAACTCACTTTTAAAGACTACTAGATGATTGGGAGCTAGATAGTATCACTGACTTCTATAATTCCCTAGAACAGTTTAAAGGGATGTCTACAACAGAAGACAGCATGTTATGGACAGGAGACAGTCAAGGAAAGTATTCTGTGAAGTCAGGCTATAGGGTGTATTATTATAATCAGAACAACAACCAGGTGGGTTGTTGGCCATGGAAGCTTATGAAAAGTGAAGATTCATTATAAAGTATGCTGCTTTATTTGGTTACTGGCTAAGAAGACAGTCCTAACTCAGGACAACTTAACTAGGAGGGCTTTTCCGTTATGCTCTACGTGCTATTTGTGTGGAGAGCACACTGTAGATGGGCAGACCAACTACGGAAAATTCTCCTCAGCCTTAGGGAAACTAGATGGGTAATGCCAGAGATTATAACAGATGTTTTAGTCAGCTGGGATAGGGAGGGCAGGTTATCCGATCAGAAAGAGAGATGGAGGATCGTCCAAGCATGCATCTGGCGGACATTATGGAAAGAAAGAAATCAGAGATGTTTTGAAGACAAAGGAAGCACTATCCAGAAGTTGAAGATGAATTGTTTAGTACTATTTTACTTTTGGTTTAAACAAGAATGTATAGAAGAGGCAGAAGATATTTTTTATGCTTTAGATAACAATTAGATAGGTGACAGGTGACCTCTTCTAACTCTATACTTTTGGGCTTGACCACACAACTTGTGCAGTCAACTTTATATGTAAGTGCTTGTTACCAGAATCAAAAAAGAAAAACTTCAGGGTGACGCATCGGCTGTGAGGCTCTATGCGCCCAAAACGTACACCCTACCAGTTGGACCGTGAACTTCAGAGGCATACGCCTCTCATATCCGACCACAGGCGGATTTCCGTGCACCTTCACCAGGATGCGCCCCAGTGCGCGGCCCAATAAACCACTCGCCACAGGAATATTATTTCAATAGCTGGAAAAAATAAGAGCATAAAACGTGATGCTCGTCGAAGCTCAAGCTCTTCGAATTCAGAAGATGACCATGTGGGGGCCCAAACAATCCAATAGTTTTGAACAACTGATGTTTGCAATTTAAATCAGGAAGAGGACTCTGAAATCCAATTTAAGGATTTTAAATTTCACACGGAAGTTTTTAACTTCCAGGTTGAAGACATCAAGGTGTTGACAAATATTAAATTTGGTGATATAGAACTACCAAAAAATCATGAATTCTTAACTCTTTGAATCAATTGGAAATTTAATAATCTGATACAGCTAAGTGTCAATTGAGGATCTTAAACCTTGAGTAGCATATGTCCTTCAGTTTCATGCCTACTTAAGCATGCTCACGAAACCAGTTACATGCAGCTAGGGAAGAGAAACATGACAAACAGCAGCCAGTAAATCGTTCAACTATATCTCCAATCCCAAACTAGTACTGTCAGTTATATAATCATCTATATCTTCTATTCAGTGCCCGCTTTATACCAAAGAATTGACTTCTAAGGAAAACTAGGAGTTCTTTAGAAACTACAGGTTCTCTAAATATCATACTTCTCTTTACACTGAACACATCATACTTCTCTTTACACTGAACACATCATACTTCTCTTTACACTGAACACATCATACTTCTCTTTACACTGAACACATTCTCTATGCAGACAGAAAAGGACCCCTGGCAAACAACGGAAGATTTAAGACCAAATGCAATGCGCGTATGAAATGTACATAAGATTGTACCTGTTCAAGAGTATGCGGAGCCAGATCAGTAGTTGATATCATCACTCCAGCAGCAAAAGAACCCAGTTCAAGACTTAAACCCAGCTTATCACTACACTGACAAGATGCAACAACCCATTTTATTCAGCCATGTGTGCTTACTAGCATATGCTTTTTGAAACTTACTAGCATATTCTTGAATAGTGATTTGACTGAAAAGCTATCAGGATGAATAGTTAAAAGGAAAAAGGGAAGTCAGGTGCATAGGCATGTAATTCAGAGATAGGAATGGAAGACAAACCCCAGCAACAAGCAAGCAGAAAGCTACAGATGCAAGTTGGTACAGTTCATTAGTCTGCATAGTATTCCAGTAAATCAAAGATTCAAAGTCACCCAAGGAAACAAAAGTGACAGTAAAATCATGCATTATTCAAGCAGATGCAAACTCACCTGTGACGATAGGCCTATCATCAGTCTAAGAAACCAAGGTACGCAAGTGCGGCATAGCATCGACAAAGTGGTCAAGAACATCAATAAAACCACCAATCTGTAATCCAAAGAAAAGTAGCAAATTAAGGGCATGATGGACCTTTAAAACATTCAAAAAATTGAATAGCGTCCGAAAATCGAAAAGAAAATCAGGAAAAAATTTGCAGGGTAAGAGGGAGTATCAAAAATAGAATTTTTTTTTAATAAGGTAACAGAGTATCAAAAATAGAATTCAAATTGTATGTACAACAAAATGAAATGCGCCCGAGAATATTTAGGTTGTGTCGCTTTATCTATGAGATATACATTTTACGCCCCCCATAAAGAAGTGCTTATTGTCAAAATAACATCATAGCTTAGCCTGACAAGTTCGGAACACTAAATGAAAGTTGCACCAGCAATATCAGGTCCAAACTAATTTGAAATCACTCAACCAGCTGGCTTCTATTTTGTCACACAAGTCCATCTGATACAGGACAATAGTCTGCCTAAACTTATCTATGCTCATGCTTAGAACGTTAGAAATTAAGATAAGGTAACAATAATATCTTGAGAATTCTTTTACTTGGCACCAGAATCTGGTTACGAATGATAAATCATTTGCACCATGGAAGACTATGTTAGAGCATATATGGCATTATGGACATTCAACAATTTCAATCAATTCATATAACAGCATAATGGTGTCACATATTTGAGTTCGGATTCCAATTTCAAAACTGTTTCAAAAACCGTAGCTTACAATCTTGCCATGGAAGCCATTCCTTGAAAAACATCAGAAGTACCACCAAGAATAGGAAGCAGTGCAAATAGCAAACCTACTGTACAATCCTGTCAGCGAGAAACGTCTCAAAAGTTCAATAAGGGAATTACTCCCAATGAAAAAGAACAGGAAAAATAATAAGCATTGAAAATTGTTAGCATAACTATAACCCATCCATGAGAAAAACAAGGCGGCATAGTTATCCTCTAATGATAACAATATCCCAAAAACAAAGATGAGAAGCTAAGACACACCTGCAGAATAAGGATTCCAACAGTGACTTGCCCATAGAGGGTGTTAACACTATTTCTTTCCATCAAAAATTTCAACACCTGTGATTCAGCAAGATACAATATTCTTCAGTAAGTTAATATAACTTTACTATACTGCACAATGTCTAATTCAATATTTCGCAAGTAACACTGAACAAGTGGATTCAAGATTCAAGATAGGGTTCTTTCTCAATACAGAATCTGCTTATATGGAATGCACATTCATTCCTTTCTAACTTTTTCCCGTTGTATCTTATTATTATCAATTTAAGGCGGCAAATGTGTTTCAAGAAAGAAATCAATATAGGATTGAGATAACCTGAAATCCTAGAGAATATCCAAGAAATAATGCTTCTCTTGTAAAAGGGAATTCCGAAACAATGTTTGAAAATGCATCTTTAGCAACAAATTAAGCACAAAATAAGATGCGGAAGAAATGGTAAGCAAATCATCTGCTGTTCTTTTGATAAAAAATTTAAGTAAATCCCATTACCCAACTTTCTGTAACACACTTGTTTCTAAGATTATTCAGTCAAAATGCATTTCTCTAAAGTCCGATCACTTCCAGTAAATGGTAAGCTTTTGCCATCTTTTCTTGTGATTGTGCCAGAATATAAGTGAATCCCATCCCACAATTTTCTGTAATATACTTGTATTAAAGATTTTTCAGTCAAAATGCATTTCTTTTTTAAAATTCGATCACTTCCAGTCCCAGACTTCCAGCACTAAACGGAGCTCCTAGCATTTTGTAAAAACAACTGTATAGGGTCGAAACTTATGAAACCCAATAGAGAAAATGATTTGTGCATTCACAGTGGCATTTCCCTACTTGTCCCTAAATTACAAAATAGTAAATTATTGTATTACTGGTAAACTAACCCGTTTCTCTCCTAAACTACACCTTATATGAACTTGAATTATTTGGAAGTACTATTCCCAATTCTCACCCCTCGTGGGAAAGATGCTATAAGAGTCCATGACAAAATACTTGGTGGTCCAATAAATTCAATTGGAAAGATAAAGTCAAAATCCACAGAGACTTGCCACTGCTGTCGAAGACATTGACAAAAAGACACCAACAAAAATACCCTCAGATGCTTTGCCACCGCATAACTGCAAGTTATCAACAATCATGGTTAAGATGAGGTGACATCATCGCGAGAAATAATCATAGAGCTTATATTTCATAATTGGAGCCTCAAACATTTAGATAACAAAACATTTTAGATAAAAAGCTTTTCCAGGAAGCAGATTAATAAAACTGAACTAGTCATAACAATAGCTCCAAATAGGTGAAAATTAAAATTGCATACCGAGGCTGTTATTCCACACAAACACATGAAGAGAATTATCTGGAGTGACCCTCCTAACACTGCAACAGCTCGAACGATGCGAAGCTGCAATTACAGGTTAAATTGCACTTTCCACTTTCAATCTACAAGATAAAACGACAAAATGTCTTCACTTCAACAAACAAAAGCCAACCTTTGCTGTGGAAAACTCTAAGCCCAATGCAAAGAGAAGAAAGATTACACCAAATTGAGCAACTGTTTCAACCTGAAAATTTATACCACAGGAAATAAGGAAAACATAAATTTTAGAAGACGGAAAAAATACTAAAATATAACAGCAAACCTTTAGCACCACAACATTACATGACCATCCAAAGACAAAGATAGTTTATACAAAATTACCGTAAGAATTCTACTATGCTTTATCATAGCCATAAAGCAGTGAAACCCAAAAAAAAACACCTTAAACTGCTGGAAGGTGATAATAGTAGGGAGCATAGCAGAATGTATAACTTCTACATGTCTCAATACTCTCAAATGTACATAATGCTTCATTAACACTTAATAGAACAAACCTAAAAAGTAAAACAGCATGCATAAACATGTACAAGTCAATAAATTGATGAGAGATGTTTCTGTAATAGCACATAAAAATTTTGTTTCTTAGTTACTTAATGAAGATAACTAGGGATAAAGTTCATTAATTAATCGAACGATTGATTTACTTATTTGAAAAAGACATAAAATCAACATACCTGCACCATTTCACTGATAATGTTAAGACCGCCAGGTCCAATAATTGAGCCTGCCAGCAAATATCCAGTTATAACCTGCAAGACATTAGTAGCATATGCTACAAAGTAAGATTGATCAAAGAAGTCAAATAAACATAATCCACAAGCCAAACAGGCCAGATGCAGAAGACAATGAAAGAAGCTAATGAAAGTTATCAATCAGAAACAAGAAAGGAATAATTATCAAACCGGTTGTCCAGCGCAAGCGAAGATAATGCCACCACAAGTTGCAGAAACAATGACAACAACCAGATCAGATATCAATCTGCCCAGGGAGTTACATAAATCAGATTGATTAACAAACTACCCTGATAAATTTGTCTTTCTGTTACACAGTTTTAAGTTTATAATAACCAGGATGTGGGAAAGAGGGAGTAAAGCTAACCTTAAATCTAGCTGCAGCACCGGAAATTTTGACTTCGGATTAGACATGATAAAGACGTTATCCTGATGGGGGCAGGGGGAGAGGCCAGTTAGTTACTTGTGTTCTCAGTCATCCATAATCATCTTACTAGTGAAGCACAAAGGTACTGTAACGACCCGTTCCGTCGTTGCTGGTCTTTCGCTTACTTTTCCCAAAATGCCCTTCGATAACTTCTTATTTGTGCTTTTGGTTGAAATTGAGGATAAGAAGTCCCCGAGTCTGTTTTGATTGGAAACTGTTTGACTAGTAGTTGACTTTAGTGTTGCTGTGTCCGGACCAGAATTCTGATGATCGTGAGCGTGGTCAGTTCGGTTCCCGAGGACTTGAGGGCATTTCTGTCTCTCGATTTGGTTTTCATGGTTTGGCCGTTGAGGGTTGACTTGGTCAATGGGACCTCGTATGGCGATTCCGAGTGCGCGGCTGAGTTCGTAGCATGTTTTTATGTTAGGCTGCATATTTGATTTGTGTTCGGGAAGTTCCGGGTGAGTTTCGAGTATTTGGTTGAAATCCGGGGAAATCATATTATCTGGTGTTCAGGTAACTGGTATCCTTCTTCGCGTTCGCGAGGAAGGTCTCGCGTTTGTGAAGAAGAGAGTCCAGGTGGGGTCGCGCTCGCGAGGTGAGGCTCGCGTTCGCGTAGGCTGGTCAGGATGTTGTTCATCGCGTTCGCGACTGTGTCGTCGCGTTAGCGATGGCCTTGACCCGGGTAGGTTCGCGTTCGCGGGGCCTGTCGTGAGGAAGGCCTGTTCAGAATCAGAATTTAAAATCCCAACTTCACGATTTGACTTCATATTCTCATATTTTCCACATAGAAGCTCGGTTTTGGGAGACTTGAGACTTTTGCAAGATTTATCATTTGGGTAAGATTCCAAACACCTTTTTATGATTATTCCATTGTTTAATAAGATTTTCCATGCTAAGTTTCTTGAGTTAAGGGAGGTAAAATGAGGGCTTGAAATTGATTTTTCTTCCATTAAACATGAATTAGTGGTTGGATTTCGACTATTTTTGGTATATAGACTCTATGAGTCATGGGTAAACTAATTTTGCACTAAAATTCCTATTTTGCCCTTCATGGCTCAAATCCTATTTTGGATGACTTTTTGGGTTCGGTTTTAAAGTATGTCAATATGGGTACCATTGGTTTCGTATGACTTGCTAGAATAATATTTTGACCTTATTGAACTTGATTTTTCGACGAAATGACTATTTTGGCCCTCGAGGTTGGAAATGGATTTTTAAACTAATTTCTACCCAAAATTCTCCTAAGACTATTATCGGTATCCTTCGAATCTTGTGTTAACGTAAAAATCATAATTGTTACACTTTGCTTATTCTGAGGCGTTTCGGAACAAGAAAGCTCGTTAGATAGTTTGTGGGGCCTGTTCGGCCTTCCAGGTAGGTTACAGCTTATCTTCTGGTTAGACTTCGATTAGCAAAGCGTATGCATAGTTAGTTACTGTCGGAGAAAGCATGTACGCCTTTGGGTATGAAGTCGGGATGGATTATTTAGGTTTCGTATTGTTTTATGATTATTGGTTTGTTTTCCTCTTGTGATTATTGGCTTGGTGTTTGATATTAGATTTGCATTTAGTTGTCCTATCGTGATTGTGATATAATGTTTCTCACTTATCTCGATATTATCATGGATAGAGGAAAAGACTGGATTTGATATTGATATTGTGATATGTGTCCATGTGTGGCACGACTGGATTGATATTATTCACTTGATAGTGTTATCTGTATTTGCATTCATCTCTCTTGATATCTCATTTATCATCAGAAATGGAAGGATAATGAAAATGGCTTGAAAGTGTGAAGTGTACTTTATGACTAGTGTAATTGATATCATGCATTGCATACATTCTTATTTCATATGATGAGTTATTATGAACTGTGATTGGAAATGATGATAAGTGAGAGTGTAGCCTCCGAGGTCTTTGTCGAAGAGCGTAAAAGAGAGATAAGTGTCTGATGCCTGAGGTCTTTGCCGGGATCGTGAGAGTGGTACATGGACTTCGCGGGTCCCCCATGGTCATAACTGTCGGGACCTAGAGATATTCCGCTCAGAGCATGTGTGTACGGAGATTACATTTGGCCAGTGCATTATATTACATCGCACAAGCATTCATATTACATCCACTCATATCTCTGATTCTAGTTGTTGTATTCATTGTATTGCATGATGCGTTCAGCCTTGATTTCTTGGTGGTTTGTGTTCTAGTTAATCTCATACTTAGACACATAATGGATTCGAGGACTAGAGATCCCGCCTAGGCTGTGATTGTAACCTACTGAGATTCAAGGGTGGTTCAATTTACTGCAAGCCTTACGTAGATGTGCTTAGTGATTACTTCATTCTCGTACTTCATGGATTCTGACTTGATATTCTACACTTGGGTTGTTTATCCTTGGACTGTGATAGTGTTTGTACTTGATTGTGAGCATGTCTATTCTTCAGTTTCTTCCTTTATATATGTTAGATAATTGTTGTCGGCCTATGATACCTACCAGTACACTGATACTACTCTTGCTACACCCTTTTCGGGTGTAGAGTTGTTGCAGGAACTTCAGCGAGGTTCGATTAGCCTTCAAGGGTCTCGTGGAGTTCATCTAGATTTTCTGTTTAACTTTCATTCTAAACAGAAGTTGTATTCAGGTTTGTGGTGTATCTTTTATTCCAGTTGTATCTCTTGTACTATTCAGACTAGATCCTTTGGGTAGTTGTTGTATCCCGCACTTGATATTTATAATATGAATGAGACTTCTATTTATTCCGCTTTATTTACTTTATTGTGTTGAATTATTGATTAAGGGAAGGATTCGCCCACCGAGGTGGGAAAAGATAGGTGCCCACACGGCTCGATAATTTGGGTCGTGACATGTACTCTCCGAAAGAACTTTCTTAGGTGCAAGAAGTACCTTTCGATCTATTAATGTAGGTGTATCTTCTGCTCCGTTGTCATTATCCAGGTTGAAGACAGTATGCAACTGGAATGACCTAATAAAAAACACAAAAAAGTACTAGGGTTTAGTCTTTTCATTTTGTGATAAAATGGAGACCTTCAAAGAAGTACATAGCCTGTAATGAATCATAAGATAGCATCGCATACTTTTCCTCATTTGTCTCGTTCTTCTTGAACTTGACTCTACCAACCCTAGCAACGGTTTCCAAAACTGCCTGAGAAATGAAGTGCTTCAGAATGCATATTCCACTGTACTTGGAAATAGGTCATACCGTCATAGTCAAAAAATCAAACTGAAAAAAAGCATAATAAGATTTTCTCTTATATTGCTTTTCTAAATTGCAAGTTACACAGTAAGATAAGCTAACAAGACTAATAAAAACTAAGGAACTATGAAATGTTCAAAAAAGATGTTTTGGCAATACCTCGAAAGGTCATACTGTGACTACTTGCAGAATTCTTTTCTTAATTTAATTGGCCATATTACTAAAGGGACAGAAAATAGGGAGCCAGTATGTCGAGAGGTCCTAGGGACAACCCATTATCATTTTAAGCTGTTGCTGCCTCTTATGTGGGTCAAGTAAACCACTGAGTGTGCTTTTCTCAACGATTTTATGTTTGTTTTTAAACAAAGCAAAGTAATTGATTGATTTCAGAACAAGTGGTATTATCTTTAGAAAGGAGTTCTGAAACAATCTATTAGACCTTGGGCTTTCTGTACAAGTAAGTACGTCCATTTCCATGAAAAATGCAAAAGAAACCCAATGGTATGTGTGTCAGGCGTGTTGGCTATGGAACTTCTAACGACATGTGGCAGCGCATTTAATGGTGTTTCTAGACAAGTATTGATTATCGTTTCATCCTGTCAAGACCAAACTCTTGATGTGATCAAATAAATGATTTGAGTATTGGATTGAATGAAAAAAATATTGGATTGAACACAAATGCTGAGATAATAAGTTCACCATGACCTGGACAATAGCGATAATGTTCTATAGTGAAAACAATGACCTAAACAGTAAGTTGATTCTATATACAACTAACAACTATGATGTCAAGCGCAAAAGGGAGAAAGAAGAGAAAAAATTGATTTGAATTTATGAACAAATACATCCGAGATGGTTCCTTAAATAGAATTTTAGGCTACATAAGATAAAGGAAAGTTCCCTGATTATTACACAACTATTAGATGTATTTCCAAAAATGAAACCGAACATGTAAAATGAATCGTGGCACATTTCAACATCAAAACATGTCACATAATTCCCCTTTAGAGCTAAACTAAAACCACAAAAGAATCTAGCAAAGGAATACATAATACTCCTTAAAGAAGACATCAACATGTTACAGATCAATAATCAGACCTCAAAACTCCAATACATCCAGCTACTTATACGAGTAAATAACCAAAAGATTATAGCAATTAATTTCAAGATAAAGCATGATTTGTTGAGAAGTTGAATTCAATATCATTTACTAGCATATGGAATCCAACTATTCCTATTATCTCCTTAAGTCAATAACTTAAAAAACATTGTGCAAACCTCTTGCTCTGCGACGCTATTGTTGAAGCTCCCGTGATCGATTGCTGAAACAAAAGTAATATTCTGAGATAGACGGATGGGAACAGAAAGACACATGCATGAATTATTAAAGACAAATTAATCAATCAACTATCTCAATCTAAAAGCAGTTGGGTTGAGATCAGTTGTATGAATCCCCTAACTATTCCGCTTTATACATGTCCATTTCGTTTAACTACCAAAAAATTTCCCTTTCAAAGCAAACTATGGGTTCTTAATAAGCAAGAAATAGCCTAATGGAAGGACACTCTACCTCCATCTTTGAGGTTTGGGCTTCAAGTTATAAACGGGGAAAAGTGGTAATGGATCACGTTGACTCCTGAGGTTTAGGGTATGGGGTCTATCCTATCAGGAGAAAAAAAAGAAGAGCAAGTTGGGGTTCTACAGCTATTAAAGACCATTTCATAAAATCAAACAAAATCTTAAGCATCAAACATAAACAGTAAATACCTCAAGTTTCTAAAAGCATCTCTGAGAACAATCAAACAAATCTAGAAACACAATTACATTGCCACATTATATATACATGTATATGGATGTGTATATAACTGCCTTTACAAGCACAAAAATTGCCAGTCAAGTAAGTAATTCTATCAAAATTGTCCTTAAAAAGAATCCCCTTTACAATTAATAGTTAAAGTTGTAAATCAGACAAACTTATAGAACTTAGCCACGTACACATGCAATTTAAACCCCACACTTCATGCTTTAATCAATTAAATTTCAAAATTATACTTAAACGTTCCAATATGTCATCTTTTCTTTTTTTACACCCAGCTCACCCTATCCCAGGATCACTGGTGTACCTGCGGTACACTTCACCAGTCTACCTATGTGTGTGTGTGTGTGTGTGTGTTCTCACTTAACCTTCACATGATTTTAACTTATAATATATGCAGTGTTCCGATTATTATTCATGTAATTTAATTATTTTTCTTTTTTTTAACCCCACCCCAGCCTTATCTAGATAACCAGTGCATCCACTTACCATATATTTTCACTCTTTTTTGTTGATAAGGTAATAACACCAAAAAAATAGATAACCTACACAACAAAATGGCTCTCTACATAAGACACGAAAAACTAATCAAAAACATAAGAGATGTTCTAATCTGTGAGACCTCATCTTCAAATGCTCTTATGTTCCTTTCCCTCCAAAGTACCCACATAAGCTAGTGGTTTCACACCCTACTGCATACCCAGCTATTTATCACCTGTCCAATGTCTCAGACGCAACCCATTGTAAACCGGACCATGTGTTTCCACAGATCCTCAACATAACCGAGCTTCTAAATACCCCGTGGGTTTCCACTTAGCCACCAACCCATTCAAGGTAATGTAATTTTTGTACTTTTATCTTATATTAGTTTACCACTGTCTAGTTGAATTAGATTAGAATGAGATGCATGACAAGGCATGTAATACATTAGTTTGTTTTCAGATACTCTATATGAGACCAGTATATAGTACTACAATAACAACAACATACCCAGTGTAATCCCACGAGTGGGGTCTGTGGAGGGTAGAGTATACGCAAAACATACCCCTACCTTGACATGTAGAGAGGTTGTTTCCGATAGACCCTCGGCTCAAGTAAAGCAGAAGACCAGTATATAGTACTATCAGTTAATTTCCGAGCGTGGTACATACGTATCCTTAAGTTACTGAAACAACTAACTACCATTACTGGTATCAAACCAATAACTTCTAATCAATAATTAGACCAAACCCCCACCCTTTCCCATTGTGGATACATATGTATCCTTAAGATCTATGTTGCACGTACTCTCCAAACCGCTGCCGCACCCGTGTCGGATCCTCCAAAATGCATTACTTTTGGAGGATCTGACACGCACTCATGGACTTTTTCAGAGAGTCCGAGCAACATAGCTTAAGATACTGAAATGACTACCATTATTGTTATCAATTCGTACAGTCTAAATCTTCCAATCAATAATTAGGCCAAACTCCCACCACCCCTTCCCTATTGTATCCACTTACCCGAAGAGCTTCTGGAACTTGTATTCCAGTGTTTGTACTTGTAATATACCCTGTGTTCCCACAGTTACATCGCCAGGCTAGTGTTACCACTTGCCTCCACACATATTCAAACTTCTAAACAGGTAATGTAATACAGCAAATACAAAACGTAGAAGGAAATAATATGATGTGACTAACCACCAGGCTGGTCTTCAGTCTCATTGAACTCCTTTTCCAAAGCTCGATCAATCATGTTGGCGAAACTACCTTCCTCAGATCTCGCAACCACAGACGAATTAAACTCAGCAGCATTCACAACATTTTCTGAATCTCCTCCTCCAGGTATGGGATCAGCAGAAGAGAAGAGGACCAGGAGTACGAGGAGAAAAAAACAGAGACCTCGCATTGGCATTGCGGAGTCTTAGAGAGAGAGACAGAATGTGGGTTAGGGTTTTAGAGAGAGAGGAATAAGGGTGCGCAGAGTGCACCCCTGTACCGACATTGACATCCTTAACCTTTACGTTTTCCGAAAACTGGGGGAGAGGCGGTGGTTGAGTGAGCTTGGAGTGCATACAAAGAAAGCGTACCAAAAGCATGTAGGATCTTTCAAAATAATTGGCTTCCTAATATTTTTACTCTATTTCGAAAATAAAGTCCCCTTTCTCTTTTGGTAATTTTTTTTATTCCAATCTCCCGTATAACACGTTTAACATCATAAGATTAAAAAATATTTTAGTACATTCAACATACAAGATTAAAGGATATTTTAGTACATTCAACATATCTTTAGTTAATAACTACAAGATTCAAAAGTGTTCTTTACTTCCTTACAGTTATAAAGATCAGTCAATCGTTGTTTACCCGTAAATCGGTACAGTTGAATTTGTATACATTGTGAATGACACGTGGATCAATATAACCAAAATAGCAAGATAATTAAGCAATAACAAGTAGGATAATTAGTATGAAAGTAAGTATAAGCAAAGTAATAGCCTAAGCCTTGAAGAAGCTATGAGCTAAAATCTCCGGGCATATGTATTTGCTAAGCCTTGAAAATGTAATCACGGACAAAATATTCCTCGAAATAATATAATTGTGTTGTTTCTATATGAAGTTTCAGATGTCCCTACATTGAGATGAGAGTACCTATTTATACATTAGCTATGGGCGCACATTTCATGATCATGCCCCCTTACTATCGAATATGATAAGGCAATAATGAGTAAAAAAAAAGGCAATAATGAGTAACAAAAAGGGCAATAATGCTCATTTAAATCTATGAGAAAGACTCGCGATATTCTGTAATGGGTGTTGGTTGAGCTTGATACGTTACTTATCATGTGGGATGTTGTATCTTCCTTCGTGATTTAGTCTCCGGGCATGGAGAGCCCGATTAGCTTCTAACCAACCATAGAGACTTGTCCAGTGCTCTTTACTTGCTGACGTGTACTTGAATTACCACATGCCGCTACGTATCAAGATATAGTCCCACTACTTTACGGGAACCCGAACATGTGTGATCGAAAAGTCAAGAAGAGTTTCATACTCCCTTTTGGCGAAAAAATGAAATGATTCTGACGCTTTACTTCCAAGACGGGTTGTTAGAGTTTCATTAAATGCATCCTAGCTAGGCGGAGGCGCCTACTCAATCACGTCAACTAACTTGAAGCGACGTTCCATAATTAGTTGTGACCCCTCGATTCTCGGTCGGAATGATTCTCCCTTCCTTATATAAACCAAGACTTTATTCAAACATTCATCCATATCTCTTTATTTTTAACAGTGTCTTAAAAGGCGTCGCGGCCATTCTGCTTGTTGCGCCGCGACTCTTCAGCCTTCTTCGTCCGGACTTTGATTACATTTCTTTCTGAGCTTTCCAGGGCTTCTTTGACTCATTTCTTGGGACCGACTATAGATTTTTGTCCTTGATAACTGCCTATTTCCTTTGGATTCGTCTTCTTCCTTTTTAAATTGCTTAAAACCTGGAAACACACAACACACGCATAATACTGCACAAAATAACTAAAAGACAAACAAAAGACTCTCTAAAACACACTCTAAAACAGTACTTAAATCTACCTAATAGATACTGGCATGTTTAGTTGCTTATTCATATCTAGATGTGTTACATTAAGATTCAGATTTATCCTTAACATGATATGTATGCCTGATTTAGTCTAGATAGCCCTATGTATCTGAGAACTGCCCTCTCTAATTTGGTCTATATTATTGCCCATATTTGTATGTCCCTATGCATGCTTTATTTGCCTCCATGTCATTATGTCTAGTGATGTAGCATGAATGAGATTTTGTATACCTAGTTTTGGTTTAAGTAATTATGTACAATTGAGATGTTACATTCAAATGATTCTCTGTGTATTTGTAGGTTCCCATGTTCTTCCAAACTGATCATATGACTGCCCTTGTTTTCCTAAGTGTACAATGCCTCCATGACAACATATAATTGTCACACACCCACCTTGGGGGTGTGGCTAGCACCCGACACCCTATGGCCCAAGCATACCAACTGTAATATTTAAACCACATGACACAAATCCTGGGCCAACAAGGCCTCCAAATGACAAATATAAGGTAGAAAACAACAATAACCTACACGGAGAAAAGACCCAACACAATATATATATATATATATAAACTGAGGCTGATAAGGCCATCACAAGTGTACCAGCATCTGACAAGGGCCGACCAGGCCACACAAGACATATGTACAATAACCTCTAGTCTGCAAGCCTCTACGATTACTAACATATGCCATAAAGTCAGGACAGGTCACCGACATATCCAAAATAACTATATATGTATGCAATCACGCCTACCAAATCTGTATAGCAACTCTAGAAAAGTGGAGTGTGACAACCAAAAGCTAAAAGCACATACCATACTGTGGAGGCAACTCAGTCTGTCTATCAGTACTTGCAGGTATGAAACACAGTGCCCCAGAAGGGGATGTCAGTATGAAAGATGTAGTGAATATGTAAGGCAGGTAAAACATATAAATAAGAAATGTAATACAAGAGAAAGTACGTAAGTCAATCTGAAACAGGCCTCAGAGGGCACACAACTGGTGTAACCATGAACATATGCATATGAGTAAAAATCGGACCACTCTATGGGGCCATATCATATTGTATAGTATCATATCAAATTCCTCTATGTGGTGAGCTCATAATAAACTGTTCGGCCATATAGGACGCAGTGGTATCTGCCCAACTGATCAGTGGTGTACACATCTACGTGTCTGCCCGACCGACTATAACGCGACACGGTGTGATAAAATAGATATATATATATATATATATATATATATATACGTGCAATGCAAGACCAAGCTCAAGAGATATTACAATCATAGTCGGAGTGACCTATTGTTGTTATCCACCGACTATCATTATTGTCGCTACGTTCTTCAACCTTAACTAGCTCTCAAGAGACATAACAAATATGAAGAATACGATCAATAATGAATACTTAAGGGACGCGAAAAACTTTTTTAAAGAGAAGCATAGAAACTTAGGATTTCTTCGTAAAGAATTATGTTCGAGGAACACACTTATGTTAAATCATGCCAAAGAAGGAAGTTAGCCTTATATACCTCGAATTCATCTTGAATAACTGTAACAGGTCAATCCTTCCAATAGACGTCTAACCTTGAACGAATTTCTTCTAATTGAAATCTTGAAAACATTTAAAGATATTCTATTTTGAAACACCTATTGCATATGTCTAGCAATTAGAGTTCCACCCCTAACCTTTGTTGCTTCAACACTTCCCAAGAGGTAAACATCAAGTATAAACATTTAACCTTCCAATTTCAGTATTAAATTAAACACAAAATTGATAATAAACTTTTAGATGCAAGAACGGTTCCACTTATTACTCATCCGATTAGTACAAAACCAAAACATCCAAAAAATTCATCAAATATACATATGTCCACAATCTAGTTAATCACACTTGCCAACTTTGTATACATGTCACCACTATAAAGCATAAACTATGAATAGTAGCATAACTAGATATAATATGCAATGGAAGAGAAAAAATGTGTAATAATTAAAGAAGGTTCACTTTCCCAAAGTGATAAGAATAACATTTAAGTAGGTGTCCCTCCACTAGCCGCATGTTTGGCTGTGGAGTGTAATTTTGACACCAAAACTTGTTACAAATATATCCTATATTTATACTCATCCATAATATAATACTTAAATATTGTATAAAAAATATATTCTCAATTTCTAAAATTTTGATTATATAATTAGTAAATCACCACTATTTTATACAATTAGTACATGCACTAATATTTAAAACAATATTATGACATGGATAAAATTTATATTTTATGAAATTCTATTTTTCAACGTAATATCAAGAGTACAAATTTTGTACTACTAATCCTCAGAACAGGAACATATAGCTTTTTCTTAGGAGAACATAATTTCTATTTTTTATAACCAGTAAAATCTCATTTATAAATTTTCTCATATCATACATATAATTTAAGACGTATTCAAGAAGTAGTAACAATAATAACTATATAAAATTATACTTAAAAAGAATTACTAAAATATTTCACTTAAAAGAAAATACCGTATCAAGGCAATATATAACAGTTTCGAAATTTATCAAACGTACGGGGTCTTACATCTATAACCTCATGTACAACCTAATCCCTTCCAACTCATATGGTTTTATTATGACGCATTCTAATGCTAAGGTATGGGGTGTTACATCATTCTCCCCTTAGAAACATTCATCCTCGAATGTAAGGTGCAAGTCTTATGTTATTAATCATAGGAGTATTAAAATTCTTAGTCGTGACCACTTTGCCCAACCGTTCAACTTGGTGATCAAATCGTACCTATACACTTATACACTTTACTTTCTTCCATACGATAGATTACCTATTCTCGTCCTTGTACCTAACTATATTGACTCAATTCCTAGAATTAAACTTATCATGGGGTAACAACATGGAACTTGTTAACATGACTTTACTTCGACATTACTCCACTACTATACCTAAGCAATGACTTATGATTTCTCATTCTAGTTTACCTTAGATCCTATAAGACGTCAACCTATAGCTTGGTAGTCATTTTGCAGGGTAGTCCATCTAATCGGGTCTCCTATTCTTATATGGACAGGCTACTTACGAATACAATCCTTCAGATATGGCATGAATGAAAAAGGTTTTATGAGAGTGCATGGGAGATTCATATGGTTTCATACATGTTTAACATGTTGTAGACCCTATTAATAGGTTCTAATGGTCATAAGCTGTTACGATTATCGTATTCTAGAATCTGTACATTGGTCAGTCCCTTGGAGTCGCTCCTGAGTGACTTAAAACAATCTTACTAGCTCGACCTACCTTAGGAAAATTGTTGCTACTAAATCACATCTTAGAATTAGTTATGCCGGTCATCTTATGGGTCTGAATATGTAGAGACTATCTAAACCATCAATGTACCAATTTGATGTTCTTATCATTAACCTATACCTCGTCCCTAATACATCATTAGAAAGATTAACTTAAGATCTATCTATCCCCTCTTGGATTGCTGGTATACCTCTCATCTCAATCGTTAATTGAACTTAACGCTTATATCCTAATTTCATTCATCGTCATATGCGGTATGCAAATTCTTAATAATAATCGTCCTGGTTTACCCTATCGAGGGACCTTAATATATTTTCTACTGTCTTAATATTTCTAGTATGAGTCACATAATTTATTACCTTACTCTCGTTAAGGATTATCTGGAGTTCTAATGAATCATCTCTTAGGAAAAATGTGCAACCTATTATTAACTGTTTATCCTCTATGTCTAAATAGCGACTATATAAAGGTCATTGACATCATTTTTCTTAAACAACGGTCTAGTATCTCCTCAACGTTCACACTAACTATACGATTCAACTTAAGTGATAGGCTATCACCCATCGTGCATTGACAACCTTAAGGGGTTATTACATGGTTCATCTTATTAACTCATTATATCTGAACAATAACCTAGCAAAACTACTAATATCATTCAACTTACTATATAATCTATAACCAGCTATTAGGTTAATAAAACTAACCATCCAATTAACCTTACATGTCATCCCATCATTTGTCTATGATCCTTAAAAGCTACTAATGTCATTTCCTTAAATAATCCTTCATGTCCCAATTGAGATCGTACAAAGTCTATCAATAATGTTTACCTTAGATAACTATCTATTACCCCTTTTAACCATACTATGTAGGTTATCAATATCATTTAGGTCACCATATGCGAATCTCTATGCCCCAAATCTCACTTCTCATAGAAACTATTGACATCTGCATCATTTTAGGTCATGACCTAAAACACTCTTAGCTATATCTTAGAATTTATCACAACAGCTCACCTAGATCGGACTCTAACCCAGACAAATCAATTCGACACTCGTCCTTAAGACTAGCACTCTTGAACGACAATCACTTTATAAACGTATCGCTTGTTTCCTTGAGTGACCTCATGGAATTCCTATAACTCCATATCACTCATCTGAATCCTATTTCTTTTTCTCATTACCCATTCGTAGAGTTATTAACACAATTTGTCTCAGTCGGATATACTATCTCTCAAAGCTAATTGGTGAATTGTACTCTAATTGTTAGAACATTGTATAGGAATACTAATTCATACGTATATAGTATAGCTCTAGTCTGACTCATGAACTCATGATCCGAAATTATGGGTCCCTCCTAGTTCTTAAACTTGATACGAAAGAAGGGCAATTTCTTCTAAGGTAGAGGGTCTATGACACTTCACGGTAATTTCTCACCCAACGAGTCTACCATAGCAAAGGATGCTGGAAACAAAAATATACTACAGTCTGCTGATAACGGCTCCCCCAACACTATCTTTCTTAAATAGGGTATCCTGATATTAAAATGATAAGTCATAGATTATTGATATAGTCATTCCTACTAAGAATCCTTATTTTGTCACCGAGCACTCAAAGTTACTATTATGATTCATCTTAGGTGGCAACTACATTCCTTGAGAAGTCCCTTAGTCATTGCTTAAGTCTCTTACCTTAATCAGAAACTACTACTCATCAATAATATATCCTCTAAGGCTACTAGTATGTGTATCTCATAGAAGAAACTATACCACATTTCTCGTATTCTGGGGGTCGAACCTACAAGCTAAACAATCGAATGGAGTTTGTACACCTAAGAACATATCACCACCCTTATATAACCTATGAGAAACTTAACATAGTGTCAATATGATGTTATATCTTTGTACTTCCTAGATCATATATGGGCACAATATATGCACGTCGTGTCATAATGATGAACAGAGAAGATAGCTCTACATACGCTCCATAGCTCATTCAGTGATACTTAAGGAACTGTCGGTATCCTTTATCCTAAAGATGTCTAGTGACCCTATTTGATAGTGGTTCAGAAGGTACATTCAAAAAGGTAAATTATACTTATGAAGTATTAGTACTAAGACATGTAACATAGAACATATATACTCCTATGACTCTAGGCTCCGTAATAGGTAACAAGAAGGGGGTACTTGCGTTATTAACCAATTCATTCTACACATGTGTAACATATTGGTTGCTCAAATAATGGGATCTAACCTTATGGAGTTCCGCCTAACCTTATAAAGACTTGTTTGGCGTAAATGACACCACATCGAGGAATGTCCATTTATAAATAAATGGCTTGTAACATCTCGTTCTTTAGGACTTATGTGGAGATGGGTCAAAGAATGGAATTCTTACATCGCTAAATTTATTAGGAATATGCCTACTATGCTATGGTCCTACTATGGTACCCTCGGAAGCTACTCTCAAACCTTGTATACCATCCCACTTTAAAGGGTTTGTGATTGTCCCCTCTCAGAGTGATTCATCTTAAAAGAAACTCTATACCCCAATAACGATAACTGCAAACTTAGAACATAATTTTTCTTGATTATAATCTCACAATCCTTGAATGATTCTTTTAATTTCAACTATATAATGGCTTGTCACTATGCTATCGACTTCAAGTGGAGGAAAATATCGTGAACATGGACACAAGAACCACGGTATTCTGTTTCTATGAAGTTCGATAAGACATGGACCTCTAATAGGGCCTTACTTTGCTAAATACAAGATAATTACATATTCTTACTTATATTTAATCTACGTCGATGTTTTCCCCATATCCATATCCTAGCTTCTGGTACTTCCCAATCCTTATAAAAGTCATATATTCATATTCACTTAATCAGCTTAACAGAAGGTCCTAATCATACCTGCTACTCCTCGGGGAATTATGTTTAACAACATTTTTAGTGCATAGAGTCTAGACAATGTACCTATACTTTCAAAAGCATTCTCCTATCTCTTATCCATGTATTAGTGTAACTATACACTTCATTATACTCACAATGTCTATGATTCCTGCCTACATTGGATACCTTTCTTCAAGGAACTAATTAACCCCCTCATACCTATTAATATCGGCAACTCCTCTTTTCGGAGAGTGAACTCATCTCCTAATCCATTCATTTCCTATTATTTATTAAATAACTTCCTCTTATCTTATTTATCCTTACATAGCTAAGGGCTTCATGACCTTGACCTATTATACGCCTAACTCATAGTTATCACACATATATACCTATATAATTATTTGCTAACACGGTAGACTTCTCACTCTGCTCGGGATTTTAAGTTATATGTCATACGATCCTTACTCATCCCTCATCATTCAAAAGCATGATTTAGACTAAACTGAGTGACTTTTCATCCCTAAATGCATGGTAGCCTCCTGTTTATAAGTGTGGTGCACAACACACCCATAAAAAGACTCTACTAGACACGGCTTGTAACAATCTAATCCGTCATCATGTGTATTTTGACCATTTTACACCTGTATACTCGATTCCAGGAACTCTCAGAAAATTTTAGTAGAAGTTGTGAAATTAGAACCTTAAAATATGAAAACTTTGACCGAAAGTTGGCTTTTGTGTGAACGGACCTTTTTCAAAATTTCATCGATTTCGTAAGGTCAGGAGGATCGTTTATGACTTGGTGGGATAGTTTGTTCGACTCTCAAGGCCGTCAGGAGCATTTTTGGGTATTAGTTTGAAAATTAGTTTATCTCTTGGAGGGTTGACTTGTAGAATTAGAACTCCAATGGAAATTATGAGGCCACGAGTGAGTCTATAGCGTATTTTTACATAGGTGTGCATATCTGGTTTATGTCGGGAGGTCTCAGGTGACTATCAGATTTCGAATTGAAAATGCATAAGTCTTGATGTTGCTGGTGTACCCCATCAGAGAGAGGCTGATGTATCAGACGAGGATCCACTGTGATGAGCCTTTTGGATTTTGTAATTGGATCGCAAGCGCGGACCGAATCTGTGGGCGCGCGTCCGCTGTAGCGGGACTGAGTCTGCTGCAGCGGACAAGGGGATTCAAGAATGTTTTTTAAGTGTCATTAAAATCCTATCTTCCCTCACTTTGTACACTTCCCAAACACCATTAGGGCGACTCCCAAGCTTTTCTAAGAGGTTTCTTCTTAATGTAATCTTCCTTTACCTTGCATTACCTTTACTTAGCTTTATTATGTTAATTTAATGGAGGTTTTGACCTAAAAACTAATTGGGGAAGAAAAGTTCAACCAATGTAGGGCTTGTTGATTTGTTAAGATTAAAAGTGTGAATAATTAGTGGGTTTTGTTAATATAAGCATGATGAATCATTATTTGGTACTTGTTAAGACTAAATCTTCCATTAATGTTGTTGGATTTGAATATTGAAAACTAGAGTTCATACCCAAATTGGGGTTTTTTGCTTATAAGGTGAAATTAGCCTAATGGTGAGTTGATTTAGCAATTGGTTAGTAGGATTGGACTCCTAGTATGTTGAATTTCATAGTTCACCTTTAAAATGAATGTTTTATCCCTATGAGACATTTTCCCCCTTCTCATCTTTTCGATTTGGATTCCAAAGGACTAGTGTAATGATACGGGTATGTGAATTTCTTATTCTAACTTAGACTTCGATAATACTAGACTTCGAGTACGATCATGATCCACGGAAGGGGAAAGCACAAGTGTGATTGTGCGACTCGGCACTCCAGGGAGGTTATGGCTTACCTTATGGTTAGATTTCGGTTAGTTAAGTGTATATGCAGTTAGATTCTGTTGGATAAAGCATGTAAGCCTTCGGGTATGGAGTTTGGATGGAATACTTAGGTCAGTTGTTGTGACTAAGTATAATTTGATGCTTCTTATGATTATCAGACTTATATAATATACCAAGTTGTATTGTGATATAGTTGTAACTCACCTATCTTGGTATGCTCATGTATAAGTAAGGATATTGATATGATTCTAATATTATGATAAGTGTCCTTGTGTGACACGACTGGGAATTGATATGACATACTTGATATTATCATTGCATTGCATATACTCTCATTTCATGATATATTGACTGTGATATTTCTATTGGCGTGATGGAGATAAATGAGAAGGGGAGTATTTATGATTCATATGACATTACTATATCGCGTATTCATCTCTATGTTGACTGATACGGAATGGCTAGCGAGGAGTTTGTGTGGAAGAGTCATTCTAGGTTATGCGATATAGAATGACTGGTACATGGACATTGCGGGTCCCCCATGGGTTATGATTGATGAGACGATGATATATTCCACCCAGAATATATATTTACGGATTGATCATGTGGCCACTACATTCTGACTTGGCTTGTTATACTTGGATGGTTATTCTTGGACTGTGATATTATTTGTACTTAAATGTGAGCTTATCTATCTTTCGATTTCTTTCTTACGCATATGTTAGCTAACTGTTGACGACCTATGATATCTACCGGCACATAGTGTATATATTGATACTACCTTGCTGCATTCTTTTGAGTGTAGAGTATGAGACTAGTACCACTTATTCTCATCGCGACTGATTCGAGGTTGTCGTGGAGTCTCTCTAGGGTGAGCATGCTGGACGATCCGCTACCCGGAGACTTTTCTTGTTATTGTCTTTATTTGTCTTTTGAGACAATATTTCCATTATGATACTTGTATTATTCAGACTTAGTGTTTGGTAGTGGCTCTTGTAGACCGAGATGGGGGTCAGTCATCTAGGACCTATCATTCAGCCCCCAGCCATCCAGTTCAGTTACCATTGTAGATATCTTCTAGTGGACCTTCTAGGCAGAGTGGGCATGAGGCTGGACAGTCTCATGAAGGTTCATTTTCTAGGCTAGCCGACTGTGATGGTCCATCTAGTTTTTCAGCCTCCGTACATCAGCCTTTGTACATTAACCTGTAGCTCCAAAAGTGTGTTATGGTTGTGAAGAAAGAGGTCACTTCAGGAGAGACTGTCCCCGTGGTAGATAGAGTGGGACTCATCAGGACTCCAGGTTCCAAACCTCTAGGACTTCGACATCTTCTAGCAGCCGGGGAGGTTCTTCAGCGAGGGGCGGTGCTTAGTCAGGTCGTGGTAGCTTTCAGTCATCTAGGGGTGGATATCAGTCTAGGAGAGGTGGTACTCATGTCTCAAAATGAGGAGTACAATCTATTTAGAGCGGTTGTGGTGGTGCACAATGTTATGCATTTCTGAGTAGACTGGAAGTAGAGGCTTCAGATGCTATAATCTCAGGTAATATTTTTGTTCATCGTCGGCCGGCTACGGTCTTGTTTGATCTAGGGTCCACTTACTCATATGTGTTTGCTTATTATGCTGTTGGTTGGGATTTGACTTGTGACCATCTTAACTTGCCTATATATGTGTCTACTCCAGTTGGGGATTCTGTGTTGGTTGATAGAGTCTATCGAAATTGCTTAGTTATTTTTATGGGGTATGACACGTGGGTAGATTTGATGATCCTGGATATATTAGATTTCGACGTTATATTTGGCATGACTTGGTTGTCTCCGTACCATGCGATCTTAGACTATTATGCCAAGATGGTTACTTTAGCTATGCATGGGATTCCTAGACTAGAGTGGAGGGATACTCCTAGTCCCACTCTGAAGAATATTATTTACTATCTCCATGCGAAGAAGCTTGTTGATAGGGGATGTTTGGCTTATTTGGCACACGTTCGAGATACTAGTGCAGATTCTCCATCCCTTGAGTCTGTACCGGTTGTTAGTGAGTTTGCGGAGGTGTTTCCTGCCAATTTGTTGGGTATGCCACCCGACCGTGATATTAATTTCAATATCGATTTGGAGTCGGGCACTTGCCTTATTTCTATTACATCTTATAAGATGGCACCGGTAGAGTTGAGGGAGTTGAATGAGTAGTTGCAAGACCTTCTGAATTAGGGGTTCATTAGACCGAGTATCTCCCCTTGGGGTGCTCCGGTGTTGTTTGTGAAGAAGAAAGATGGTACAATGAGGATGTGCATAGACTACCGTCAGTTGAACAAGGTCACCATTAGTAACAAGTACCATGTTCCTCGCATTGATGATATATTTGACCAGCTTCAAGGTGCTTCGGTATTTTCAAAGATTGATTTGAGGTCAGGCTATCACCAACTGAATATTCGAGCCAAAGATATTCCAAAGACGGCCTTCAGGACTCGTTATGGTAATTACGAGTTTCTTGTGATGTCTTTTGGGCTTACAAATGCCCCGACAACTTTTATGACTTTGATGAATGTCATTTTCAAGCCGTACTTGGATTCATTCGTTAATGTTTTCATTGATGATATATTGGTATATAAGAAGAGCCGAGAGGAGCATGAGCAACATTTGAGAATTGTCCTTGGTTTGTTGAGGAAGAAGGAGCTTTATGCCAAGTTTTTAAAATGTCAGTTTTGTCTTGATTCTGTGGCATTTTTGGGCCATGTGGTGACAAAGGAGGGGATTACGGTTGATCCCAAGAAGTTTGAGGCAGTTAGAGATTGGCCGAGGCCCACTACTATGACTAAGATTCGTAGCTTTGTGGGGTTGGCCAGTTATTATCGTCGGTTCATGAAAGGGTTTGCTTCTATTGCATCTCATATGACTAGATTGACTCTGAAGGAGGTTCATTTTCAGTGGTCCGATGCTTGCGAGGAGAGCTTTCAAAATCTCAAGACTTTGTTGACTATGGATTCGATCTTGGCATTACTCATGGAGTGTAAGGGTTATTCGGGTTATTATGATGCATCCCATATTAGTTTGAGCTCGGTGTTGATGCAGAAGGGCAAGGTCATTACCTATGCTTCTAGACACTTGAAGATTCATGAGAAAAACTACCCTACGCATAATTTAGAGTCTGTTGTTGTGAGGTATTCACCGATCATCATAGCCTACAACATGTATTCACTCAGAGAGATCTCAATTCTAGGTAATGTAGATAGATGAGGCTTATGAAATTTTTTGATATCACTATACTTTACCATTCGGGTAAGGCGAATGTGGTGGCTAATGCCTTGAGTCGCAAGGCGGTGAGTATGGGTAGCTTGGCTAGATTGGTTTCTTCTAAGCGTCCCTTAGCCATGGAGGTTCAGATGCTAGCTAACCGTTTTGTATGTTTGGATCTTTCACATCCGGGCTAAGTTTTAGCATGTGTCGAGGCAAAATTATCTCTTTTGGAGGAGATTAGCCCTAGACAGTTTGAGGATCCCCAATTATGCAAGATTTATGACAAGGTGTTGTGTAGTGAGGCCAAAGAGGTCGTGCTTTATAGTGAGGAGGTTTTAGGGATCAAAGGACAGTTGTGCATTCCTCTTGTTGGCGATATTATTCATATGATATTGGAGGAGGCCTATAGCTCCCGTTATTCCATTCACCCAGGTGCTACCAAGATGTATCGCGATTTCAGACAATATTACTATTGGGGTAAGATAAAGAGAAATATTGTAGACATTGTGGTTCAATGTGGGAGTTATCAACTGGTAGAGTATGAGCATCAGAGACCCGGCAATGTGCTTTAGATGATGCCCATTCTATTGTGGGTCTTCCGAAGACCTTGGGAAAGTTTTATTCAATTTAGGTCATTGTGGATAGGTTGACTAAGTCCGTGCATTTCATCCCAGTTTAGGTTACTTACAATGCAGAGAAGTTAGCCAGGATCTACATTCATGAGGTTGTGCGGTTGCACGGTGTTTTTATATCCATTATCTCTGATCGAGGCACTCAGTTTACTTACCACTTTTGGTGGACATTATTGGCAGAGTTGGGTACTCAGTTGGATCTTAGTACCACTTTTCATCCCCAGACTGACAGACAGTCCGAGAGGATTATTTAGGTGCTCGAGGATATGTTATGAGCATGTGTGATTGATTTTGGTGGTCATTGAGACCAATTACCCTTGGCTAGTTTGCGTACAACAATAACTACCATTCTAACATTGATATGGCGTTGTTTGAGGCTTTCTATGGTAGGAGGTGTCGTTCTCCTGTGGGATGGTTTGATGCTTTTGAGGCTCAATCATGGCGCACAAATTTGTTAAAAGAATCATTGGATAAAGTATAGCTTATTCGGGAAAAGCTTCTGGTAGCTTAGAGTCGACAGAAGATGTATGTAGACCGAAAGGTCCGACTTGGATTCATAAAGGGTAAACAAGTTCTTCAGAAGACATCTCCCATGAAGGGTGTGATGCATTTTGGAAAGAGGGGTAAGTTGAGTCATTTATACATTGGTCCATTTGAGATTCTCTATCATGTTGGTGTTGTTGCTTATGAATTGGCTTTGCGACCAGGCTTGTCGAGTGTTCACATGGTGTTCCACATTTCTATGTTGAAGAAGCACCATTCAAATGGGTATTATATCATTCGTTGGGATTCAGTGTTGCTTGATGAGAATTTATCCTATAAGGAGGAGCTTAAAATGATCTTAAATAGGCAGACCAGGAGGTTGCAGACTAATGAGGAAGTTCAATAGAAGGATCGTCCTATTGAGGAGGCTACTTGGGAGATCGAGTCTGATATGCGTGTCAGATATCCTCAGTTATTTGTTGGCTTAGGAACCTTTCTGTTTCTTCTCTTCACTTGTTGTTCAAGAATGAACGATTGTTTAATTAGTATCCGATGTAACGACCTATTCCATCGTTACATATATTTTGACCATTTTACCTCCGTAGACTCGATTCCCAGAACTTTCAGAAAATTCTAGTAAAAGTTGTTAAATTAGAACCTTAAATATGAAAACTTTGACCGAAAGTTGACTTTTGTGTGAACGGATCCTTTTCAGAATTCCATCAATTTTGTGAGGTCCGGAGGGTCATTTATGACTTAGTGGGATAGTTAGTTCGATTCTCAAGGTTGCCGGGAGCATTTATGGGTATTAGTTTGAGAACTAGTTTAGCTCTTGGAGGGTTAACTCGTAGAATTAGAACTCCAATAGAAAATTCGAGGCCACGAGTGAGTCCGTATCATATTTTTACATAGGTGTGCATATCCAGTTTGTGTTGGAAAAGTCTCGGGTGATTATCAGATTTTGGATTGAAAATGCATAAGTCTTGATGTTGCTGGTTGCTGGTGTATCCATTGGGGTAGGCCTTAATGCGCCCCTTTTGGATTTTGTAATTGGACCGCAAGTGCGGACCGTATCCGTGGGCGCGCGTCCGCTGTAGCCGGACTGAGTCTGCTGCAGCGGACAAGGGGATTCAAGAATGTTTTTTAAGTGTCATTAAAATCCTATCTTCCCTCACTTTGTACACTTCCCAAACACCATTAGGGCGACTCCCAAGCTTTTCTAAGAGGTTTCTTCTTAAGGTAATCTTCCATTACCTTGCATTACCTTTACTTAGCTTTATTATGTTAATTTAATGGAGGTTTTGACCTAAAAACTAATTGGGGAAGAAAAGTTCAACCAATGTAGGGCTTGTTGATTTGTTAAGATTAAAAGTGTGAATAATTAGTGGGTTTTGTTAATATAAGCATGATGAATCATTATTTGGTACTTGTTAAGACTAAATCTTCCATTAATGTTGTTGGATTTGAATATTGAAAACTAGAGTTCATACCCAAATTGGGGTTTTTTGCTTATAAGGTGAAATTAGCCTAATGGTGAGTTGATTTAGCAATTGGTTAGTAGGATTGGACTCCTAGTATGTTGAATTTCATAGTTCACCTTTAAAATGAATGTTTTATCCCTATGAGACATTTTCCCCCTTCTCATCTTTTCGATTTGGATTCCAAAGGACTAGTGTAATGATACGGGTATGTGAATTTCTTATTCTAACTTAGACTTCGATAATACTAGACTTCGAGTACGATCATGATCCACGGAAGGGGAAAGCACAAGTGTGATTGTGCGACTCGGCACTCCAGGTAGGTTATGGCTTACCTTATGGTTAGATTTCGGTTAGTTAAGTGTATATGCAGTTAGATTCTGTTGGATAAAGCATGTAAGCCTTCGGGTATGGAGTTTGGATGGAATACTTAGGTCAGTTGTTGTGACTAAGTATAATTTGATGCTTCTTATGATTATCAGACTTATATAATATACCAAGTTGTATTGTGATATAGTTGTAACTCACCTATCTTGGTATGCTCATGTATAAGTAAGGATATTGATATGATTCTAATATTATGATAAGTGTCCTTGTGTGACACGACTGGGAATTGATATGACATACTTGATATTATCATTGCATTGCATATACTCTCATTTCATGATATATTGACTGTGATATTTCTATTGGCGTGATGGAGATAAATGAGAAGGGGAGTATTTATGATTCATATGACATTACAATATCGCGTATCCATCTCTATGCTGAGTGATACAGAGTGCCTAGCGAGGAGTTTGGGTGGAAGAGTCATTCTAGGTTGTGCGATATAGAATGACTGGTACATGGACGTCATGGGTCCCCCATGGGTTATGATTGCTGAGACGATGATATATTCCGCCTGGAGTATATATTTACGGATTTATCATGTGGCCACTACATTGCATAGTACATACATATTTATTTATTATTCATTCATATATTTGGATCCTGACTTGGCTTGTTATAGTTGGATGGTTATTCTTGGACTGTGATATTATTTGTACTTAAATGTGAGCTTATCTATCTTTCAGTTTCTTTCTTACGCATATGTTAGCTAACTGTTGACGACCTATGATATATACCGGCACATAGTGTTTATACTGATACTACCTTGCTGCATTCTTTTGAGTGCAGAGTATGAGACTAGTACCACTTATTCTCCTCGCGACTAATTCGAGGTTGTTGTAGAGTCTCTCTAGGGTGAGCATGTTGGACGATCCGCTGCCCGGAGACTTTTCTTATTATTGTCTTTATTTGGCTTTTGAGATAGTATTTCCATTATGATACTTGTATTATTCAGACTTAGTGTTTGGTAGTGGCTCTTGTACGATTCATACCATTATTCCTTGGGTTTGTATTAGCATGATATTTTCGCACTTTATATTTATGATACGAGTTAGACTTTATGATATTCCACTTGATTACTTTAATTGTTGATTAAATTGTTGATAAATGGAAAGGTTATCCAACCAGGGTGGGAAATGATAGGTGCGCTCACGACTTAGTGCTTTGGAGTCGTGACATGACGTGTAGACTCTCTAGGACAGACCTGCTCTGATACCAAGTTTGTCACACCCCAACCTTGGGAGGTGTGGCTGGCACCCGACACCCTATGGCCGGAGAGTACCAACTGGAATACCTAAAGCACATGATTCAAATCCTGGGACAACAAGGCCTCCAAATGACAATAATAAGGTAGAAAACGACAATAACCTGCATGGAGAAAAGGGCCCAACACAATATACATACATATACATAAACTGAGGCTGACAAGGCCGTCACAAGTGTACCATCATCCGACAAGGGCCGACCAGGCCACACAAAACATATATACAATAACCTCTAGTCTGCAAGCCTCTACGAATACTAACATGTGCCATAAAGTCAGGACATGTCCCTGACATATCCAAAATAACCATATATGTATGCAATCACGCTTACCAAATCTGTATAGCAACTCCAAAAAAGTAGAGTGCGACAACCAAAAGCTGAAAGCACATACCCACATGTTGAGGCAAGTCGGTCTGTATATTAGTACCTGCGGGCATGAAACACAGTGCCCCAAAAGGGACGTCAGTTCGAAAGATGTACTGAATATGTAAGGCAGGTAAATCATATAAATAAGAAATGTAATACAAGGGAAAAGTACATAAGTCAACCTGAAACTCAGAAACAGGCCTCAGAGGGCACACAACTGGTGTAACCATGAACATATGCATGTAAGTAAAAATTGGGCCACTCTATGGGGCCATATCATATCGTATAATATCATATCAAATCCCTTTATGGAGTGAGCTCATAATAAACCGCCCGGCCATATAGGACGCGGTTGTATCTGCCCAACTGATTAGTGGTGTGCATATATGAGTGTCTTCCCAACCGACTATATCATGGCGCGATGTGATAAAATAGATACATATAAATACGTTCAATGCAAGACCAAGCTCAAGAGACACTACAATTAGAGTTGGAGTGACCTATTGTCGTTATCCACCGACTATCATTATTGTCGCTACGTTCTTTAACCTTAACTAGCTCTTAAGAGACATAACAAATATGAAGAATATGATCAATAAGGAATACTTAAGGGACGTGAATAACATGCTCAAAGAGAAGCATAGAAACTTAGGATTTCTTCGTAAAGAATTATTTCGAGGAACGCACTTATGTTAAATCACGCCAAAGAAGAAAGTTAGCCTTACATACCTCAAATTCATATTGAATATGATGTAAGTACGGAGGCCTTTGAGTTGGTAAGTGGTTCGGGTGTTGGTGAGATTCGGGTTGACCCGAAAGTGAGCGAGGAAAATGAGGTTTTCGGTTAACCGGTAAAGCCGGACAATGTGGTGTAAGGTGGGTGTTTCGGGTAAGTGTGGTTGGAAATGCATCAAGGCTCTTTGTGTGGTGGTTACGAATAGGTTGAGGGTCAGGGTGGTGATTGGGGCTTGGTAGTTTGATGGTGTTAAGGTTGCGGAAACAATCTGAGGTAGTGAGGGTCCGAGAAGAGGATTCGGTGGGACGTTGGGGTGGTTGTTTGTACTTGTAGGTGTTTGTGGTTTGTTGCAGGTAGTGAGCTTTAGTGGAGGTGTTTGTGAGATGTTGTGTAGGGTGGTGGTGTAAAAAACAAGTAATTGAAACAAGGAATAGGCACGGATATGCGGGTTGCAATCCGATTACACACCAAGTCACAATTCAGTCAATATGGGGTTCTTGGATGGTAACACGAGGAGTCAATTGCTTGTGTGGTCTCCAAGTATGCTGTGATCAATTTTACAAGGACTATGTTGAGGTTTGCTGATCTCTAGGCTTAACACTAACCAAGCAAGGGTGATCGAAAACCCGGAGAACCAAGCGACCCTCCCGGAGGATCAACTAAGAAGTTCAATCCCGAATTGAATGACTTAGCAAATGAGTAAACACTCAAGTTTTTATATCAAACAACTCTGCTTATTGCATCCGAAGCACCACCAATGCAAGATGGTGAACTTGCTCTAGATTTATTTTCAAGAAGTTCATTATTCACTCACCAAGACCATGGATGCCACCCGGAAGAAACTAAGGACGTTCTAGGCCAAGAATAAGAATTGTTCGGCGGAAGCTATGATCGAAACGACCTTAACCCCTATCCAACCCCCACATTGTTAATACCGAGAGAGGATGGGACTTGACACTCATGTTACCGAAAGGTTGATAAACTCACCATGAAGTGCACCATTCCTATGCCGAGGTCGAAAGATCTTTTTGATGAGTTTGCAACCGAACCATCACCGATGGAAAGCATTGAACATGCTCTTGGTTTATTTCCGAGAGGTTCTTTGCCCAATCAACAAGCTTACGAACACAATCCGGAAATGGCCAAGGGAGTACAATAATGCGTGCAAGAAATACTAGGCGAGGACCTTGTCCAAAAGGACTTTAGGCCATATATGGTGCACGACTTGTTGGTGCCAAAAGAACATGAGAAGTGGCACACTTGTATTACCATCCAAGCTATCAGCAACATCATGAAAGGAAAACTCTCTTTGCCGAGGCTGAAATTTTATTTTCAGGGAGTAAGTGGAGCCAAGTGGTTCTACAAGATAAACTCGAGGAGAGGATACCATCTAAGGGGAACCCGAGAAGAAGATGCACGGAGGATGACCCTCGAGGTCGAGTTTGGTTTGAGCAAATGGTTTGTAATGTCGTTTGGATGGTGTGACACCCCAAACTTTTTCTTACACAAGGTATCACATCCATCCTTGGGACACTTGACATCATCCGAGGACACTTGTGCTAACCAACCCGAGATGGAGTATAACCGAAGTTGGTTCGAGTCTACGGAAATCACTGCGGCAAAAAATTTTCTTGGCCCGACTTCTTTTTTTCATCACTTCTTTGGGGAGTGTTTTAAACTTACTGCCCCTATAATCGAACTAATGAGAAGGGATGAGTGTGAATGGTTCCGAGGAGCAACAAAAGTTTTTGAACCCTTAAGGAAAAATATTTGTGAAGCCCAGGCCCTAACCATGCCAAGCCATGAAGAGCCGTTGGACCCCAAACATGAAATTAGAGTAAATGCCATCTTTTGCTGTAGCACAAAATTGAAGGGTGCACGGTGCCATGATTCAACCTATGGCAAGGCATTATATTTTATGAGATTCATGGCGTAATACGAACATCATTCTAAGTCAAAACCATTTGGCCTATATTCAGATCCCTATTTGGCAAGTTTCGAGGAAGGCGCTCGCAAGATAAAATTTTCGGACTTATCTAATGGTGGAAATATTAGATCAACACTTGTTGTTGAAAAATCATTACCCCATTTAGATGGCACGAATTTGAGGGCAAATTCTTTCAAAGAAGGGGAGATTGATGAAAGAAAGCCCGTGGACTTAAACTCTCAAACTAAGCTGAGAGTGCCAATGATGGCCCGCCAATCTACACTAAAATGCCTAAGCCAAAAAGTCTTCCAAAATGATGACTAGGCCGTGAGTTGGAGGACAAGTTGGCAAGGACAAGTAATATCACGGTCCAGGAATAATCAGCCCAAGTATAGATAATCCAGTCAGAATCCAAGAGATACGAAAATGAAGTAATTACTAAGCATACCCATGTAAGATTTGCAGTAAGGTGTATTACACTAGATCTCAGTACTCTACAGTCATAGCCTAGGAAGAATCTCTAGTCATCGAATCCATCAAGTATCTAAGTAGGAGATTAACCATTTAACACCATCTCAAGTGAATTAGAAATTTAGGAATCAAGGTTGAACCGCATCACTCAACACAATAAAAACAACAACCAGAATCAGAGATATGAGTAGATGTAATGTGAATGTATATGTGATGCAATGCAATGCACTGGCCAACTTTCTTCTGTCGTACATACATGCTTTGGGCTGATTATATACTCGTCCCAGTAGTTATGACCCATGGGGGACCCACAATGTCCATGTACCAGTCACTCCATATCACACAGCCTAGAGTGACTCTTCCACCCACCACACCGCTAGACATTCTGTATCACTCAGCATTGAATGACTACGCAATCAATATGTCATAATAATTAATGTTGTTTCTTTCTCACTTATCACCATCATGCCAATCACAAGTAATATCAATGTATCGTGGTATCACCATCACGCCAATAATACATAATGTCAATATATCATGAAAATAAGGATGAATGCATGAATAAATGTCAAATGTAGCACTAATCATGAGATGAACAAACCTAACAACATCTGTAAATCAATTTCCAATTTGACATGATTCCAAAATATGTACAATGCCACGTCCGGAATTCTTTTCCTTCGGACCACATCAATAGCACAATTATACATGCAAGAGAGGTCATACGGAATAAGCATGTAGAAAACACAATAATAGGAAGCCTCAGATGTTTCACTTTCCCCTTGCTATTATTAATGTCAAAACACAGTTCACAACAATGATTCATGTAGAATGTGTATGATTGATACGCATGTATCAATCTCAAGTGTAAATCATAATCAAATCTCAATCGGGCCACATATGGACACATCTCACAATATCAGTATCAAGTCAAGTCTGTTTCTCTATCCATGATAATACCAAGATGAATGATATAGAAATATATCACAAGTACGGTATGGCAACTATGTACAAGTCCAACAATCATAAAGAGGCAACAAGTAACAAACAATCAATAATATCCAACCTAAGTAATCCATCACAACTTCATACCCGACGACTTACATGCTTTCTCCAATAGTGTCTAACTATACATATGTTTCGCTAATCGAACTCTAACCAAAAGATAATCTATAACGTACCTGGAATGCCGAGCGGGAGTCACACGAATCACATTTGTGCCTTGCCCTTCCGCGGATCACGGTCATACTCGAAGTCTATGTTAGAGAAGGAAATTAACAACACCCAAAACATTACACTATCCTTCGAACCCAACCCAACTATGGGGGAAAAGGAGAAAACAAGCTCATATGGATAAAACGGTCAATTCAGAGGTAAAACATGAAATTTGAGGTCTTAGGAGTTCAATTCTATTAATACCTTGCTAGAAGAACTCGTGATTAGGTCAATTTCATCATACAAGCAAAAAACTCCAATTTTGGGTAAGAACCCTAGTTTTTCCCACAATCAATTTCATCAAGAAAATGAAAGATTCAAGCCTAACAACTACTAATTAGTGAACCACAAGCTTAGAATAGTAAAATCCATCAATCAATTTCCATTTTAAGCTTAAATATCCAACAAACCCTAACTAGGTTGAACTCTTCTTCCCAAATTAGATTTCTAGGTTGTTTCCATCATTTAATCAACTTAAGGAAACTAAATAAAGATATACAAGGTTAAGAAGGCTTACCACAAGAAGAAATCACTAAAGGATGTTTGGAATCGCCTCAAAGGTGCTTTGGAGGAGTATTTTCGAGATGGGGGAAATGAAGGGTTTTAACCCACTTAAATACATTGGACCCGCGCCCACGGTCAATACCCGCACCTGCGGTCCCAAGTCAAAACTCAAAAAGCTCGTTGCAGCGGACTCGCCATCCGTTGCAGCGGTCCCTATTCGCTGGGGGCGCACTGAGGCTCGCCTCAGCTAATACACCAGAAATTCCATACTCATTCAATTTTAACCCGAAATCCGATAATCACCCGAGACCTCTCTAACACAAATTAGATATGTACACATATAAAAGTACGCTACGGATTCAGTCGTGGTCTCAAAATTTCCATTAGAGTTCTAATTCTACGAGTCAACCCTCAACGGGCTAAACTAGTTTTCCAACCAATAGCCAAAAACACTCCTAAGGGCCTCGGGAACCGAACCAACTATCCCACCAAGTCATGAACGACCCTCCGGACCTCACGAAATCGACGGGATTCCGAAAAAGGCCTGTTTACACAAAAATCATCTATTGGTCAACACTTCCACTCTTTAAAGTTCTAATTTCTCAACTTCTACTAGAATCGTCCGATAACTTCGGGAACGAGTCAACATGGGTAAAATAGTCAAGATACACGTAACGACGGAACTGGTCGTTACCCAAATAATATGGTCCTCAAAGATAGAAGATATTGCTGGTCCCTAAAGGTCTGTTTACAATTTCGAGAAACAAGCTACTAGTATTAAAGATGATTTATGAATAGAAAATGTAGCTAAATAATCAAATGCATATAAACAAAGTTAACACTAGTATCATTAATTCTTAAGAATACAAACTAAAATCTCACTAGTACCATTGTTTACAACAAATAGACAAGTCCGAATATTATTTGCAGAACACATTAGCCCACAAAGGCTAACATCCCTAGAAATTACTTGTATAATGTTTTCGTCTAACAATCCTAGCAAAACGGTAACCAATAATTTATCGACTTGTTCGAAATCTTCAGAATTGCATCTTGACTTGGCTCCAAATCCAAAATTTGTTTAGAAAAAAGAAATACGTGCACAACCAAATCACACAAAATTTCAGATTATAAAAAATTAAGAAATTGTATTCTAGATGCAAGTGTATTGAACGACTAAATTGCCCCAAACGCCTCAACATCATTCAAGTAGTTGTTAGAGGGCTATTATCCACACCACAATTTCTGTCCGAAAATTATTCACTTGGATTCGAACGTTAGCCATACTTTCAGGATTAGGAGATGACCCAAAAAATTCAGACATTGATTTGGCAAGAGCTTTTCAAAAGTACTAGGAACCAGTATTGCACTTTTAATTGTAAAAACCTCATAATAAGTAGAAGATAAGTTTAGAAATAAGTTTATATGATTCAAGCAGCTTCCATCCTCATGATATTTTAGCTTCCATATCGAAATAAATAACACTAGACGTTAATTTAATAAAGAACCAGCAAACTCAGACGTACTTGAATGAAAATGAAGGAATTATCTCTTCAAGAACATGAAGCATAATGGAGGTAGTGGTCTCATCACAAGAGCTTCCTTTGTCCTTGAGAACTGTAAATGAATAAAAATAGCCAGTCAATCACCACCATTAAAATACAAAATTTCAAAATTTATCAAGAATTTGAAAATAAGAGAACTGGTGTAGTGGCACATATATTTCAAAGCACTACCAAGTGATAGCAAAATCGCATTTAAGTCTGACACTTCCCTGACAATCACCAAAGCTATGTCGAATCAATCATAACTTCGATGTTTCCAGGAATTCAATAATAACAAAATCACTTGGAGAAATTTACAAGCACTTATCTTGTAGAGGCTAAAAAGGTTAGGATCAAACGACATCAATGTACCACTACACTATCAGCTTCTCATATGCTTAAGCATATTGCTTCAGATTATAAACAATCATTCCACATCGTGCATGTTCACAGATAAATCACTCATAATACATAGATTGTGGGCTTAAGATGCTGATTCATTTTCTTATTTAAAGAGCCTCTCTCAATGAATCTATATTCATCTTCCCTTTTTCATTAAATTCAGGTGGAATATAAAATGTCTAATAAAATGCACATTCAAGAAATTCTTTAATTTCTAGAAAGCTCAATTTGTCACTTCAAAAGCATCACATAAGTGATGTCCCAAACATTCTACAGATCATTCAGAAAACAAAATAGGAAGATAAATTGACATGAAGAAACAGAATACAGAGAGAGGCAACAGTAAACAGAACAAATTGTTGTATCACCAAGAAGATGTATAAGAATCTTTTTTTTTAATCTCTCTGCAGCCATAGTTTTTTTTTTTTTTGGGACTCTTAACAAATACAGGGTTGTCTGATGTACCACATATTATCACGACACTGATATGCTTTTGCTAATAATCAAGATTTTAGAAGTAGCAGCAGCTTGGTTCTTGTACTCTCTTCAAAAAGAGTAAAGGGTTATTAACGTAAAGCGGAAAAAAAAATTCTGCTAACCAGTTCATACTATATGATAGGCATCAATTACAACACACAACATGAAAACATATACTAACAATGTATATACACATCTGATATGCTAGACCTAACGTTAAGGTAACTGTAAGATATCTACTGATGAAAGATGTAACAGTATTAGTCGTGACAAAACATGTAAGTCAATATATAAAAAAAATAGTTTTTGAGCATAAAATAAAAGGTCATGGATAAAAGAGCTTATTTAGGAAAAAGATCTCAGATATTTACACACTCAATATTAAACAAATACCTATCGTCAACGTTACACATTGTCCACTGTTAAACAGAGCAATATACATGTGATATACACTGAATATACAGCAGTGTATATCACATATATATCACTGGATTAAAGCAGCAAACCAGCAGTGCAGCCCAGCAACGGAGCTCGGCAGTGGCCCAAACCAGCAGTGCAGCCCAGCACTGCAGCCCATCACGAGATTGAAGGCAGAAAATCAGTAGACAAATATTGTATATTAAGGAAAGTATATTGTGTGTATATTGTAGTATATTAATTACCATAATTAGTGTTATACACCTACCATAATTGTATAGTTAGAATTATGGTAGAATAAGGTTTTAGGAATATGATTCTCCTATTTTGTAACTTGTATATATATCTATTCAATCAATGAAAATAAGGAAGGGGATTATTTCTTTCATCCACTGAGGTGGATCAACACTTTGACTTCTGAGATTATCGAAACTCTGCATGAACAATATCGTCAAGAATAAGATCCAAATATTAGCTGCAGGTGAAATGGAAAAACAATTTTTCTGTGAGTACTACAAGCATGAATGTACACCCTTGGATCATTAGTTACCAGCTGCACCTTTGAAAGATGTTTAAGCTTGTACAACTTTGCAGGCTACAGGTGCAAGCATAACATTGTTGTCAGCTTAAACGAGGGACTTAGCAGAACTTGCTCTAAAGGAAAGTCACCAGCCCAAAATGAAGATTTTAGGAGATGCAGTTTAGTTTCCTCTATATATGACAGTAAGTAAAATAATCCTTCTTTACAGTTTTATCAGCAAGTTTAGAGATATAAAATTTCCTTATAAACAACAAAAATTAAATGTTTCATAAATTCATTATAATTAGACTATTTTGAAAGTGCATAGAATCTCATCTTAAATCAATATATAAAAAAACTAGTTTTTGAGCATGCGTATTGCACGTGTATCCCATATCAACGAGTATCATTTAAATGGACTTGTCATTTCTGAAGAAATGAATTTTCTTGGACGGGTCATCTAAATTATGGCTAGCTGCTGCTACTGCTACATGATGAGAGAAATAAAAGAAAATTATATAATGCTTTATATCTAACACAAATAATGTTCAAGCTATACGAAGAAGTCATAAAGCAAGAAGTTATGCTAACTGGAGAAGGAAAAATAGATGTCAGAAATAGAGAGCTCATTATTATCCACCTAGAATTAATTATATCTGTAAATTATGTGTGCGAGCAAACATTCGGATTCCCAATCAAATGGATGTTCCAGACAAGACATACTTTCGGAAGTGCTCAATGTGCAATGTCTAGTACGTAATGCATTTATAAAATTTCAGGATGAACCACTAGTTATCCAATACATGTCTAGTACGTAATGCATTTATAAAATTTCTTTCATCAAGTGTTGGATAACTAGTGGTTCATCCTGAAATTTGGAGGTCTAAAATGTAGCTGACAAAGCTTGTGGCACAACTAAATTATGTCACCGATATAATACCTCATAATCACACCTTTTCAAATATAATTGAACCCATTGAAGCTTTCACCCCAAATTATAGCTCCCTCGAGTTTTGAAGAGTGTGTGTCACCCTCAATTATGTGTCCAGCAAGTTTTAAATCAACATGGATAAAAATAAGTTGATTTTCAAAGGGATGAAGAACACAATACCATTTTTTATCAGATAAATTTGTGTAATATCCTAATATCTCTTTTTTAAAATACGATTCAATTATGTTTGTTTCTATCCTACCATGGGGCTTCCTTGAGCTACCCTCGCCTTTTTGTCTATTTCTGAACCAACTATTGAATGTAATATTTCTAGGCATACTTAAAATGTAAGTTTTTTACCGAATGAATACAATTGTAGTTGTCTTTATAATGTCATAAATTCACCAAGCATAACACATATAAAACTTGTGTTATAAAAGTGTGTCATATAAAGCGGTCAAACACGTGAATTGTGTTGTCTCCCAAACGCACATGCAAGTATACGTGATCGCCAAGTAATATAGAGACTTGTAAAAGTCGGATGTCGAACCACAGAGACTTATGATCAACGATTACAAAAGAATTCACTATCACTACTAATTACGCAAATACGAAAGAGAATATTTGTTTTGTTTTATAACTAATGCAGAAAAGTAAATAACCAACTACTTTATTTTAGCAGTTTCTAGAAACGTTCGTGAAGACTTGAATTTATCACAGAGAGATGAGTATTTTATGGTCGTGGTTAGTTCACCAATCATGTTGCATCATTCAAATAACTAACCCTAGTAGTTTTATTCATGATTGCTAATTAACTGGATTATTAGTCGTGTAGCATTCTCTCGAACTACTACCCACTGATTCAGAACAATTTACTGTCTATATTCTTATGTAATTGACCTGTTAAGAATGTAATTAGTCAATTGTATCTAATTGAATGCGGTGTCTAGGTATATTCCTATCCTAGCCACTAATCCTAGCCCTACTTTAGGGATAATCAGATCGCACTCTCCTTACTTCTTCTTTAATCTAATAACGACTTTCCCAAACACATATATTAAATAGTAAATAGAACTCGACTGTTGTGAAGGAAATCAAACAATTAAGAACAGAAGTAAAGAAACAATTGTATATGAATAAACTATAAAGGTTAAATTACTTATAAAACATCAACAATCATGGCTACACCACAACCCCAGAACTTAGAGAATTTAACCAATCATAATTCTATCAAGAACACAAGAATTCATGGTTAAACTAGGGATTAATGAACAAAAAAAATTAAGAAATAAAGATGAACAGAGTACAACTTACAAGTCTAAAAAAATAATCCAGTGTATCCTTAAAAAATGCACAGAAGGGTCTATTTATAATCTAGGTTAAATACTAAAACAAGTAAATTAAATCCCAACAAAATAAGAAAAATAATTGTGCCTTGTGCGATGCACCCGCGACGCACATGCATCGTGGGAGAGTCTGTAGACTTCAACTCGCAAAACATCAGAGAGGCATTATTCTTGTGATGTGCGTGCGATGCATGTCAATCGCACCTAGGCTTTATCAGTCATCAGAATGAGATTCAGAGAGGCAATATTCATGCTATGTGCATGTGACGTAGGTCCATCGCACATGGCACCTGTCAGGCCTCAAATATTAACTTCAGAGAGAGGGTTCCCTTGCCCAATGTGTGCGATGCATGTCCATCGTACAGGGTCTTTCAGTGGCCAGTTTTCTACAAATTATTGCTCGATCTCTCCGTCATCTTGCCCTCGTCCAATTGCATCCGAAATCCACAAAAATTGCTTGGGTTTAACTCATTTATTCATGTTGTACCTAAATACAGAAGCTACACCAACATGAGCTCAAGTAAAACAATTTCACAATAAAGTAAGCGATTAAAGCACTAAGATTAGAGGTAAAATGACACTAAATATTAGATATTTGCGCCAAATATCACCACCCCACACTTAGACTTTGCTCTCTCTTGAGCAACACACTAGCAACTACTACGCTTACCAGATACAACAATCACCAATCAGAGCAGATCTACTCGGGCTTCGGCTAACACAACACTTTCAAAACCATTTTATAAACCACAATTCGAGCAAATTATCACTATAATATTGCCAATACATTTACACCTATAAATCACAAACAACCTCCTCAAAACAACTCAACCTCACACACTAACTCAACGACACCATTTCAAGTAGAATCATCATGATACCCACAGAGAAACCAATACTTCACCTATCCTAAGTCAATTATGCGCCCTCACCGAAAAAGAGTTGTCCATATACCACATGATTTTAACATTGGACAAATTTGAATGGACAGAACCAACTAACAATTTACGTTCACTCTCACAAAGAACATCACGTGCAATATATGACGAACCATAGGCTACTCCTTAGTGTAACTGCTTCACTAATACAAATATGTTAAATCTAGGATCAATAAGGACTTAAAAGGTTGTAATGTAGGCTAAGGGACGTGTAGGATACATTTTGGATGAAATAGTGACTATCCTCCCTAAGAACTTTAATACACACAACTTTGACAATTATTTACACTCCTTTACTAACCAAGCACAACTCAATCAACCAATACCCATTCATCCCAATCATGTCCCAAAATTGTTTGTGTTGACACCCAATTTTGTCCCGTATTTTCCGATTTATTTACAATTTTAAATATTTTTGACACCTCAAAAACAATTTTAATATAGGCACACACACACACACACACACACACACACACACACACATATATATATATTATTTTCAATATCATTATTTATTAATATTATTATTATTCACATGTTTTACTATCATTTGCCTTTTTAAAATCATAATCATAATTTTACCCTAATATTCTATGTTATTCTATTTTTCGCAAAACGACATCGGATTTTCCATTTTTAAGCATTAAATATTTCGCAAATATTATGTTTTATTATTATCACGTCGTTATATCTTACTTTTAAATACTTTACATTTTTCTTCAAAGCATTTTTTAATAGTAAACCCTTTCATATTTTAAACCCATAACCCATTTTATTTTCCAACCCAAAAATAATTTCACCCAAAATATTCTATTAACCCACAAAATCAACCAAAACCAAATCGGCCCAACCGAAAAGGCCCAAACCGACCACTCCCAAACCAAACCAATCGACCATTTCACCACTTTATTTTTTAATTTCAAACTCAATCGAAAATGGATATGGGGGTAAACTTTAGGGGGAAAACCTGTTGGAAATTTGCCTTTGGTGGGGAGGTGCGTCCACCCATATTTAATGAATTAAACACTAGGGTTCCGCATGTTGGAGGCTTTGTCTCTTCACACGTGCATAATCTACTAAGTGAGTAGATGATCGTACGGCCAAGAATCGTCAAATTTAATTGAGAAATGAAAGAGATATTGGTCTACGAAGTGAGGTGTTTGAGGTATGAAAATCTGGTATGGGACAAATCTACCACATCGGTGGGAAAATGAAGAATTGCTCTCTTTATAAGTCTCATAATTGGCTAAGGGTTTGGGACCCCAAGGGGTAACCCATGTGTTTAAAGGAGGGAGTACCTAGATGTGCTTGGGTTCAAGGCTAAGCCAACACGCGCGCCACCGCCGCCCGCTCATCCGGTCCGGGCTCAGGTTCAGGCTCAGGCTCGGGCTGGGTCTCAGGTCATGGGTCGTGGGTAGTGGGACTTTCTGATATTATCTCTTTGGACCCCCAAATTGCTTAATATTTACAGTTTGGTCCCTAGAGTTTCTGGAAAGTTGAATTTGGGAACAACAGAAGGCAGAAAGTTTCTGCCTACCGTTGGAGTTGATTTTTGGAGGTTAGTGTGCATTAACAACCCTCACTAATGGCCATTAACAACCATGTTTTGGCAGTTGAGGAGTCCCTCCCTCATGCTATATATTGATGCCTTTTGGCTCAATTGTGTAACACGAAAAACAGAATATAGACACATAAAAAGACAACCAAAATGAGACAACATTTATATACACAGAGACAAACAGAAGAGACACTGAAATTTAGTCCAACGTTGGGACTAAAACAAAAACTCTTCCTTCCTTTTTTATTTTTCAGCAAGTCGTTTCGTGTTTGTTTTCTTCGTCAGACTCAACCTATTTGTTTTGTAGTGTTGATTAAGTGTTGTTTTATCGTGGGAGACTATTGCCCGTTAATGTAAAAGTATATATACAGGGCAATCTTGTCTTAAAGATAGAGTGCCATCACTCGACTCAACACACAGTTGTAACAATCCAGATTTAGTGTTTCTTGATTTCAGGTTATCAAGATTCAACAACTTTGCGGCAGTTCTGAATATTGACTATTTGTTTATCCTTTCGAACACTTGTAATATTTATTTACTTCCCTTACTGCTTTATAATATCCAAAAAGTTTAAGACAAGATTGTATTAATGTTCGAAAGATGTCGGTCGAAAGTTGTGTGACCAAATCTGGATATGGCTGTGATTTTCTGATAGAAGATAGTGATGATTATGCTGTTGAATGTCAACGTGTTCATGGTGTCACCGCTCCTGAGAGTGGTGGGAACAAGCGCCCACGAGAGGCTGAGGATGTCAACTGGGACAAGAGGAGAAGGCTAGAGATGTGGTTCTATCTTGTAGCAGAAGGCCTATATCTGTCCTAGACAAAGAATCCGAAATTGAGATAAGTAATTTTTCTTCCTTGTCAAGAATAAGATTAAATGATATCTGATTAAAAATGGCTTAAAGTAGGAGGAATATGAAAATAGTTTCACGAAATAATTTATATTCCTTATGCTTTAAAATTAGAAGTTTAATCTCATCTTCCTTCCTGCTTAAAGATTGGATTTTGTAAACGACTTAAAAAGATTCGTTCTTTTGAGTGTAATTATTAAAAGTGTGTAAAGTATGTTCACACATACGAGGGATAAAGATCCACTGACTGTGCGAAAACTGTTACCACTTTTAAGTAAGCGCCATGGATTTCCCTAGGTACCAATCATAAGGGAAGAAGACTAAAAGCTAAAGACGTTGAGCCTGTCACACTATTTGGCAGAAAATCCTTCATAGGATGATATTGGACACTCAGTCATACAAAGCCTATGGGCTACTGGAGTGGGGCCAAAATTCTTTTGATAAAGATGATACTGGACACTGAGTCGTATAAATCCTACGGACGACTGGAGTGGGGCCAGAATTCATTTCATAGGAAAAGTAATGAACACTTAGTGTGGTGGGCCAGAGTTTCCAAGTCTTAAATGATCTGAAGGCCAAAAGAAAGGTAGAAAAGAAATTGGACACTCAGTCTGCCAAAGCAACTGGAGTAGGCCAGAGTATCCAGATCATATATGATCCGGTTACGCCCTAACCACGGGCAAGAGGTTGTTCATGTGAAGCAACGCCACCTCTAAAGTAGAAGGGGTTGGAGAGGTTGTCCTTAATAGGACTTCAGGCAATGAGATCGCTCTACAATGAGGTGATACATGTCCCAAACTTGGTTTAAAAGACGCTGTTGGTCAAGCTTGTTTGAGACTAGTCCAATAGGTCTGTAATAACTAAGAATGGTACAATATGTCTGTAGCCAAATGAATGATATATTTGCAATCCGTGCATCTATGCCATCATATATTAAGACACGTTAAATATAAAGTAATTTAAAAGCTAGCGAAGTTGATATTGTTGCCTTCTTTCGACATAAACCCTTAAAATGAATGTGAGGTAGGCGAAGAGGCAAAATCACCTTTCCAAGTTCTGTCAAAGGAATAGCGAAAGAAGCACCGCTCCTCTAGAACTTAGTCACGCCTACTTGGGTGATTTGAAGTTTATACGAAATAGAGGGGGGAGACAAGTACGTTGTGACCTTCATTGATGATGGTACAACGTATTGCATCCTTTGTTTGTTGAAAAGCAAAGATGAAGTTGTTGAAGCAGATAAGCGCTACAAAGAAAAAGTTGAATATCAACTAAGCCTACGGATTGAGGAATTCGTAGTGATAGAGGGGGAGAATTGTGAAGCATCGTTCATTAAACGACTGCTCATTATTCACCTCAGTCCAACGGTGTTAGCCAAGCGCAAAGACGTACGCCCAAAATATGTGGGGTAAGGCGATCCTTACCGCTAATGCGATTCTCAACAGAACTACACATAAGGATAATGATAACCGTCCTTGTGAGACATGGAAAGGATCTCACATACAAATGTTGTGATGTGGGGTGGCTTGGTAGAGATTGAAATACCAAAACAGGTCAAGTTGGACATAAGACTGTAGATTACCTATCCACTGGATCTGTAAATAACAGTAGTGCTTATCACCTCTTGGTGTCAAAGAATGCTGAATTCTTTGAAGATAACTTTCCTTGAAAAGGAAAAAGAAGTAGTTGCTCGAGGTTAGCAAGAACCCGCGAGGGCCTGACTGTCCAGAACTAGACGTTCCGTATCTACAGGACTCAAAAGTTGCTGGCTATCCGGAACTTAATATTCCAGATCTGCAGAACTCAGGGATTCTAGATGTTGAACCAAGATGGAGCAAATAAGGGGACAAAGACTTATTCCAGTCCTTCTAGCTTGTATGGTTGAGAATGAACCATGGACAATTAACAAATAATTGTCATCTTCAGAAGCGCTGCTTTGGAAAGAACATACAAAAAGAGAAATAAATTCCATCATATAGAACCATACTTGCGTAATGATTGATTTTCCTCATGTAAAAGAACCTTTGGGTTGTGAAAGAGGATACTCAAAAGTGAGTACCAAGTAGATGGATCTACTGACGAGTATAAAGCCTCGGCTACTTGTACATGTGCTCCCCTGTGAGCAGCTTAACATCCAGGACCATTGCAGTCTTTCGTGACATGGATGTTGAAATAACCTTCCTAACCAAAGAGTTGGAAGGGGAGGATCAGAGTTGGTTTGCTGGACTGTTGGGCTTCTTCCTGAACTTTCTTTTTGGTCCCTGAAATGTTTACATTTTGGTCCTGAAAGTTTCAGATAAAACAGAAACAATGATTCTGACCACATAAACATTGACTCTGATGTTAGAAAGCCAACAGTTAGAAAACCAACAGTCTGAGAGTGGAAATTATATTGAAACAAAAGATATGGGTATCACAGATGACATCTTAGGAATTGGATTTCTAAGACATCTAACAGACTGATCTAACTCCAAACTCAGTTGTGAGATAATTGATAGTCTCGTTGAAGCCACCAATGGATATGAATCATAGAACTGATTGGAATCATGGTGCACCCATAGACAAGGAGCGATATGCGCAGGTCACGTGTAGTTCAATGTATTATACACACTACAACCGACCTAGTATCGGCCTACAAAGAAGATCAGTTGAACTAAAGTTCACTCCTAATTCTGGAAATAATCGATAGAAGGCGTTAAGTCGGATATGACGATATCTGAAATATTCGCTTATATATGGATTATGGTATTTTGGATGTCCAACGATTCTGGGAGAACACAGTGATGCAAACTGGACATCAGATATGAAGAACACTAATGCCACAAGTAAATGTGTATGGTGGGTCTTGGAAAATCCTCTAAGTAAGCTTGCATCGGCCGATTCATGATGGAATTGGAGTTTATTGCTTTATACAAAGCATGAAAGAAGTTGAGTAACTTCATGACTCCTTAGAGGACGTCCCTTGTTGGGAGAAACCCGCGCCTTCAGTAGTTATACAATGTGGCTAGCCGGTCGGCTTCAAGAAGGACACGTATGACGGCGTCTGGACATATCTGTCAGGATCTGTCGGAGACATAAGACCGTATGGCAGTTGATTATCACGGGTGTCACTTCCTTAATTACTAATAAAAAGATATAGCAGACCTTTTAACTAAGGGACTACCCGGAGATCAAGTGTTCTGCATATCTAGGGGAATGGGCTTAAAACCCAAATAGTACGAACCTTTGCGGTGGTAACCCAACCATACTGACTGGAGATCCCAAGAATTTGGTTCAATGGGAAAACTAAGCTGCAAAAGTTCAGTTGAGTCCTTTGGTGGAAGAAAGAACACTTCGGATGATGATTTCTGTAGGGAAACATGAATCCAAAGTTATTCCCGCGATAGACATTAAAGTGCTACCTGCATGGTGGGTAAAGGTTAAGAGTCCAAACCTTTAACGATCCTCAAACGGTTGAGGTTAAGGTTGGGGAAACTTTTAATGATTCCTAACACTTGTGAAGTGGGGTATAGCAGAATACCTTGTAGGAGATCACCTATTTAAGTGCGAGAACAGGCCACCTCAAATGAACGCACTTAAGAATCCAAGTGTGTTCACGGCCACAACGGACAAAACAATAAGAATGAAAACGAATAAGAAGAGTTATTGTGTTGGTATCATTGTCTTGGCTTACACTAAACACTGACGGTTCAAGACATCACATTCTCCGCGCAGTAAGTAAGTCCGATGGTATTCAACTAGGGAAGGTTCAAAGCAGAAGCTACCTCTCCTGATGCAATAACTTTTCGCTGAAAGATTGCTGAAAGTTGGCATTATGTGTGTGCGCCAAAATCTCTTTCAAGAGGGGATTGTTGGAAATTTGTCTTTGGTGGGGAGGTGCGTCCACCCATATTTAATGAATTAAACACTAGGGTTACACATGTTGGAGGCTTTATCTCTTCACACGTACGTAATCTACTAAGTGAGTAGATGACCGTATGGCCAAGAATCGTCAAATTTCGTTGAGAAATGAAAGAGATATTGGTCCACGAAGTAAGGTGTTTGAGGCATGGAAATATGGTGTGGGACAAATCTACCACATCGGTGAGAAAAGGAAGAATTGCTCTCTTTATAAGTCTCATAATTGGCTAAGGGTTTGGGACCCCAAGGGGTAACCCATGTGTTTAAATGAAGGAGGACCTAGATGTGCTTGGGTTCAAGGTTAAACCCACACGCGGGCCGCCGCCGCCCGCCCATCCGGTCCGGTCCGGGCTCGGGTCGTGGGACTTTATGATATTATCTCTTTCGACCCCCAAATTGCTTAATATTTACAGTTTGGTCCCTAGAGTTTCTGAAAAGTTGAATTTGGGAACAGCGGAAGACAGAAAATTTCTGCCTACTGTTGGAGTTGATTTTTGGGGGCGTTAGTGTGCATTAACCAGCCATTACTTGGTTGATCAACTCCTCCATAAACAACCCTCCTTCAATGGCCATAAACAGCCTCACTAATGACCATAAACCTGCCATTAACAGCCCTCACTAATGGCCATTAACAACCATATTTTGACAGTTGAGAAGTCCCTCCCTCATGCTATATATTAATGCCTTTTTGGCTCAATTGTGTAACACGAAAAACACAAAAAATAGAATATAGACACACAAAAACACAGCAAAAATGAGACAACAGTTATATAGACAGAGACAGATAGAAGAGACACTGAAATTCAGTCCAACGTTGGGACTAAAACATAAACTCTTCCTTCCTTTTCTATTCTTCAGCAAGTCATTTCATGTTTGTTTTCTTCGTCAGACTCAACCTATTTGCTTTGTAGTGTTGATTAAGTGTTGTTTTATCTTGAAAAACTATTGCCCGTTAACATAAAAGCATATATACGGGGCAATCTTATCTTAAATACAGAGTGCCATCACTCGACTCATCACACAGTTGTAACAATCCAGAATTAGTATTTTTTGATTTCAGGTTATCAAGATTCAAGATTCAACAACTTTGCAGTAGTTCTGAATATTGGCTATTTGTTTATCCTTTCGAACACTTGTAATATTTATTTACTTTCCGTACTGCTTTACAATATCCAACAAAACCTTTTATAAATACCCCCCTTTTGTTCACTGTTTGGGGGGTTGGGTTTTCGGTCTATTTTAGGTCCAAAAATTTTAGGTTTAAATCTGAAATCTTCTTAAAGGTTGTATTGTATTTTTGTGTTTTTTTTTTCATCATTGAGGAGCCCGATTTCTTAAAAAATCCGAAACCTTGTCAAGGGTATTTGTTCTTTTTTTGTGCGTTGCATATGTTCTTCATCCTAAAGATTCCGTAAATATAGGTCGAAGTTATTGGTTTTTGGTGTTGAAGAATCTGAAATTTCTGCTATTTTCTTCATTGTTTATCGGATTCCGAATTCAGGTCGGGTTTCCTGGTCGGCTCAGGTCTGATTGTTGTTTTGGGTTGAAACCAATGCCAAAAATTCGAAAATAAGGTTGGTTCTTATGTGATTTATTATTAATAATTATCCTTCTACATTTGATTGTTTATCTAAAATTGCAATGAAACCAAATGTTTTCTCGGATTCGGCATATGTTCTCCGATTTTGGTCATCCATCCGGGTCGGGTCCACCCGGTTCGAATGAATTTACAGATTTTGTGTTTTATATCATGTTTGTTGGTTATCTGAAAATCCAAAAAAAATTAATTCTGGGTCACCATTGTTTCGGGTTGCATTTTTCGGTTCGAATTTCAGAATTCGGGTCAAATTTCAGAACTCGATTCGAATTTTCAGCAGCATTTCAAGTTCTGTTTCGGTTCAGAACTCGGGTCGGCCATTTTAATTGCGGACTGTTGGTTTATTTTGGCATTTAAACATCCATTACACATATATCTTACTGTTTTACTGATTTGAATAAATATTACGCTATATCTTACTGTTTTACTGATTTGAATAAATATTACGCTTAGGCCAATGAAATTGACTATGAGGCCACACCCCTTCGGAAATTGCCTTTGTTTCAGTTTGCTGTTTTGGTATAATTTACTGATTTGAATAAATATTACGTTTAGGCCAATGAAATTGAATTTGAGGCGCGCCCCCTTCGGAAATTGCCTCTGTTTCAGTTTGTTGTTTTGGTATAATTTACTGATTTGAATAAATATTACACTTAGGCCAATGAAATTGAATTTGAGGTCGCGCCCTTTGAAAATTGCTTGTCTGTTTCAGTTTGTTGTTTTTGTATAATTTACTGATTTGAATAAATATTACTCTTAGGCCAATGAAGTTGAATTTGAGGTCGCGCCCTTTTGGAAATTGCTTATGTTTCAGTTTGTTGTTTTGGTATAATTTACTGATTTGAACAAATACTACACTTAGGCCAATGAAATTGAATTTGAGGCCGCTCCCTTCGGAAATTGTCTCTCGGTTTCAGTTTGCTATTTTTGGTATATTTTGCTGATTTGAACATGATACTACACTGGCCGATGAGAAATATTCATCGATTTTGAGGCCTCCACAGTTGGAAAGACGAAAATAAAACTTCTGGGCAAGGATGAAACTTAAATCCTTTTTTTCATTCGAGAGTCCAACATGTTCGGTTGGAAGGTAACTAAAATGACCAACGAGTCATATGTTCGCAACCACGACGTGATTGGAATGATCTTTTCAAAATTTAAGTCTGAGCCCTCCGTAATTGAAATATTTACTGTTTTGAATACGAATCCAAAGTTTATTTATATTCAACTGTTTTCTAACCGTTTGTTCTTGACAGCTTGCGAGGGACTCATTTAAAGAAGACAAAATACCCCTTGGAGATTACTTATTTTGTTGTTGTTTTTACTTTCTTTAATTTTGTTTTATTTTATTCTGTATTGTATTATTATTTATTGTACTTATGTAATTATTTGAAATGTTTAAATAGGTAGACTTAGAATTAATTAATAGGGTAGTCTAAAACTGGAAATCCATCGCTAGTTTATTTATTTGTAGGCTCGGTTAGTGAAAAATTAGAAATCCTCCGCTAGTTTATTTATTTTTAGGCTCGTCATACATATTCAAAATTTTCAAAACAACTTTGGTTATCTTTTATTCACTTTATTAATCATACAAATAAGTTTATCTTTTCTGATTTGCAACTCAAATGATTTCCAAAAAAAAAAAAAGGATCACTCCTTTGGCATTATAAATAAATTGATAGAATGCTTTTCTATCAATTGTAAAAAATGCATGTTTTTATTCAAAATCACTTTACATGTATTTTTATAAATAATGCCACAAACGCATGTCTTTTATCCCAAAAAAAATCAATTTTACATATAGTTGCATAAAAATGTCATGCATACTCTTTTCGGATTTTATGTCGGAAATTATTTTCTCAAAACCGCAATCATCTTTGCGAGATCTTCAAATGAATAAATGGTAAACATTTTACATTATCAAATTCATCTTTGTATTAATTATTTGCAAACATCTTTTTAACTTTATATACTTTTAAACATGCATTTTTCTTAGCACAATAATTAACATGAGTTTGATCGGATAACCGCAAGTCCGCGGATCTTAAAGGATGCCTAACCCTTTTCCTTTAGGATAATAAAGAACTCTTACCTAGAATATCATTAGTTTCGCAGACCATAAAATCAGAGTTATTTTACAGCATTTAGTATTTAGGTGTCCTAATTCACCTTAGAATAATTAGGTGGCGACTCCTCAAAGCAAGCATTTTTTAATCAATCCAGAGAGAATCGACCCAATCGCATCGCGAAGCCCGCGGGTTATAAACAGGCGCGACAGTTTGTTTCTAATTAAGCACCAATTATTTCGAATACACAAGCTAGCAGGGGAAAATTATTTCAGCATTTCACACTTCTCTCTTCCTTTTTTATACTTAGCAACATTCTCAACTAGCAAGCATTCTATTTAATACCTAGGCGCACCTATAGAATGTTTTCGGGCATCAACTAGCAAACCATCCCATTCTCTCTTACTTTTTCACCCCCTTCATATCAAATACATCATTAAAGTGTTGAGGGAGTAAGAAGGATCAAATTAAGGTAAAAAAGAATGAACGAGACTAGGCTTATCAGTAGTTACCAAAGAAAACGTATAAAAGCTCAACTGAGCTGACTAGGGTAATTATTTACATGCAGCCAAACTAAGGCTGATTTTTTACTAACAAGGAAAGCCATTATCACTTCCTAGATCAACAACTTCATTTCATTTCACGAACACACCAGAAAAGTTCTAGACATCAATATAGAGCATGAAGTACACACAAAAAAAACACCTTGTACACACATGGCACACAATTAACTCAAGATAGATCCACATCAGTCCTCAAATCAGGCAAACATAATATAATTCAAATTAAGCTCAAATGGGTCATCTAAGAGTCATGAATACGAGTCTAAGTGTCTCAAGGAAGGTTATTTTCTTTCTTTTTGTTGATCATGTTTTTGATTTTAAATACAGAGAATTGCTCATAATTGTATTTCACCTAACCCGAGTATCTAGCATTCAATTGATTTTCAGACTTTGGTTCAATGGTTTCCTAAAAAAAACTAATACCCGGTTCAAAGGTTCCCCTCGGGAAAGAACCGAGGCCATAAGAAAACTCAAGGGGGCAGTCATGTATGCCGCTAGTGAGGGACTTAAGAAGCTACTAAAAAAAATAAAAGAAACAAAAACCTTTTTGAAAATTTTCATTTTTTCTGTTTTTTTTCTCCAAGACTCAGAAACTACTAAAGGAAAAAAAATTCCTACGGCATATTTGTCGTCACCCTTAATCTCAAAAAATTTATATTACATAGGGACGTATTTCCCACCCTACACTTAAAATATGCAGTGCTCTCAATGCATCTACAAGCAAAATAAATACAAAGCAAGGTAAGAAATACTCTCTGAAGGCCTCTAGGGCCTAGTTATCTTTCTCATCGTCCTTGCCATCTTCCGGATCGGACCTCTCTTTTTCTTCCTCATCACAGGGTCCCCTAGTGTCTACAACTCCACTTCTTCACCCGCTTCCAAGTCAGCAATTATCAGGTCCACCGAGCAGACATCCTCATCGCCAGGCAAACATGCATCTTCACCAAACAATGCCTTAGAGTATACTGTATGCGAGGCCTCAACATAGACACTCGAATAGTCCAACCGAAAGTGCTCTCCCTAAATCACCATCATTTTGTGGATTCATGTGATAAGGTGGATTGGCCGAACATTTTTCACCGGGAATAAGGTTGTGCTTCATTGACTGCCTCGATGCTAGGACTTTGGAGATGTCAATAGTATTATCAAGTGGGTCAAGAATACTATCAAACAAGTGGGCTAAGTCACGGTTCACCCTCATGAGATAGGTGGTGAGTGTGTTTCCATAGCTCAACCTTTTCGCCTTGCAATCCCTCACCCTCATCATCTTTTTTACCATCCAATACCCAATCTTAACTGGCAGCCCCTTCATCAAAAAGTACACTATGCACACCATATCCTTCTTCACACTTGAGTAATGGTTGAGAGGCATGATCATGTAGTTCAGAAATCATAGCCAAACATGAGCCTTCCTACAAAAGTGTCACACCCTAACCTAGGTGAGGCGTGGCTGGCATTCGGTACCTTACTAGGTTCGAGAATACCAAACTGAACTCATAATTTAGGCCTTTAAGTCAGACTGGACCATTGACGCCTTACTGTAAAAGCAATCTCGACTTAGGCCGACAAGGCCATGTACTGAAATATCTGTGAATAAAAGATCACTCGACTAAAGCGGGACTACCCCTGCACATATATATATATATATGATTGAGTGGCCGATAAGGCCTACCCTAGCCTCTTTACACAGTAAAATCCAAAACAAACTATATACAAGGTCCGACTAGGCCACCGTACTGACACTACTACGTACATATACGTCTACAAACTTCTAATGAGTCATAATTATATTATGACCGGGATAAGGCCCTGGCCTACCCATGATCTATAAACATACCAAAATCTAAAGTTGGCAACTCTGAATGATCTGAAGCTTACCACAAAAGTTGATACTCAATGGGTCTTACTGGTGTTATCCCTCTTGCAACCTGTCTGAACCTGCGGGCATGAAACACAGTGTCCCCAAGTAAATGGACATCAATATGAGATGATGTACCGAGTATGTAAGGCAACTGAAACTGAACGAAACTGAGATACAAATCAATCTGAATATAAACTGAAGAGCTACTGAAGGTAGAACTGGCTACACTTACCTACTTCTATTGTCTATTAAGTACGAAAGTTAAAGGTTCCTGATCTCTTCTTAGGTCCATTCTCTCATCTAGTCTCTTTATCTTTCATATCTAAGGCGTTTAAATTCAATTTTATAGAATCGACTGCGATCTATTGGTTATGTATTAGTTCTACAAAACTATCTATTAATAGTTAACTTAACCCTTGGTATGTATACTATGAACAACTTAGTTCACAACTCCTATAATATATCGATCCTTTTATAATTACCTCGGCACTATACGGAAAGTAAATTTGAAACTTATCTAAGTGTTTTTACTAGGTGGTGCGAGTTTACTATACCTGCGGTATTATCTGGAGGAAACTCAAGGTCCTATCGATCGGCCAAAGCGTAAATGTGGTTCTGACTACCTCCTAAACTGGAGGTTCCATCTCGACCTCAACCTCTACCAGTAAAAGATTAGGACCCTCTACCGAGTCTGTTGGTTGGGCCATGCCACCTTACCCTCTGTTCTGGAAATCCCTCATCATATGACCGTTACGACTACACATATAGCAAAAGGTCGATCCTAGCCTACACCGTCTGTAATGGCCTCTACCTCATGTACCATAACGCGGAGGGGCAGAACCCATATAATCTAAACTCTGCTACCTTAGCGAGCCTGATGCTCGTGAGCTCTGACCTGGTCCTAATAAAATATAACCCTATGACTGCAGCCTGGGTGGACGTCTAAACTCTCGAGGTCTGGATCCCATCTGGGGTTTCTCATGCGGCCTAGTAAGTTTTGCTCTTTTATGTTGCACCCTTTCTATTCGTTCAGTAATTGATTGCTGAAGGCGATGTTCTTCCAAGTTCTGAGCGAATGCTTGTATACATGAGATATCCATGCTTTCATACAGAACAATTGTAGTACATGCCTCAATATACACCGGTGTTAGACCTGATATGAATCCGTGAATCCGAGCATGCATAGTGTCAACAAAAGCTGGGACATACCTTGCCAAAGAGTCAAATCGAAGATTATATTGTCGAACGCTCATATTCCCCTGCTGGACAGTAAAAAACTGGTCGACTCGGGCCTCTCATGTCTCCAAAGGCAAATAATGGTCTAAAAAGGCCTTTACAAATTCTTCCATAAATGTTGGCGGGGCATTCTCTCCCCTAGACCGCTCTCATGACTCAATATGTTGGCGGGGCATTCTCTCCCCTAGACCATAGGACAAATGTTGGCGGGGCATTCTTTCCCCTAGACCATAGGACAACAATATGTCGCAACCTAAAGGCCACTAACTCCACTACTTCTTTCTCTGTAGCATGCATAACTCTGAACACTCGGTGAAGATGTTCTATGAAATTCTAGGGATCCTCATTCGCATTTAACCCTATGAACTCTAGAAGATTCAATAATATGAATTTCTTGACCCTTGAACTTCCGAGCCCTTCTGGAGCTCCGACGCTAGCTGGCACTCCTGACTGTCTCTGTGTCGCCACTATCTGATATAACAAGTGCACTACACTACTAATATCCTAATTAGAGGGTATAAGAGGAGGGACTGGAGGCTGATCTAGTGGTGTCACATCTTTGGGAAGCTCCGCTGGTGGTGGAGGAGGTGGGGGTGTCTCTCCCTGGGACTCATGTCAGTTCACAATGTCAGGAGGTGCCTGACTCATACCCTCTCCTACATCTGCACCAATTCTCTGGGTAGCTGAAACTCGCCTAGTATTGGTCATCTCTGAATGATTGTATCGAAAACATGGATTAGACTTGACTTGCTTATACTCAGCCCTATAACATGATCTCAGATCAGAAAGAAGGGTAACCAACTCATAAATGCCCTATAGCCCCATGTCCATAAATGTGGTGCACAATACATATATAGACAAGACTCTACTAGACACAGCTTGTATACTCCCTATGACTGACATGCTCTGATACCAATTTATCACCCCTCAACCTAGGCGAGGCGTGGCTAGCACCCGGTACCTTACTAGGTCCGAGCATACAAAACTGAACTCATAATATGAGCCTTTAAGACACACTGGGCCATTGAGGCCCTACGATAAAAGTAATCTCGACTTAGGCAGACAAGGCCATGTACTGAAATATATGTGAATAAAAAATCGCTCGACTAAATAGGGACTATCCCTGCACATATATTTATACATGACTGGGTGGCCGACAATAGGGGTGGGCATCTCGGTTCGGTTTTTATTCGGTTAAAAAATTTTAAAAAACCAATTTTTTAAAAAAGCTGAACCTATTTGTGTTAAATGATTCGGTTTGGTTCTTTAGTATTGGGGATGAACCGAATCGAAAAAATGGGGGCAAATATGTAATTAATCTTATTTTTTATTTTAGGCTACTGCTATCTCTTGAATTATAGCCATTGAAGCCAATCTATGAAGCTTTTATGGAAGTGAATGCGGCATGAACTTAATTAACATATCATGGAAGTATTGACATAAAATGTAGGGACAGAAAGTAGTTGTAAATTGGTGCAACTTTAAATGATCATAACTCTGCGCTGCGCTTGGATGTCTGTTTTACCCATTTTTTATTTTGCGTATATTTTTGAGACGTGGCCGGTCAAACTGTCGTAAGGCGGTTTTCCGCTGCCAATCCTTTAGAAAAACATCCGTTTTTCCAATCAATTTGTGTATTCCCCAAAATCGATTTCTAATTTTCCCTTTTCTTTAGTAAACATCTCACGATATACAATAGATTTCAACGTCGAAATTTTGTGGTAATGTAGGTGTGAATGTCAATTTCAGTGTTGGAAATTCAATTTTTTTAAAAAAAACCCTGACTCTTTTATTTTATTTCAGTGTTGAACTTTTATTTTGTGGGGATGTAAACTTTAATTTTGAGTTTTTTTACATGTTTTAAGAATATATGTGATGCCGATTTATGTTTTTGGACTTTAAAATATTTTTTTTGGACTTTATATTTGAATTGAAAAAACCAATACAAACCGATACGTCGGCGATTTAAATCGATATATCGTTTTTTTAAAAAAAAGTTTGACTCGATTTATTAAAATAAAAACCAAATTTTATTCGGTTTATACTTTTTTGATACAAAACCAAACCGAACCGATATACGTCCACCCCTAACCGACAAGGCCTACCATAGCCCATGCACGCAGCAAAATCCAAAACAAATTATATACAAGGGCTGACTAGGCCACCATACTAACACTACTATGTGCAGACACGTTTACAAGCTTTTAACGAGTCATAATTGTATTATGATCGGGACAGGTTCCCAACCTACCCATGATCTATAAACATACCAAAAACCTGCCAACTCCGAATGATCTGAAGCTTACCACAAAAGCCGATTCTCGGTGGGTCCTACTGGTGCGATCTCTCCTGCAACTTGTCTGAACCTGCGGGGATGAAACACAGTGTCTCCAGGCAAGGGGACATCAGTATGAGATAATGTAACGAGTACGTAAGTTGACTGAAACTGAACTGAAATACAAAGCAATCTGAATAGAAACTAAAGAACTACTGAAGGTAGAACTAGCTACACTTAACTGATTCTGTTGTCTATTAACTACGCAAACTAATATCTGTTACGTAGCCTCGTATAAGGCACTTAGATATGTATGCATATCCCCGAAGTCAAACTGTACTTATATAGTCCCGAAGGCGAGCGCGCGTCTGTTTACCCCGAAGGCAATCTATATAGATCTGTAGGCAGAATGTATGGCCAATAGCCTCGAAGGCAAACATCATATCCTCGAAGGCAACTAACATAGCCCAAAGGAAACGTCATGGCCCCGAAGGCAACCACCACTCTCTTTAGCCTATAGGCATGTTTTCTATCATTCTAAGCATTCATCGTCTTGTTGTCATAATAGATGGAGTGAAAAATCTTCTCTTTTCTCTAGCCCAAAAAAGCTCTTACTACATTATCGCTAGAGTCGTACATCAACTAAAATGGCAAGTTCCAATCCGATGCTATAATTATCAGTGCAATCACCAATCTTCACTTAAACTCCTCAAACGCTTTCAAACAAATGTCATTGAACATAAACTTCATATCCTTCTCCAACAACTTACATATTGGACTAGATATTATGGAGAAGTCCTTTATAAACTGTCTGTAAAACCCTGCGTGATCGAGAAAGCTACGTACCCCCCTTATAGACACATGGGATGGTACTTCATCAATAACTTCCACTTTAGCACGATCTGCTTCTAGATCTCTTTTCGACACCTTTATTCCCGAGGACAATACCCTTTCGGACCATAAAGTGACACTTCTCCCAATTCAGCACTAATTAGTCTCTTCACATCTTGTAAGCACCCAATCCAGATTCTTCAAACATGCTTCGAAAGAGCTCCCGAATACAGAGAAGTTATCCATGATAACTTTCACGAAGTCCTCCACCATTTAAGAAAATATTTCCGTCATACACCATTGAAAAGTCACAGGTGCATTACATAAGCCAAACGACATTCTCTTGAAAGCATACATACCGTAGGGGCATGTAAATGTAGGCTTCTCCTAATCTTCGGGAGCAATAACTATCTGATTATAACCTGAATATCCATTAAGAAAGTAATAAAACTCTTGTCTGGCCAATCTGATCAATAAAGGGAATCGGCTAATTTCTTGGTAGCCTTGTTCAGCTTACGATAATCTATGCAAATCCACCACCATGTTACTGTTCTCATTGGAATGAGATTGTTTTTGTCATTTGTCACCACTGTCATCCCTCCTTTCTTTAGGACACACTATACTGGGCTCACCCACTTGCTATTAGAGATCGGATAGACAATGCCTGCATCTAACTACTTAATTACCTCATTCTTGACCATTTCTTTCATCACCGGATTAAACCAGATTTGATGTTGTATACTCGACTTATGATCCTCTTCCAGATGTATGTTGTGCATGAAAAATGCAGTGTTGGTGCCCACTCAATGCTCTCTTGACATTTTTCGGACCTCCAAAGACATCTCTACTTCTACCTCATTCAACTCAGCTGCTAGTATAACAAGTAGAGTTTCACCCTCATCCAAGTATGCATATTTGAGATGTGGGGGTAGGGGTTTCAACTCTAACATCGGAGGTTCTTCTATTGATAGCTTTGGCGGAGGTCCAATCTCTCTGTCAAGCGGTTCAAACTCCCTTTCTCGAACATAGATTCATGCTAGATCAATAATCTGTACCAATTCGAATGCCTCAGTATCTCCAAAGATATCATCACCCACTAGAGCTCTTTCTACTGGATCACGTGATGAGATGATAGCTACAATGTTGTCATCTGACACCACAGTAATAGTCGGAAGCTCTTCATAAATTGCAGGTAACTTGAGAGCCTTGTACACATTGAACACCTCAACTTTGTCATGTACCCTCAACGTTAACTGTCCAGCCACCATGTCAATCAACGCTCTTCCCGTTGCCAAAAATGGACGCCCCAAAATAAATGGGACGCCAGATCTAGCTCAAAATCTAGAATAACAAAATCTACCGGAAAAATAAGAGATCCAACCTATACCAGCACATCTTCGATAATACCATCGGGCCTAGCCAACGATCTATCTGCCAGTTGTAAAATGATAGTTGTTGGTCTTGGATTTCCCAACCCCAACTTTCTGAACATGGATGACAGTATCAGATTAATACTTGAAAAATCTCAACGCTTCAATCCCAACAAGGTTATCAATGACCATTCCTCGAACTAATCAAGATTCTTGTGAGGTTGCGGTACAAAGGATTCTGAAAAAGAACAACCGAATGCTAGCAAGACGTTGTAGATTTTTACATGCTAAAGTTGATCGAGGAACAACCATCATTGATCGGTAGAGAACTAACATCAAAAGAAATAAGATATGTCTTAAGAAACCCAAGATATAATTTTGAGGACGATATTGAGGACTTTTATTCTGATGATGATTAAGGGTATTGTGATTTTATTTATATTTTTTATTTATGATGATGTCATTAATTTGAAAAAAATCAATAAATTTAATTATGCATTTATTGTTATAGTCTATTATTAATGTATTTAAGCGTCTTAAAGTTGACAAATCCATAAAGTGAATATACAATACATAATACATACAGAGTGCAACAATTCACATTTTTTATGAAAACACAAATAAAACTACTACATAAAATGTGCCGAACATAATACATCAAAAAAAGTGATAGGAAATACATAATACATAAAAAGTGCAACTACATAAAACTAATAAACCTAGCCGACAATGCAACATTAGAAATAACAACAAGAGAGCACAAATCATCTTCCAAAAAATTTCTCGTGTTGAGTGTCTCTAAGGTTATCCTTGAAATAGTTTTTTTTTTCTACAGATTCTTTTAGCAAGACCTCAGGAAGGTCAATTTTTTCTTGAGCTTCCACAAGTTTAAACCGCAAGTCAAACTTTACGGTATCTCTATATATACGTGAGTCACAATATCTCTATCAATCTGAGGCTTTTAAACTTCGCCATCACTGTTTTATCCACGAGAATTTCATCTTCCCATTGAAAATATTTACAATCACCGTTATCCTATAAACATTATAAATAAAAAATTAATTTTTGAAAGTAAAATATGTACACTGTGATAAAAAGATGTAAAAAACTTACTTCGGACACTTTACTACGCCAAAAATGAGGAGCGGGATTGTCTAGGGTCCTTGATGTTCTGACCTGATAATAATGACTGCAACCACAAACGTCGGGTTCTATAGAAAACTTCGGCGTTTCGGAGCTTTGAGACATGATTTATTGGGGACCAAAGTATGATAAAAGAGTGAAAATGGAGATGATGAGGGAATGAGAGTGATTTGAAAATGGAGGTTTTGCCTAGTTTTAATAACCCTTTTTGCGCAAGAATTTCTTGTGCCAAAGGACTTAACTGAGTCGTTACGATTAATACCTTTGGCGCAAAAAATTCTTGAGCAAAAGGTACTATTGTAACTTTTTTATGGGGTACTTTTGTTATATATATATATATATATATTTGGTCATTTAAGTTCCGAACTTCCATAACTGCATATATTTATCGCAATAATTAATTTTACCAATACTTTCATTCCACATTTACATCCTATTTATTGCACCCTATACATTTAAATTTCTATTACACTTCATAATAATTTTAGCACAATATAAAAGATCAAATAAGCAAAATATTCATCATATAAAATAGAGTAAATTTCACTTTACCCTCTTAACATTTATGGGTTGGGAAACAATATCCCTTCCACATGTTAAATGGGAATGATAACTCTCTTATACAATATTTTTCGGTGAGACTTTTCCTTTCTTGAATAAAGATCTTTCTTTTCTAAAATTTTAATACCAAAACACATAATTCTTATTTATTAGGTATAAGCTTTTACTAATATATTTGCATAAACATAAGCACTCAAATAAGATGCGGATGATTTCATACAACCAAACATCTCTTCTATAACCTTCAACGGTATACTTTATGAACAATTCTCATATTATGCACATTGTCTCTGAATAATTAGAGAATATAATAACGTCTGATAATCTCGTAAAAGGTTAAAAGCTTCAAAATTAAAATTATGGGAAACAACAAAAGCTGGAAAAGACGAGGGGGGGCGGGGAATATTACAAATAAGTTTTGGAAAGACATTCATCATAGAAGTTGATGATCAAGAGACGAATTTCGAATTTGAATTTCATAGGTATCGGTTAGTAGGACAGTAACCTCAAGTGTTTGTCATTCGATCTTACCTTTTTTTATTCTTTTTATTCATATTTAATGATTTTAGCACCTACATAAGTTTAAGCCAAAATTATTGAATTTCATGAAATAGTGTTGGTCTCATCATCGCTTTACAACCCATCTTTCATTTTTAGATACATTTATCACAAAATTTCACGTGTCATGTCTACATTTTAGTTGTACTAGTCTCTATGAACGTGCCCCACACGTTATTCTTTGTCAAACATTAAACTGTTAGGTACTATTATTTGAAAATATATATTATTTAGTTTATGAGGTACAAAAATATTACAATTTGATCGTATCCACTCTGTTAAAATGTTTTTTTTAATATATTTAAAATTGTATACTTGTGTTGTAAATGTCAAAATAGGTGAAGATTACTTCGTAAATGAAAAATCAAAGATATTCACAATAGTGGCTGATTTATAAACTGCTAAAAGACTGCACTTAAATTAAAAGTGACAGATTCATAATTGAATTCAAAGTCCTAAATGTTACATACTTTCATCCAACATGGGAATTATCTACTTCAAGAAATAATTATATTTCTAAAAGATATAAAGTTCATTAGATTCCAGAGGAACTCATGTTCCGGCATACGATAATTGCTGATAATTACTTCCTCCCTCTCAAATTATCTATCGTGATTATTAAAAATAATTATCTCAAATTATCTATCATTTTAGAAGTTCAAGACACAATTATTATTTTTTTCATACCCTTTGTAGAATTTTGTCATTAATGTACTCCATCTTTCTCAAATTATTTATCGTTTTTTTGTTTTACACATCCCTTAAGAAATATTAATTAGAAAGAGTATTTGATTACTTTACCCTTATTTATATCTAAGTTATAATCTCTCTCAATTAAATATTAATCTCTCAATTAGATTAGTAGTAATAGGTTAGTAGTAATAGACGTTGCTAGTAGTAGTAGGTTAGTTCATTAGAAACAGGATTAGTAATTAGTAACATTAGATAGTAATAATAGTAAGCGTATAAAAGTCATTCAATATTTGAAGACTATTTTGGTAAACCAACATTTATATTCATGCTTTTAAAATAACTAGTTTTTATGTTCGTACTTTGCACGAATATATCTTGCTTCAAATGTTATAAAATGCATTTAACTATTTTTATATTGCTATTTTAGACAACCAACATTTAAATTCATGCTTTTAAAATAATATAGATTATTTCGATTTTACATTGCATTTTCATCTATCATGACATTATCCAAGGAAAAAAAGAGCACGAGCTTAGATATTTAAATAGTCAGTATTTAAGTATCGTGCTTATATCTAATCTCACCTCCACTTAATTCTCCTTATGGCAGCTAACTTCTCATGCTTATTTTTCTGTTCTAGTCTAAAACTCTTATTTCTAGAATACATCTCCAAAGTTAAGCTTTGATTGATTTCTTCGCTAGTTCCTTTAATTGAAAGAAAATTATTTGCAAAATAACATACTATATCAGACCACATTTTGCATACTATGTTTAATAATGTAAACACGTTTAAGTTCAAGGGGTATGTAAACATACAGTAGTAGTTATAAAGAACTCTTTTGTATCCTTTCCACTGGGCTTTGTTCGAATATCACTCTTAGCGACTCCTATTTTCAAAGTAAACTCTCTAGGAAAACTTTGATGTAATGAAAGCGACAAACCACGACAATGACAAAACGTCTTGAATAATCAACCCATTTACTATTCGATCTCACGAAAACCTTACAAGTCTAGGTACCGAGAGGCATAATTACCCCTTTTACAGTGCTGTAAAGCAACTCAATTCATCATCTTCTTGGAAGATGACATACCTAAACCAACTCCAACTCTCACAGAAACAACCTCGAGTCCTCCTTTGTTCATTGATTTTTTACAGAATTTATGCAGTTGGTATTTACTTATGGACCAACTGATTGGAATTTTTTCTCACACTGAAGCAGAATTTCATACAGAAAATCTCGAGATGTTTTTGGAGACCATGTTTGGCCAGATAACATGAAATTGTCACTAACAAAAAGGAGGAAAAAGGAAAAAACCAATTGAATGAACATTCAGGTTCTTTTCGATTGAAGCAGACAACATATCCATTGAGCAAAATCATGCAATCAAAACGTTCCCTAATCATAAACACAAAAATCTCTAATAAATCTGCAACTGAGTTTTATTTAAAAGAACTGACAAAACAACCACCATCTAAACAGTTACTAATACGTTTATCCACGCGAAATCACCACAACTTGCTTTCCAATATTGCGACCAGAGAAGAGACCAACTAGAGCACTGGGAGCACTTTCGAGACCTTCAGCTACATCCTCCACGTACACAACCTTACCAGCCTTTATTTGTGGAATAATCATTTCCAAATATTTAGGGTAGAGATGATAGTAGTTAGTAACAATAAATCCTTCCATGCGGATTCGTTTTGTGATGAGGCAGAACAAGTTGTGCACTCCTTCAGCCTGCTCAAGGTTGTATTGCGATATCATCCCACACACAGCAATACGGCCATGGAGTTTCATATTCACAAGAACTGCATCAAGCATCTTACCTCCAACATTCTCGAAGTAGATGTCAATTCCATCAGGGAAGTACCTAATACAAACCAATATTGGGTCTCTTTCAGTGTGAAAATTATGAAAAGACCTAATAGATCATGGGATGCCTATGAAAACTATCATCATATTTTCTGTGAACATCTTTACATTGAATACTTCTGGAACTAGTAAGCTACCAAAGGAAAAATAAGTAACCATTCTATGCAAATATTGATGATTTGTTTAGGAGTGTAATGTTCATGAATAGGAAAAGTTGTTGGTAACTGCTTCCCTATACCAGGCATAAGTTTGCATAATAGGTAGTGTGTTTTCTAGTGAGAAGTAAGATTACTAACCTCTTCAAAGCTGCATCTAAATCCTGCTCCTCTTTGTAGTTAAAAGCTTCATCAAAACCAAACTTGCTCTTCAACAGATCAACCTTTCATGATGAATAAAAAGAGATTAAGCTCAAATGACAACAAAGTTAAACAACATGGTCTTGTTGGTTTTGTAGAGACAAAAATAATCTAACTAGTTTCGTAGAAGAATAAAGAGTCAGACTACCTTTATACTTAAACCCCTCTCCCTCACAAAGGTAGTCAGCCCATGAAATGACACTACGGTTAAAAAAGTTGTTGGTAGAAATTAGCAACAAGAGAAATGTAGCAGGAGACAGGTAGCAAGATGCCATTGAAACTGCACCATGATGTTCAATACTGACAGTTTAATTCATGCTTCGGAAACTAACATCCCTCACTTGTATTATAGAGAGAGCACCATAAGAAGCAACACATTTTTAATAGTAACCAAGCCTCATCCAAAAACAGTACCAGCAAGCAAAAGGGATTTCAAAAATTTGGAAAATAAATGTTGACCCTTTTTCCTACAATAGATCTAGATTTACATGTAACAATCCAACAACTGGGCAAACTGACAGCAATTTCCCGAATTTTAAGCAATGACACTACTTTAACTAAAGCTGAATAGTGTTCAAAGGAAAATAAATACATTTTAACGTTTCCTCTTTTGCAGATTGTATTATCATGCTTGTTTTTTTCCATAGCTTGTTTGCACTGATTTGAGTTGCCTGTCTTTGTAACGAGGGTCTAACGGAAACAGCCTCCCTACCTCCCAAGGTAGGAGTAAGGTCTGCGTACACTCTACCCTCTCCAGACCCCACTGTGTGGGATTTCACTGGGTATGTTGTTGTATATATATTTATCAAAAAAAAGGAAAAGAAAGACATTTCTCCTCATAACACCCCAACCCCTACCTTTGGGTTTGATGGTGGCGAGTGCACAATGATTAAGATAAGCAAGATAGCTTCGCCACTATTCAGATTGAACAAAGGAAATATAAGCATCGCGAAGGAACTTACCTTTTCTTTGGTTCCAGCACTACCAACAACATAGCAACCAAGAATCTTTGCAAATTGGCCAACAAGCTGACCAACTGCTCCAGAAGCAGCTGAAACAAAGACAGTTTCTCCCTTTCTAGGGGAGCAAACCTCATAAAAACCAGCATAAGCTGTCATCCCAGGCATCCCTGCAAAACAATTCAGTAAAATTAATGTGCTCTGTTTTCCCACATTTTGTCTGAACATAAACTGGTTTTCTCTCTGACCTACTTCTACACAAACTTTTGGTACAGAGCGTTCTACTACTTTGTGTAGTATTTTATTTATTTATTTTTAAAAGGGGAAGGATGGATATGAAAGGAGGGAAGGGGAATTCAGATGCAATTATAAAAAAAGTATAAAACAAGTTTAAGCACAATTACAACTACCAAATAGGGACCTAACATAGAAACAAACGTCTGGTATTAACTTTCCAATGATCAATTTGGTGTAATAATGACCTTTCTTGTCGACTCACCAGCTCATGCATGAGATTCTTTAAGACAACTTAATTGTGCAAGAACTATTGACAATCACAAACATGTAAAAGCATGACGAACATGATAAAAATACTACAAGAAAACAAACGCAATAAGATCATGTATGCTATAAGTTATAAGTACATGAACAGGTTGTATCCCCCTTAATCTTTACATAAAATAGATAATAAAAAAAACTCAAATTCAACAAAATCTTCGATTCCAATGACTTAAAGGTGCTTATCTTATTGTACTGGAATTAGCCCTTGTGTGGAATATATACTATTAGTTGATTAAAATCATAAGCTGAAATGCACAATACAAATTGCATGCACATGGTTTCACAAAAGGAAAAACTCAAATTCGTGCTCATAACTCCTTGATGGAAAAGAAAGCAGCATCAAGAAAGACAGTGAAAATGTGAAGAGTCATTACAAGTGTAAAACAGACTATGAAATGTAGCGGGATCAATTCCATCAGTTTTTAAGCAGAGAGGTAGTGATGTTAGGTGTATTTATACGCCTATCTGCCATATTTTACCCATAATTGTACCTTCTTTTGAGGATAAATTACACTATATACACCTAACTAATAGTGATTCTTGCATTTCGGGCTAATATGTGTCTTTGTTGAAATTAGGTACTTTACATGTGACGATACTTCAATTTTGGAGTAGAAACAGCAAGAGACGAAGGTTGGAGAACTTAGAAGTCTGAGTAGAAGTCCCAAAAGTCAACTAGAGACGAGTTCGTGGCTCAAAAGCCAAGTGTACACGCGAAGACGTCACAAAACGCATATGATGCCTAGAAAAGATGCCTGGCGCGGGACGTCCATGTCCAAGGTCCCCGCGCCGCGCCTGTTATGATGGATAAATTGGGACGATTTGCGGATGGCGCTGGAAAAACAGGTTCATATGCCCCACCCCGCGCCAGGCTTAATTTTCGGCCAATTTTTCTATTTCGTATTTTTAAGGGTATCATGGTCCGGGCTCGTTTCTACATGTTATAAATACATTATAAACTCATTTTTGATAGAGGGTTGATAACTTTTGACCTAAAGAGAGCTTGGAGCCGCCGTGGAGACCGGAGATTATTTGGTTTTACCTTTTCTACTCTTTACTACTAGTTTTCATGTTTCTTTGTATGAATTGTGGTTTTTCTTCCATGTCTATGTGGAGCTAAACTACACGTTCTAGGGTTGTGGTAAACCATGACTATTAATGTTTGCCAATTATTTATATCTTAATATGAATTATTGATTTTGATTGTTTCTTTAATTCTGTGCATAGTTATTTGATTGTTTGGCCAATAGTTAGGTTCTATTGACTATCTAATATACATGCTTGGGAAAGATGATGTTAGATTAGAGAAGGGTTAAAGAGAGCATGATCTGATTATCCCTAAAGTTGGGTTAGGATTTGTGGCTAGGATAGCAATACACCTAGATACCGCGTTCAATTAAATATCGTGGACGAATTGCGTTCTTAACAGGTCAATTCCATAGGAATATAGGCGGCGAACTGTTTTGAATAGGCGAGTAGTAGTTCGGGAGAATACTACGAGAGTTGATAATCCGGTTAATTAGCAATCGTCGATAATTCGAATTAAGGAGAAATAGTTTGATAGCTCAATAGGATTGGTGAACCAATTGCAACCCTAGAACATTCATATCATTAATAACATAAAACCCGCTCTTTCTTAATTAGAGTTTATTATTTTTTTATTTTTAGATAGTTTATAATTATAACCCTCGAATTTCATCTCTTGTTTAGATAATTAGAACTAGTTTAGTTTAGTTGACGGTTAATCACAAGTCCCTGTGGGTTCGACATCCGATTTCTAAAATTACTATATTACTTGTATGACCACGTATACTTGCGTGTGCGTTTGGGAGCAACAAGTAGTTTAAGATTAAAGTGAGGATTGATAGAAGAACAAGAACCCTAGAATGAGGGATTGAAAAAGAAGAAAGAATATGTTATAGAGAGAGAAATATTGATACTTCTATATTCAATCATCAATGTAAAAAGATATAATTCATACTTACATACAAGAGGATTAAACCATCTATATTAAGTTAAGCTAATCTTAATGACTTAATAACATTAGGAAGTTAACGACCTAACTAACTCTTCCTAATTACGGTTAGGACTGAATCTGTCTAAATGACAGAATTGCCCTTCTACTGTATTTAGAGTTTAATCTTCTACACTCCCCTTAAAGCTAGGTACTAATGCTCCAAAGATATTTAAGAGACCTAGCTTGGAACATAGATAGTCATGATGAACTCTTGTGATACCATACCAGTTCAGATACAGTAGTTGCAATACTCCAATATTCTGCTTCAGAGCTGCTTCTTGATACTGTTGTTTGTTTCTTTGATTTCCAAGTGACAATGAATCTCCCAACTTAATAAAGTAACCAGTAACATATTTTCTTGAAATAGGGCAAGAGGCCCAATCTGCATCGCAGTATGCAGTCATAGTCTTTTCATTCTTGCTTGATAAGAGTACACCTTGTCCAGGCTGTTCTTCAAGTATCTTACAATGCTTAGTGCAACTTCTATATGAGATTGTTTAGGACTTTATAAAAACTGACTCAGTGTTTGTACACTGAAACTGTGTCTGGTCTAGTCATGGAAAGGTATAAAAGCTTAACTATTAATCTTTGATAGGAACACTGGATCTTCTTCACTGAAGGATGATAATTTTTAGGTGATCATCATACTCTATTGTAGTAAGTTTTACACTAGTGTCTATAGGTGTTGAGGAAGGTTTGGCCGCTGAGACTCCAGTTTCAGAAATAAGTTCTAGGGCATATTTCCTTTTATGCATTAGAATACATGTCTTAGATATAGAAAATTCTATGCCTAGAAAGTACTTTAACTCACCCAAATCCTTCATTTTAAATGCTTGTTGCAGTGTTTCTTTGGTGTCCATAATCAGCTTCAGGCTACCGCTTGATATAAGCATATCATCTACATACACTGACACTATAGTAATACCTTCGACTGTCCTTTTAGTGAATAATGAATGATCATATTGACTCTGCAGAAACTTGGCTTTTAGAATGCATCAGTTAACTTAGCATTTCATTGTCTGGGGGCTTGTTTCAGCCCAGTACAAGGATTTAATGAGCCTACCTACTCTCTTCTCCCCTGGCTTTTGAATCCTAGTGGTAACTCCATATCTATTTCATCATATAAGTCTCTTTGTAGAAAGGCATTGAAGACATTCATTTGATGGATATGCCATTGGTTCATTGCTGAGACTGCTAGCGCAGTTCTGACATTTTTCATTTTGTCTCCTGGTAGTTTATTCCTTCCTTTTGGAAGTAGCGTTTCGCTATCAGCCTTGCCTTGAACCTCTCAACCTCCCCTGATGCTTTGTACTTAATTTTGTACATTCGCTTGCATCCTATGGGTGTCTTTCCTCCTGGTAATGTGACTATATTTCAGGAGTGATTACTTTCCAGTGCCTCTATTTCTACCTTCATTGCATCCACCCATCTAGGATCTTTAACTGCTTCCTTGTAGGTAGAAAGTTCAATTTTAGTTGAGACTGCGGCTACATATGCCTGATGCTTTTGTTGAAAGCCTGTCAAATGATAGAAATTTGTTCATAGCATAGGGCATCTCTTAATGAATATTCAAGTTGACAATCTTTCATCCATACATGTGGGATTTTGCCTCTTTCATATCTTCTTTCAGGTTAAACTGTAGTAGTTGACCCTTGAATTGAGACAGTTGCTGGAATTTGTCTTGCTTCAACTAGTGATTGAGTGATGTCTACATTTTGTAGTTGTTGATTAAGTGTATTTATCTGATCCTGATTGTTTTAAGAGGCGGGAGCGTGAGGCGAGGTGTTTTATGCAGCACGGGCGAGGCGTAAGCCCCGAGACACGAGGCGTAAGTCTCATGGATCTACAGGACGTATGTCTCATGTTCTTCAATTTTATAATTTTATTACTAAAAAATTAAGTAAAATTTTCATTAAAATTCTACAGATAAATTCAAATAAATCACCAATAATATTAGAAAAATTATTATAATTATTATTTGAAAAAGGTAACAACACGAAAAATAGCCTAGATAATCTTTAATATAAAATCTTCATCCACTTCATCATTAATCTCCACATCTATTAGTATGTTCCACCCCCAACTAATATTTGCATTTCATTTATATATTTCAAGAAAGGAGAAGGATAAAAAGTGTAATAGCAATGACAAAAAATGAAAAAAGTTGCTTCGGGAACATAGTGGCTATGAAATCTCTATCCTACCAATTTTAGACATAATCATTTAAAAAAATTATTTATGACTGTGTTATTTATATATTTTAGGAAAAACACAACATAAAAACATGATAACATAAAGTATAAATATCATTACACCAATAATTAAAATTCTAATCTATAGCAAAAATATTTTTACAATAAAAAAATCAAATTTAACGCCCGGGGCGTACGCTTTTGCGTCCGGGACTTACGCCCCAAATTCTAGGGCGTACGCCCTATGGATCTACGCCTTTCATTTGCGCCCCGGAGCATTTTTGGTACGCCCTGCCCCGGGACTTACGCCAAAAACGCCTCTGAAAACACTGATTTGAGCTTGATCACCATCTGATCTTGTAAGATCTGTATGTGTGTCACCTGTTTGGATTGTGGGTATACAGTGTGTTGTTGTACCAGGTATGTAAGTAAAACTTCCTTTAGAGAAAATAGGCTGAGTGGAGTCTACTTGTGTTTGGAAAGGAAAGCTATCTTCTCTGAATTCAACATCCCTACTTACAAATAGCACTTTGTTTTGTAGATCATATAGAATATATCCTTTTTGACTAGGAGAATACCCCAGAAAAAAAAGGGCAGCCCGGTGCCCTAAGCTCCATATGAACAGAAATCCCAAATTTTGTCTTAAGCTTATCATGCTCCTAAATAACCTTGGCATAACACAGACAGCCAATAATTCTAAGATGAGCAAGACTTGGCTTAGAAATCTCTCATAAGCAGATCTATTTTTAAGTAGAGCACTAGGCATCCTGTTTATCAAATGTACAACAACTTGAACACAAAGGCCCCGGAATTTTATTGGGATTTTTTCTTGAAACCTGAGAGCTCTAGTGACCTCCAGTATGTCTATCTTTCCCCTCAGCAACACCATTTTGCTGAGGGATATAGGCACAAGTCGTTTGGTGTATAATGCTCAAGGATTTAAACAGTTGGTCACAGACTGAGTTTACAAACTCAGTTCCATTGTCTGATCTCAATATCTTGATTGTCTTATCAAATCGAGTCTTCACATACACAAGAAATTGTTGAATACCCACACATACATCATATTTGAGTTTAAACAAAAAAAATCCATGTTATACTGGAAAAATCAACAAGTGTTAAGAAGTACTTATTTCCATCATATGTAGCAGTTTTATAGGGACCCCATATGTCCATATGAATAAGCTCAAAAGGAGTAGAAGTTTTTATGCTAGTAATAGGAAATTACTTTCTAGCCTGTTCTGCACATGGACAAACACTGCAGTCTTGAATTGTCCTAGCTATTGTATCTAAAGAAGCAGACAGAAGTTTATTCAAAGTGGAGGCAGAAACATGACCAGATCTCCTATGCCCATTGTAGAGATCCTTAAATAAACAGAAATCAGGGAAGAAGTTGACTGAACACTTCAATTCTCCTGTTACTTTAGAAGCATACATGAGATTGAACTGAGATTGTGGCAAGTGAAACACGTTTCTAATAATGCTTCCATTTAACAAAGTACTAGAACCAGTGTGAGTCACTGGTGATACATCTCCATTTGGTAAGTATACTAGTTTTGGCTTATTTGTTGACCACAATGTTCTTGCCCAAAAGATTTTTATCCCCTTCCATATGATTTGAAGCCCCAGTATCTATTATCCACTCATGCAAACTTTTAGAAGCTAACAACGCAGTACTAATACCTACTGCATTATCACCAGTCATCTGATCTGAGAATGTGATATCAACTTTATTTCCTTTAAGTAAATTCAGATCTGCTCATACTGCTCTTTTGAGAAAGGATATGGCGTTGTAGGACCTTGACTGTGAGCAGGGTCATAGTTCATATTAAAACCCTGAGTCATAATCATATTCTGACTTGTCTCTGCATTGTGCATTGAATTACTTTGTATTTCATTCTCAGACATTGCATTATGAGCTGCATGACCTGAACCAGTTGACCTAGATGACTGCTTGTATTATTAGTAGTAGCATTGTATGGCCTCTATTTGGACCTGAAATCTTGAGGATAACCCAAGTCTTCTACAGTTTTCTCTTGTATGTCCTTTTAACTTGCAAAAGTCACAGTAAAGGTTATTGTTATTGTAGCTCTTCTTAAACCTCTGAGAAGCATTATTCTACATTGCAACATCCACATTACCAGGATTAGATCCTACCAGACCTGAGTAACTTGAACTAGCACCAATTGATTTTTGACCTTCATCACTTAGAATCATAGCATAGGCCTGATTTATGGAAGGCATAGGATGCATTAAGAGAATTTCACTTCTTGTTTGATTATATGATTCATCAAGTCCCATAAAAAACTGAAACAATTTTTTTGAAGGTGAATTAATTACAAATTCCTTCGACTTTTCTCATTTACAACTGGGTGTGGGCACCAAAGCCTCAAATTCTTTCCACAAAGATTTTAGTTTTGATAAATAAGTCGATACAGAACTGGTAACTTGAGTAAGAGTTGCGATTTCTTTATGAACATTGAAGGTTCTTGAACCATCAACTTTGTTGAACCTTTCAAACAAATCTCCCACACAGCCTGAGCAGTTGTAGCATACATAACACCTCCAAGTAGACCTTTAAAGTTTGAGTTCATTACCCAGGATAATAAAAATGCATTGACTCTTTCTCAATGACTCCATATTGATTCTGGGTATTTGTCCTAACTGCCTGAGCCATCTACAAGACCCATCTTATTTCTTCGAAGAGGTGCAATCTTCATCGACCTATACCAGATTGAAAAAATTTCTATTCCAGCCAATTGGAACAAAATTATTTGGATTCCACTTACATCTTGGGGATTCAAGAATAACGGATGGTCATAATCAATTCCGGCACCTTGAACACTCCCAGAGCTTTGGGAAGTAGTTGGAACAGTACCGCGGGTTGTGCTATTGATAACTGGATTTTCTTCGATCGCCAGTTTTACGAAAGGCTTTCAGAATCTCACAATTGTTCGTGAATTGAATTGCGGAATGTTCAAGTGAACTTCAATTGAACGAATTCAGTGAACCCGCTCTGATACCATGAAGATTAAAGTGAGGATTGATAGAAGAACATGAACCCTAGAATGAGGGATTGAGAAAGAAGAAATAATCTGATATATATAGAGAGAAATATTGATACTTCTATATTCAATCATCTATGTAAAAAGAGTATAATTCTATCCTTATATACATAAGGATTAAACCATCTATATTAAACTAAGCTAATCTTAATGACTTAACAAACATTAGGAAGTTAACGACCTAACTAACTCTTCCTAATTACAGTTAGGACTGAATCTGTCTAAATGATAGAATTGCCCTTTTACAGTATTAAGAGTTTAACTCTTCTACAGTAGTATTATGATTTGAAATTGCAAAACTATATTACCCGGGCTCAATAGACTTGTAAAAATTATATTGAGAGAAGAACTCACCAAGGATTCCAGTATAGTAGGAAAGAGGCACATCCTTGTCATGAATTTTAAACAGAGTCTGAGTAGCTGTGACAATACTATACTCCTCCCATCCAGTCATTCCCCAAACTAAGTCATCTTTTTGGAAGTTGGAATCACCGGACTCCAAAACTTTAGCCACTCCATATCCCGTGATAGGCTATTATAACACAAAAGAAAAGTTATGAGAAGCATTATCATACGACAAACTATTAATGACAAAGAAAGTCATATCCTTAGCTCCGTCTGTTTCATATTACCAGGCAATCCATTAATATTGCGGGCTAGATACCAAAACATTATACATGAGGAATGAACAATCAGTTGGGAGAATGAAGTTCACTTACCCTAGACATTTCTAACATCTAAAACTAAGAGGTCTTGGACAAGAAAAGGAAAAAGAAATAATGTTAAATTTGGAACATTTGGGGGGTGTTTGGTATGAACGAAAATGTTTTCATAAAAAATGTATTCTTGGAAAACAAGTATGTTTCTTACTTATTTTTTTGTGTTTGGTAAGTATGTAAAAAATATTATCCCAAGAGCAATTATATGTAATCTAGCAAAACACTATAGGGATGGAAGTGGGGGTTTGGGGGTCTGCGCAATTTACTTGGGGAATTCAGGCTCACTTGCATTTCATAGATAGTTAGATCGGTACATAGTTCACGATATAAGTAGAAAGCTTGTCCATTTTTGTTTTAAGCCAAAATGTATTAGACGTTTTTGTTAAGGAAAAATCCACAATCATAACATGGTGAAAGGAGAGAGCATTTTAGGTGAAAAGAGCAGAAAAGTTTATTTGTTTTGTTAGGAGGAGGAAGAAGAGCCATTTGAATACCATATTAAATCCATTAAAAAAACCACGACCATTATGAATGATTTACTCCAACCTATAAAGTATATACTTGGATTAAAAAATGTATTCTGACGATTTAGTTAAAATAATACTTATGTTTTACTGAACTAAATGGGCATAGAAAATTGATTTCTGATGCCATTTACCAAACACCAATTCTAATAAACAAATGGAATCAATATCTTATTGGTAAAATAATCCAAACCAATCACACCCTTATCTATTCAGTTTGCCTTAAAGATTACAAATCATTATCAGTAAATATAATTAACTAACAATCCCAATGCAAACAAGAAGAGCAAGAAAACATTTTTATAACTAAACACCCTTAAGGGATTAAAAGAACATTCGAAAACGTTTCAAACAAGAGCAACAAGAAAACAGTTTTTTGGTTTGGATTGTTTCACCCATTTTGATAATATACTAGGGGTTGTTTGGTTTGAAGACAAGGTATGTTAGGATTAGTTATGCTAAGATTAATTATACTAGAATTAGTTATGCTAAGATTAGTTATGCTGTAATTAACTTGATTGTTTGGTTTGTTGTATTAAAAATAATATGCATTGCATAATTTTTAAAAAATTATTTCTTTATAAAAATAACCTCCATCTTACTTAATAAAAAGAGGATCTGAGGGACCTCAAGATATTCTTATCATTTTCATTGTTTTATCCCGAAATAACTAATTCTAGTAAATACTGTTTTTCTACCATTTGGAAAGAATAACTTACCCAGTAATATTTATAATCTTGATATAACTTATCCAAAAAAGAAAGCCTAAACTACATGAATCAGAACCTGGGTCCCCACTTCCCCTGTAAAAATTATAAATCTTTTTGAATTAAAATTAATTAATTAACAATCCCAAAGCAACATTGTCTGAATAAATAATGATAAGAAAATGAAATACTTACGGAGCCAGGTGTGAAGGACTCAACATAGCTACCCTCAATTTTCTTCATGCGGCCACGCATGTAAGGGTCACAGGACAAGTAAAGATTCTTCAATAGCACAACATTAGAAGAACCTTCTGGAACATTCAGTTTAATGGTAGTATTCTTGAATTCCATGTCAGATTCCTTAGGGTAACCACTGACATAGTGTTTTAGAATCACCTGTTTGTTGCTCACTTCTTCTTCTCCCATTTTTTTTGTGTTTAATAATGTGAATGCAGGGTTATCTTAGAAGTGAGGGTACGAGGTTCCTATATATATAGAGAGAGAGAGAAAGAAAGAAAGAGATAGAAGCGTGAAGAAGTGCAAAACGTAAGTGATGGCGTATGGTCGTTGTAATGATGTTGGTGTTTTCACATTTTGGACTTGAGTAGAACAAGGGTTTATTCCTATGCTTAGAAACAACTTTCGACTTCTCTCACTTTATTTTATTTTATTTCTTTTTTTTTTATTTTGGTTCTTTTTCCTTATTATTACTATAAAAATAAAATATTATTTTCATTCAATTTACGTGGTATTGTCGGAATTTTGAAATTTAAACTTTTAAATTTTAATTGTGAATTCGGACATAGAAGTTTTAAGTTTTTGAAATAAAATTTATCTATTTGAAAACTACGTAAAAAGTATCATAAATCACAATAATTAATAATTTAAAATATTTAAAAGACATATAAAGATATTTCGCTCAAAGAAAAACTTGATAAACTCTCGAATTTCCAACTATGCCACATAAATTGGAACGAAGGAGGTATTTGAAAGTGCAAGAGGGGGGAATTGATTTTTTTCTTTTTCTTAGTCGATTGTCTTAGATCAGTAGTCGACTACTAACAGATATAGTGCATTGATGTTTTATACTAGTACTAGATGAGATGCCTTGATTGATTGTTTCCTTGTTGATGTAGATCTTCCTTGATTGTTTCCTTGTTGATGTAGATGATTAGTACATGCTTCCTTAATTTAAGAGATCCCTTGATATAAGGTAATTATTGAGACACGATTTATATCTTCTTTCTCCCTTTTAGGCATTGCATATCTTCGTCTTTCCTTTGGCTGCATATCTTTCTTGTCTTATGGGTTTTACTACAACCAATTAGGTTCACTGTGTATTCGTCTATTAGGCTTATCGAGTGGTCTTGAATCCTTTGAGTATTTCCTACATAGTAACATAAGTCATCATTAAAAAATTGACACTAACAATCTCCCCCTTTTTTATGAGGACAATAAATACTCAAAGTAAAGTCGACTTCCCTGTTTTGATAATGTGCTCCCCCTTAGTAGTTGACCTAGTGCACATAGTCGACTGTCAGAAGATAGGGGGTGCTCCCCCCGACTAGTTGACTTGATGCAAATAGTCGACTTACCCTGACTAGTTGACTGGACTTCCTTTCTCCCCTTTTGGCATCAATGGAAAAAAACAAAGAATAGCATGAAAAGTAGTAAGTTAGAATAGAGGGTGTTGATATCTCAACACCACCACAAAGTAAAACAACAAAACAAAGTATTTGGACTTAGGTCTATAGAATAATTGTCTTAAAGGCATAATAAATTATCAAACTATCACAACTCCTGAGTCGTATCAATGTCCATCTCCTACCTTTGATCCTGCTCTTGCTCCTACTTGAGTACCTGTCATGCCCATGCTCATGTTGTTGTGCTTGGTCTTGATGATGTTGGGAAAAAGGTTGGAGAAAATAGGACAAAGTGTTCACTACTGCATCCTTCATAGAGTCCAATATGTCTGACATCTTTTTAGGGATGTCGTTAACACATATCTGGATTTTAGTGGTTAACTTGGCATCTTCCTTGAGGTCTTGATCAAGCTTGACACGCATCCTAGCAACATCTGCACTAGCTTTCTTTTCCTTGATTTTATTTATGGCCTTAGTATGTTCTTCCTTTCATTCAAAAGTTATATTTTTTGACATCCTTCATCTTCTCCATTTGAAATTGAGTAGTCACTAGAAGATCTTTGAGGGATTCTAATTTTGTATCAAGAGAAGCAATTTTTTCCCGAATTTCATTTAGGCTGGTTGTTGGAGGAGTAGAGGAAGATGAACGCTTAGATTGCACCAGGTTTGGAGGACAAGGAACTTTATGATCCTTTTTAACCTTCTTAAGGACCCAAACATCATTTATACAAACATAGCCCATGTTGGAAAAGGCTTTAGAGTCATAACACTGTTTGATAAAGAGAGAGAGATGATCAACAAGATTCACATGATGGGCTTCCATAATGTGAGTGATTAGCATACCATAGGGCAGCTTTGTTGGATCAACAACAGATTCAAGCATACGATTGATAATGAGGAAGTCAAGATTTAACTTACGTTTGTGAACTAAATAGTAAGTAAGTAGAGTATCTCATTGGGTAAGAGTAGAAAGAGAACCCACACGAGGCATGATGGTGGTGGCAATAATATGAGCGACGACACGAGTTTCAAATGAGAGGTTTCGAGGACCTAATACTGCGGGAAGAGGACTGGAGGGATCAAGATAGAGACGCCTTTTGTCTTGTTCAAAGGAGACTTCAAAATTAGAGGGCCAAGAGATTTTTGGCAAGTCAGAAAAATCAGAGCTTTGAATCTTAAAGATTTTTTCAAAGCTAGCACAATCAAAGAGAATACGGGTTCCATAAACCAGAGTTTCCACTTCATCATCTTTAGTAGTGCAGAGATTGGCATAGAACATGCAAATGTGGTACTCATAAACATGGGGAGAGGAATAGAAAAAAAATCGACTAGCCTTGGTGGTCAAAGAACTTTTGAATATGACAATGAAGAGAAGAGACGACTTCAAAATCAATTATGCGGCCATGGGCAAGGGTTGTACCTTTTAGAGACTCAAAAATATCAGAATAAGGGGTTCCCTTGAAATTTCTACGATAATAAAATGTGGCTTCATAATCAAACTTCACCTTTTTAGAGGACTTAGCGTACTCACCCACACTGGCGGTGTGTTTGCCAGAGGATTTGAGAGATAGGAAATTTGAAGAGTTGTGTGGAGATGAGAACACAGAGGCATCGGAATCGATTTGAACAAGGGATGAATGATTGGTTTTGGGTTTGGTTCAACTGTTTTTGCGAGTGGTTTTAGGAGAGTTTTTGTTAGTTTTTGCCATGGGCGGAGTGTTTGAGAGAGAGATTGGAAAAGGAGAAGAGTGAAAAAAAAAGAGAAGGGGTAAAGTAGTAGTGGTGGAATGTTAAGGGGGCGTGGAAGAAGAAGAGAAAAAGGTTTATGGAGAGTAGAGATGACAGAGGGGTCAAATCAAATTTAATGAGTAAGTGAAAGATCGTGTAGAGGTGGGAAGTAATTATGGGAGTTTTGGAGAAAATTTGGGTGAAAAGATTTTGTAAAAAGGATTACCATATAATCGAATAACTGATAAGGAAAATATGACATTTAAACAGGTTGAGCAATAGTACCAAGGGATTTTTTAAGCATGTAAAATCTTTCTTCCAACAAGGGTTTTGTAAAAAAATATCAGCAAGTTGATTTTCAGTGCACACAAACTGCAATTCAATAGCATCCCTAAGGACATGATCTCTAATAAAATAATGCTTAATATCTATATGTTTTGCTCTAGAATGATGCACACGATTTTTAGTCAAGCAAATAGCACTAGAATTATTGCAATGAATTTTAACATGTTTAAATAATAAGTCATATTCACTCAATTGATGAATCATCCACAGTACTTGAGCACAACATTGCCCAGTGACAATGTATTCAGCTTCAGTAGCGGATAGTGACACACTTCACTATTTTTGCTATTCCATGAGATTAAAGGTTGACCAAGTAGTTGACATGTACCACTTGTACTTTTACGATCATCTTTATCCCCTACAAAATCAGTATCAGAAAAATCTTCTAATTTAAAGGAGTCAGTTTTAGGATACCATAAACCATGAGAGAATGTTCCAATTAAATATCTGATGATTCTTTTGACAACACTAAGGTGAGATTCCTTAGGAGCTAACTGATATATGGAACATCTACAAACACTTACCATGATATCTGATCAACTAGCAGTGAGATAAAGCAGTGAGCCAATCATTCCCCTATATATTATTTCATCAACAGATTTACCTTCATTATCTTTGTGAATAGAGCAAGTAGGACTCACCGGAGTTCCTATGACCCTTGCATCACTCATACCAACCCTTTGAATAAGTTCTTTGGTATACTTGCTTTAGCATATGAAAATTCCTTTTTCAGTTTGGTGGATTTGTAATCCCAAAAAGAATGTTAATTCTTCCATCACAATCATCTCAAATTCACTTTGCATGAAGATAGAAAATACATTGCACAAAGATGAGTTAGAACTTCCAAATATAATATCATCTACATAGATTTGAATAATAAGATTTCCAGAGGATGTTTTTTTTAATAAAAAAGGTTGAATTAATTTTTCCTCTAGAAAAACCATGCTCAATTATAAAAACACTTAGTCTATCATACCAAGCCTTTGGAGCTTGTTTGAGATCGTATAAAGCTTTTGATAGTTTAAAGACATGGTAAGGAAATTTTTGATTTTCAAAATCAGGTGGTTATTTGACAAAAAACTTCTTCATTAATAAAACCATTTAAAAAGGCACTTTTGACATTCATTTGAAATAGTTTAAATCCTTTAAAAGAAGCATAAGCAAGCAACATTCGAATATATTCTAACCGAGAAAGTGGGACAAATGTTTCAGCGTAGTCGAATCCTTCTTGTTGTGAGTAGCCTTGGACAACAAGTCGAGCTTTATTTCTTATAACGTCCCTTACTTCATTCAACTTATTTTGAAATACCCATTTAGTTCCAACAATTGAAGCATTTTCAGGCTTAGGAACTAGACTCCACATTTTATTTTTCTCAAATTGGTCTAGTTCTTCCTTCATAGCCTTAATCCAGTGATCATCTTTTAAAGTTTCATCAACTTTCTTTGGCTCTAGTTGTGAGATAAGAGCAAAATTTGCATTATTTTTGGTTGAAGATCTAGTCTTTATTTTTTCATTTACGTCTCCCATAACAAACTTCTTTGTATAGTCGGGCTCGATTCTCAATTCATTTGGAACAGTTCCAACTGTTAAGCTAGTTGACTTGTCAGGTTCATCAGACGACTATTTATCATTGTTTTGTTCAACAATGGAAGTAATCATTGTAGTTGGTAGTTGACTATCTTCATCATCTACAGGTTTACCTTTCTCGGCAAACCATTAGTATCCTAAAAATTCACATGAATAGATTCTTCAACAGTTAAAGTATATTTATTAAAAACTCTTTAGGATCTACTGTTAATTGAGTAGCCAAGAAAAATACCTTCATCGTTGCGTGGATCAAACTTATCAAGATTGTCCTTTCCATTGTTATGAACAATTACACCCAAATTGATGGAAGTAACTTATGTTGGACTTCTTTCCCGTCCATAGTTCATATGGAATTTTCTTCAGAATTGATCTAATCAAACATCTATTTAAGATATGACATGTTGTGCTTACAACCTCAGCCCAAAAGTGACGTGGTAGATTATTTTTCACCATCATTGTTCTAGCCATGTCTTGTAAAGTCCTATTTTTTCGTTCAACAATACCATTTTGTTGAGGAGAGCGTGGTGAAGAGAAGTTATGAGTATATCCATGTTCATTACAAATTCTTCAAATGCTTTTTTTTTCAAATTCTTCTCCATGATCACTTCTGATAGATGAGATGTAGTATCCCTTTTCACGTTGTACTTTCTCACAAAAAAACTTAAAATTTCCTAAAGTATCATCTTTATGAGCAAGAAATATAACCTATGTAAAATGAGAAAAATAATCTATTATAATAAAAACATACCTTTTTCCTCCAATACTTGCAGTTCTAGTGGGACGAACTAGGTCCATATGAAGCAACTCCAAAGGTTTAGAGGTAGACACAATATCTTTAGAATTGAAAGAGTTCCTCGTTTTCATACCTTTTTGGCATGCATCATAGATATGATCCTTGGAATAGTTCATCTTGGGTAGTCCTAGAACTAGTTCATACTTTGCAAGTTTTTCTATCAAGCGCATACTTGCATGTCCAAGATTCTGGTGCTATGCGCTACTAGACTTTTCACTAAATCAAGTATATATACATTTTTGTTCCTACTTCCAGGTAGCACAGATTTTTCAAAGAGGTCTTCAATGATACATCATATTTTTCTGAATCTAACTTCTAGATCGGAGTCACATAGTTGACTTATGCTCAGAAAGTTATATCTAAGATCCTCCACCAAATAAAAATTAGTGATATCACATGAATTATTAAAAGTAATAGTTCCTATACCAATTACAGTTCCAGTGGAATTGTCTCCAAAGATTACCAGTCCTCTATCAAAATCCACAATTGATTTGAATAAGTTTTTGTCACCGGTCATGTGACTTGAGTACGCACTATCTAAATGCCATTTACCCCTTGATTTCTCCTTATGGTGTTCCTGCAAAATAAAATGATTATTTTCTTTTAGGTATCCAATCTTTCTTGGGTCCCTGAGGGTTAGTTCTGACATAATTATCATTATCTGTTGGTTTCCATGTCCAGCCAGGAGTATTTTCATAACAAAATCTGCAGTTATAAAATTTATGTCTAATTTTATCACAACGAAAACAAGTTTGGAAAAAGTGTTCTCTAGTGACATGATGATTAGTCGACTTGCTCACATAAAATGATTTAATAGACTTCCTATCAGTTGAGTTGGTCCATCTAGTCGACTAATCTATCTTAAAATAAGAAATAAACTATCAGTTGAGTAGCTTGCAATAAATTTGTCACTTATATGCTTTTTCCTAGTTAACTTGTTGTGATGAGTCGACTGATTTGACCTAATAGAACTATGACTAATAGATTTGTGCAAACTATTTAATTGTAGTTGCAAATCATGAACTTCTTCTTGAAGAAGATCCGTTTCAATTTCACAAACTTGTAAGTTAATTTTCCAGTCTTTCTTTTCCTTTAGTAATTTTCTTTATTCATCAAAAACATTATTTAGATCTTCAAAGATCTAATAACTCTTGAGTTTCATGATAATTAGGGCAAGGATAGGGTCTTACCTGGCTAGTTTCACCGATTGCCATGAAACAAATGTTATCAGCTTCTTCCTTTTCATCTTTTTAGATTTTATGTTCACTCAAACTACTGAAAGCTCTTTGCTTTTGTTGTCCTCTAAATGATCTTCTTTTTGACTCCAGACATTCAGAGGCTATGTGGCCATATTTTCCACATTCATAGGATTTCCCATAATTTCTTGGTTGATCACATTGCGATTTCCCTTTTCTGAAGTTTGAAGTATTTCTTCAGTTGTTACTTTCACCCTCTTCCGCAAGATCAACATCTTCCTCTAGGACCTCCTTGACTTCGGGTTCCTCAATAACAAAAGAATCCCCACAATCTTGATACTCTTCCCTTTCATCCTTGGGATGTTTTTTTGCAAACTCCTCATCGAATTTGACATTATTAATCACGACACTCCCTGCAAATTCTCTTATCAACATTTGCACTTGTTCTGCAAAAAGGTCACGTATGATCCTCCGAAGTTTCTCATGGCTTCCACCATAGACCTAAATATCATAGCAACTTCATCTTCTTTACTATCATCATCATCATCAAATTCCTCAACTTGAGATTTGAATGCCACCCCCTTTTTCTTGTTCTCATCCTGTCCAAACTTGTTGAAATATGTCTTTTTGAATGTAATTAAATCTCCTCTTACATCATCATAGGTAAGTGTCTTGAGATTTATGCTCTCAAGAGCAACAACTTTAGCATGCCACTGTGGAGTAAGGCATCTGAGAATCTTCCTTACATTGTCCATAGAAGAGAAGACTTTTCCTGAGGCCTTTAGTTTTCCTAGAATCTTGTTAAACCTTGCAAACATGTCCTCCACTGTTTCTCAATCTTTTATCTTAAAAGTCTCATATTCATAGATAAAGAGACTAATAATAGTTTCCTTAACTTTGTCAGTACCTTCATAAGTGACTTCAAGTTTATCCCACATTTCTTTAGCGATTTCACAGATGGGAATCTTTTCATATTCTTCTCCACTGACAGCATTGTATAGCAAATTCCTAGCTTTTAAGTTTATTTGTATCACATTCATTTGCTAATCAGTGTAGTCAGCTAGGGATGCCAACTCATCAGTTGATGTAGCTTTCTTTTATTTTTTATAATCAGTCTTGGACATGGGCATAGGAAAACTTGATGACTCTCAAGATCTTTTCATCATATGACTTGAGGTAAGTTTCCATTCTTACTTTTCTGTGATGACCCGTTCGGTCATTTTTAGTTAAAAATCCTTATTTGCCTATATTACCCTTCATGTAGACTCTATATTGGGTTGTGATGCGTGGGGATGGGTGGCATGGATCACAAGGTCCATTTATATGAGTTTCAAATAAAAAACCCAAATTAAGAACCTTAGAGTTGGATAGTTGACTCAAGGTTGACTTTCAAGTAGATGGGTTTATTTTTGGGTTCCGTCACTTTCGGTAGTTCCAGAGGGTCATTTATGACTTAGTTGAGTCAGTGGTTCGCTTCCCGAAATAATAGGATGTATTCTGTGGCCTTATTTGTAATATTTGGATATTTGGTTATTCTGGGCAATTCTTTAAGAAAACATGTCTTAGCTTGGTTAAATGGAAAATCCGCAGAGGGCACGAGTGAGTTCGTAGCACTATTTACCTTGAGAAAGCATATTCGGTTTGTGTCCGGGGGGTTTCGGTAGTGTTTCAGGTGTTTGGTGGAAGTTTGGCATAGAATCCTTGTTGTTGGTGTCTGGTGTTCGCCCCAGCGGTTGGGCCATCTGCTCCTGCATGTCTACCTCTATGAGGGGTTGTCTCGCATAAGTGAGGTGTGAGTATTTGGTAAGTTTTTGCCTAGGCAGAGGGTTTTTCCTCAGGGGCGAGTGCGCCTTTGTAGGGACGGGTTCAATTCTGCACCTGGGGCGAGCTGTCAAGTGATTGCGCCTCAGCGAGGTCCTTTCCCGTCGGAGCGAGACCGCTCCAGTGAAGTCTATTCCTTTGTGGCAGAATCGCTGAATCAGGAAACCTAATATATTCTATAGGTCAAATCACTTTTCCCAAAATAACATTCCTCTAACCTAGAGCTGCCATAAGGGAATTTTTCTAAAGATTCAGAGTAAGTTCTTCCTTTGATTTCAGGTTTCCACCCTTTTTATTAGATTTCATGATTTTAAGTCTTTAATGGTGATATAGTTTGCATGTGAATTGGGGAATATAAGTTATAGTTTTCATATGAGATTAAGAGAGGTTGAACCTTTGATTTAAGGGTGTTTTATGGATTAGTTTACTTTAATATTATGAATTAGTGATGGAATATGTTAGATAACCACGTTGTAGCCTTTAATTTGAATATAGAAACCCTTTTGAATTGGGAGAAATTATAGGTTTTATGATTTGGGGCTTTTCTTATATTGTTCAATTGAAGGTCCAAATGAGCTTAGATTTCTGATTAACTTAAGATTATGATTACTTGGTATGTGTTTATGATTTTGGGTGATAAAGTTTGAGTCTTGATGACGTGGGCTCGGGGTTGGTTATGGAAGTCTTGATTTGTTTAAGGACTAAGTCCTTGTATTATTTGTGAGTTTTGTATTAACAAATAGTATATGTGTGTTAGACTTCGATTACCATGAGGCGCTCCGGAAGGGCAAGGCTAGCACAAAGATTTGATTGTTCGAGGCTCCTGTTCGGCCCATACGTAGGCTACAGTTTACTTTCACTAGACTCAGATAGAAGTACGTACTCAGTTATAAATATTAAGGGATTTTGGGCGTGTTTGGGGGGTTCCACTTAAATGGTTGTGATTAACATTTAAGTGGGTACCGGTGTTGAGCTGTGATAATGGATGATTTGGCGAATCAGCCTTATGCTGGTTCCAACTGCTAATTGATTGGGCCTATCGCCATTATATAGGCTCGTCGCCATACTTGCTATTGATATATTTATTCATCCCATATGTTTTCGATATGATATCTTGATTTGTACTTGGATTATATGATCTTGACTTCTTGAAAGCATGTGACATTCATCTCTATACTTGGTTGCATCTCATTACATCATGATTTCTTGCCTTGTATTGTTATTTGCATTCATATACTCATGGTTCTATTAATATTCATATTAGTGGTATGAAATATAATGTGGGTCTAAGATACCGGGTAGGTAAGAACACTTATAAGATTATGGCAACATTAAGATGATTATGATACGCGGGGGTACGGGTTGCACGCCTACAACAAGTTATTACAGCCAAGGGTTGGGCTCCATTGTGAAATTTCGAAGGGTATATGGACTTCGCGGGTCTCTCGTGGGTGTGCAACTCATAGAATTTGAGCGCATGTATACGTGAAAAGAAAAGGTATCTGGCATATGCATTGCATTCATATCATTCACACTTCAATGCATTGATTATATGTTGACAGACTAAGTGTTGGTTTGGTAATTAATGACTTGATTGATTTCTAAATAAATGAGGATTTAGAATCGGTTATTAAGTACTTTAACACTGTCATTGGGAATTGGATAACTCTTTGAAATATGAAGTCTTAAGTGAATACTGTGACTTGTCGAATTAAGTGAACCTTTACATGAACTACGTGACTTATTTTGCTACTAAACTATTTTGTATAGGGTTTATTTGGTGTCAACTGGGTATTTATCTCTTTTTGCTCAACTTCCGTCATTATCGGCCTATGATGCCTACGGGGGTATGTTTGTGTACTCATACTATATTTTTGCATTCTATTTGGATGCAGATACAACTCCATCTACCACTTTGGGATCGCGTGGCTGAGTCCGAGCATGCTGATTCAGGCATTCAGGCATTCATGGTGAGGATGTTTCTTTCGGCATGCCCCGGGCGGCTTATATATCTATCTTTGTCTTTATTTGGTTCTAGAGACACATTCAAACATTTTAGATTATGTTATTCAATTTTGGTCTATGTTGCCTTCATTCAGACTTGTATTTCGCATTAGTGCTCTTGTATTATTGACCAGATCATTTGAGGGGTTTCATTTGACTTTCAGACATGTTCCGTATATTTATGATTTGATAGATAAGGCTTTTAAGTATTTTTTTAATTTTGCATTTCTCTATTTAGTTAGTACTGTTTATATGGGAAGTGGTTCGCCTACGGGCGGAAAGTGTAGGTGCCACCACAATTCTTAAAATGGGATGTGACACTTTCCAATGAGAGAAGTGCTTCCCATTGAATTAAGGTGGTCTAGTTTGGGAAGTTCCTTATTGAAATAAAGCTCCAGTTGCAACGTGGTTATATGATCTTTTCTCACTTGCTGTTAAGCAAATACAATGTGAGATCAAACTCTGATACCAATTGAAAGTGCAAGAGGGGGGGGATTGAAATTTTTCTATTTGTTAGTCGACTTCCTTGGATCAGTAGTCGACTACTAACAACTATAGTGCAGAAAGTAAATGCTGAAACTGAATGACACAAGATGTTTTATACTGGTTCAGATTCAATGTGAATACTAATCCAGTCCCCTTAGGTTGCAAGGGTGTTCTCTGCAGCTCTTTTTGAAGTATGTTTGGTACAATGGATGTTTGAATAGAGCTCCTACATTTAAACTCAAATACTCTTAAACATTTGATACAATGACTCAGCAACTATACTATATCTCTTCTCACTTTTTTATTTATACTATAATTCACCCAGAGTTACAATGCTTTTTAAAAGTAAAGTAGAGAGATTGAGACGAAAGTATGTTTTAGTTTGTCTCATGAGCCTTCATATGTAGTCTTTGGACTTGTAGCCATTAAAGCTCTCTAAGCAGAGAAAGCAACCCAAGAGATTTGGTCCTTGGAAAACAGGAATATTGAGGATCCTAATTTTCAAGAATAAGGAAAGAGCATTGATGTTGATTGGTCTTCAATATTTTCTTTCCTTATGAGGAATTTCGCTGGTACTAGATAAATTTCCTTGATTGATTGTTTCCTTGAATACTTCTTATTGATTTAGACCTTCCTTAATTGTTTTCTTGTTGATGTAGATGACTAGTACGTGTTTCCTTAATTCGAGAGATCCCTTGATAGAAGGTAATTAATGAGACACGATACATGTCTTCTTCCTTCCTTTTAGGCGTTGCTGAATGATAACCTCTTTTTGGATGAGAGATATCTTTCTTGTCCTATGGGATTTACTACAACCAATTGGGCTGACTTTGTAGTCAGCTATTGAGCTTATCGAGTGGCCTTGCATCCTTTGAGTATTTCCTGCATAGTAACATAACTCATCGTTAAAAACTTGACACTAATAGTATTATATTGCACTTTTAATTTTTATGTTAACTAATTCTAATGCAAATCGAGGTACCAAGGTCAAATCAAGAGTGAGGGTATGAGCTAACTTAGATATGGAAATTTTTAATTGCCCACAAAGAGCTTAAAGTATTATAGAAGAGTCATGGCGTATAAAGTCCACAACATGCTCAAATGGATTTACGAGAGAAGTGGTGACAACTAAGGAGGTCAATAAGGGTTTTGGACCTTTCATCCAACTGTAATGCTTTTGGAGGACTTAAAGAATGCATAAAAGGAAGACTTCAAGGCCACAAATATGCTCAAGTGACTATGTTTTATAATTTAGTCACTCTTGTAATTTGGTTATTTTTGCAAGACTAATATAAATAGTCTTGAAATATTTCACATTAGGGTTAGTTAGTTTTGAGATAAAGATTGTGGTTTAGGCTCCTTTGTGAGTTTTGGGATGACTCCTCTTATTTCACCAATTGAACCCTCTAGATTACTTGGGTAAGTATTCACTTGTATGCAGGGGTGAATTTAAGTGCAAAAATTGGGCCATGTGAACTCATGGTCACCCAACTAAACTCAGTATATTATGTGTATAATTTTTAAAATAGGTCTAAGATTATCTGAAGAAACTCATGGTCAAAAGAGACCGAGTGTTGTATTGGTTAAGATGATAGGTTTAATTCCTAGGTCGAGGAATCGATCCCAACTTGTATTTTAATTATTTTTATCTTATCTTAAAAGTAATGATGCATTCATGCTCTTAAAATTCTAGATTAAATTATGTTTGTTTTTTAATTCATTAGGTAACAAAAAATGACAAAAGTGAGAAGAACATGCACTCCCTTGTCTGTACTTGGCAAATTGTTTCATGAATGTGGATTTATGCATGTAGCACTAGAATAAACTAGTGTTCTCTTCTACAATGCACTACACATTTTTTTTTAATTCTATCTATAATCCGCTTTACCCCCTCCCTCCCCGGTCTATTCCCTTCGAGGAATACAAGCTGACGTGAGCTAAATTAGATCAAACCCATCTAACTTTTTAGCAAATCTCTAATACTCATTCTCTATCAATTTATATAACATATTTTTTTATTCAGTTCATATTTTTTTTTATTTGGTAACAATTTAACTTCAAACCCATCTAACTTTTTAGCAAATCTCTAGTACTCCCTCTGTATCAATTATTACACAAATATCTTTGACTTGTTTTAGGTCTCAAGATTAAAATTTTTTCCTTTATTTATTAAACTCCTTGTCCAGTCAAATTACATCACATAAATTGTTATGGAGGGAGAAATCATTTTTGGTGTGTTGCTTTAATTTTTGGTTAATTTATCTTTCGAACAGAAATAATTTCATCATAAATATCTTGAATTCTTTTAGTAATATCTTTTAGTTTCAATAATCCGTCACGAAATCTCTCGAAGTAGAAATCCATTTTAGAATCTTGTTTTCCCCGTTCTCTACTCATGACTATGAAACTTTTAATTGATTTTTTTCTATTTCGAGCTAGATGTTTTTGTTGGGTTTTTAAGAGGTGTGAATAGAAAACAGATCGGTTTTTTTTTCATTGAATAGGTTGTAACTTTTCGATAAGGCACAATAGCAGGTGTTCACACTATCCTTGGCTATAATACATGTCCGTTTCCTTAGATTTTTACTTACAAAAATTCTGATCGTCTTTTTCTTTCTTTCGACACTTCAAATAAATTATGTGTGATTTGTTGCCGCCTTATTGTGTTCATCGTTCACTGATGTTTGAGGTACTGCTACACTGGTGAGTTAATTCATTCTATCATGGGAGGATATATTTCATAACCCCGGGTACGTTGGGGGAAATAATTTTCTTAAGGAAATACTGTGAATTCAGTGGGCTCGAATTATTTCTCTGACATTTATTTTTCAAGTTATTATAGAATACACATTGCTAGAAATCTTAAAGAAATATATTAATATTCTGTACATTTATTATATACTACTGTTTTGGAGACTAAAATTTTTGAATTTTCTACTCCGTTGTAGAGATTAAAGTCTTCGTTGTTAGTTCATGTTCATTTTTTAACACGGTCCTGTGAGGCATATGTATTGTGTTTTCTGGATGCTTGACAAGTCTTGGATAATCTTGTTTACTGGAGACACTCTGTCAAACGTTTTGTAGAACCTTTAGAGATAGAATCCTTTGACGTGACCTCTTTTTCATTCAAGGACGAATGCTCCTTGGCAGGAGGGAGGGGAGGATGTAACACCCCGTGTTTTATGTAAAGTACATCTGAAGATAATTAAATTGATGTAACTCGGGAGGTGACAAGACTATGTTACGGGATTATATATGGTTACGACATTGTGTTGGGTGTTCCTTAAGGTTTATAAGTTAAACAAATAGAAGAAAATGCTTTTTGACGAAGTTCGTCGAAAGGGAAGATGCAGTGTCGCATAAGGAGTTTCCTACCGCAACTCTGGTAGAAAGTGGGTCCCATAATCGGTGTTTTAGGGGAGGTTTCTTCCTCAAAGTTGTGGTGCATATGCGGCCGCATATCACGGTTGCGATGCTTCATATGCCACCACAAATTGAGGCGGTGGGTTGGCTATTTTTAGCTTGTTGATGGTGGAAGCTTCATATTTCATTCTAAACAGTCAAAAACAAGTCCTTAAACTCTAAGAATACTCATCAGGGGTTTCTACATCATTGTTGTGAAGATCTAAAAGTTTCTAATGTGAATTCTTCTCCAGAAAGCCTGTGGTGGTAGCTTAGCTTGTATCTTGTGTTTGCTCTTGGTTTGAAGTTTTCTTCAAGGTGAAGTAAGGTTGAAGAAGGGTTTGTTATTGTAATCTAAGGTAAGAAATACTTTCCTCTTCATGCGTGTAAGCTTGTATGAGCTTTAGACGATTTTGGTTGTTAAGAACTTGCGGGACGACAGAGAAAGTTGTAAATGGACTGTTTGGTGTTGTGGAGGTTGTTTTTGTTGTGATACAGGGCTGAAAGTATGGTTATAAGTATGTATATGTGTTGTGCTTGTTGTTTTAAGTTTTGGAAGGAAGAAGGACGTGGAGAAACGTCGTTTAGTTAATATTATAGCGAGCATGCCACTCGTTGTTTTATTATTGTGCCTTCCAATATCTAATAGTAGTGCCATCATCATTTCTTGTAGATTAATGTGTAGAGGAGTGACAAGCGCAAAACACAATAATATTTTTTAAGCGCTTCGCTAGTCAAATATAATATAGTTTGAGATCGTGTCCACAGGGATTGGTGTAATTAATAATTCAAACAAGGTCTTGCTCAGTATTATTCAGGAAATCAAATCTTTAGAGTTTTGTTGTGTAAACAACGAGTAACAAATTTTACTGTTAAGCTAAAAGAATGAAGGGACTTGGATTTTCAAATCAACGATTTAGTATCAATGGGAGAAATAAGGCGATTAGACAAGGCAGGTGCTAGAGACATACTCAGGATTAATAATCGGTCACAATTATTTTCTACGGTTTCGTTGACTCTTTAAATTTCAACGAATGATTAGCCAAATTGTGTATTCATCTTTTCTTTCAAATAAACTCAATATCTTCCAATTAGGCTAATTTAACTTCAATAACATATGCAAGAGTAATCGAATGAATTTAATAGAAGGAAAACACCTTTTGATTATTTTCCTATCTTGATTCAAGAACAATTCAAGGAAGTTCTTACGGTTACTAAAAAGAAGTGCACTTCAACCACAATAAGCTTAAATAAATATTTAATCAAGTAGTTTCTCTTTCGATTAAACTAAAATAAAGAGAATATATGCTTAACATTTAAAACTTCATTAGATAATTCTAGCAAGGAACGAATTTAATCCATACATAAGTCTCAAACATCATGTCCATCAATAATCATAGGATAAAATAATTCATAATAGTAGCAACAAGCATAAGGGAAGAAGAAAGCAAACTAGAATTCATTACAACCACTTTCGATCCAAACTTTCATATTGAATCAATTGAAAGTCATGAAAACATGAATACCCCAAGCTTCTAAGACTTTTTATGCTTTAAAAACCAAGATAGCCTAATTTACATGAGTTAAAACAATATATAAATCCAGGGGTATGTTCGTGAAAGGCCAAAACTAGCCTCGACTAAAATTCCTCGTCCACACACTGCGCGATCGTGCAACTGAAGAACTACTGTGCATGACACTTCACACAGCTGATGGCAGTGGTTTCCACTTCACTGCCTCTCTTGTGTGAAGTAGTGTGCGAAGAGAGTGCCTTGTGCGCGGCCACGTAGCTCCAGCTCTAATTCCTCTTCTTTTCTTTTTTGTTTTATCCGTTTTGCTCTTCAAGTTAGGTTCGTCTTCACCTAGACACAAAATGACATCCCTTAGCAATATTTACATATAAAATCACGTCATATTGTAATGACTCATCTGTTTTTTTAGATAAAGACTCTTATTTGCCTATTTTACCTTTCTTGTAGCCATTATTTGGGGTTTGTTATGCGCGAGGATGTGTGGCACAGATCCCGAGGTCCATTTATATGAGTTTCGGATGAAAAACCAAAACTAGAACCTAAGAGTGGATGGTTTGACTCAAGGTTGACTTTTGAGTAGATGGGTTCATTTCTGAATTCTGTCACATCCAGTAGCTCCGGAAGGTCATTTATGACTTAATTGAGTCATTGGTTCACTTCTCGAGACAATTAGATGTATTTTATGGCCTTAGTTGTAATATTTGGATTTTTAGTTATTCCGAACGATTTTTTAGAAACATATGTCTTAACTCAGTTAAATGGGAAATCCGAGGGTACGAATGACTTCACAACACTGTTTACCTTAGATGAGCATGTCTGGTTTGTGTCTGGGAGGTCTTGGGAGTATTTCGGGTGGTTGATGGGAGTTTGGCTTGATTCATGATTTTCTAGTGTCTGGTGTCCGCCTTGGCGACATCTCTGTCCGCTGCTATGTGTCCACCTCTATAACATCTCGTACATTTAAACTAAGACATGTTTATGAGTAAGAGTTGTAGGAAACCAATACGGGGAGTTTAAAGTTGAAAACCAGTTTCAGGTCGGATTATACGAACCGTAGAATTAATTACAGTTCGTCAAAATGAATCGTAGATCTCATTCTGGAAATTGGCAGAACCTAATTGATTTTATGGACCGTATAATAATTGACGGTCCGTCCTTATTTACCGTCTCAAAACTCTCAAGTTTCGAAGTCAGTGGAAAGTAATAGATTAATTAAATTAATTCGATGGTCCAATTATTTGGACCGTACATAATTTGACGGTGCCTTGGCAAACCGTATAAAATTCGACGGTCCATCGAATACGACCGTCAAATCCCTTAGGCAGCAAACAATATAGATACACAACCTTAGTCCCAAAAATCAGACTTTTCATATTCCCCAAGCCCTAAAACGAAGTTCTCTTCTCACATCATTCCCATAGCTCAAGGTAAATCCTTTTTGTGAAATTCCATGCGATTCTAATCATATGTAATCAATTTCTAAGTGAAAATCATTGTTTCTAACCTAGGATTTGCAAAAAAACCCAACTCAAGGAATTAAATATTCAAGCTTTGAGTTCTTATTCCAAGTTCAGATTTTTAGGACAAGTATTGGAGCAAATAAGGTATATAAAGATTCAATCTACGTGTGGGAACATCACTGTTCTTCCCCACGCCATGTCCAATTATATTCCATGTTACGTCTTGACTTCGTTACTTAGATTCATGATATGTTATTGTGACTGTCATGAACCTGTCCATAATCCACGAACACATGCCTTGATTTTTATGAGTTCTTAAATACAAGTTATGGTCATTATCATTCCATTCCATGAAGTCATAAATGTTTCTCATGATTTATACAAGTTATATTATGTATTTCTTCACATGCTAAATTATAAACTTACAAGCTTTGTTTAAAAGTTATTACATGAAATTCATGGGCTTTCAAGCCAAATATTTTCAAGTACATATTTTGAGAGTTACACATATTACCGAGAAGGCTCAGACATCCTGAAACTACATATGCCAATGTAGGATATGAATCACTCCTCCAGAGGATGATACCTTTTTATTACCCCTTGTGGTATTATTAGATCCATCATGTTCATGTTCATGTTCATGTCTCGTACTCTGGCAAGGTAAGATATGGCTTAGCTGATCGAGCAGAGATTAGACTCCACGTTCACGCGTGGTGGTTCATGTCAGTTTTATTAATGCTCTTCCCTCATACATACAAATATATAGTTTATAGATTTTTCACAAGTTATTATACTCATACTCATGTTTATGTTTCAGTTTCAGTTCATGTCCTATTATTCCACGTGCCTGCTTATTTCTTTCAGTTTCTTTACATACAATACAATTCAAATGTACTAACGTCCCTTTGCATGGGGCATGCACTTCATGGTGCAGGTGCTGGATTTCAGAGAGACGGATATGTTCAGTAGGATTGCTTCAGTATCAGCCATTTGGTGAGCCTCATCTCATTCATGGTGTGAGTCTAGTTATCTTTACAATTATGCATTATTAGTAGAGGTATGCCAGGGCATTGTCCTGGTAAATTGTTTTGTAGACTCATGTTGTCAGAGGTTTCATAGACTAGACTAGTTAGCATGTCATGTCAGTATTCAGACTTATAATATTTTATTAGATTATTCGACTATTTCTGCTATCATGTTTTCAAATTTTATTTTCAATATTATGTTTTACATGTTTTAAACCATTACTATAACATGTTGTGATGCCCATATTGATTTGCAAGCCATGTGGTTTACTCGGTCACATGCAATCAGGCACCGAGTATCGTGTTTCTCTCAGGCCATGGTTCGAGGCATGACAAAGCTTGGTATCAGACAACTATGATCAAGTGTCTTAGGGAATCTGTGAAACAATGTCAAGTAGGGTCACTTTTATATGTGTGAGGGCCCAACACATGTAAATAGTTGACCACCAAGACATGTAGGATTGTCTCACATCTTTCATACTCTATATCGTGCAGTTAGAGCTATTTATTTAGGACATCTTTATAACACGCGTGTATTATGTATCTCAGAAAATGCCTGCCAAAAGGAATATAATTACAAGAAATAGAACTGCTACCAGTACTGCTCACGAGGATGATGCTCAAGCTTCGGGAGCCAATTCGGATAAATCAACCCCACCCGATACCACATGGCTTGCAGAGATCCTAGTTCCGCTGCCTAGTACTACTAACTCTGATGTAAGAAGATCTATTCCGCTGCTCACCTAACTTGTGGCTGTACAAGCCCAACGTCAAGGAACTGTAACGCCCCGTATTTTCGGGTAGCGGTTGAACTCATAACGTAGGTGAGTAGACCCGGACCCGGGAAAAATTTCGTTGTACTTGTGCATATTAATAAGAGGATTAGTATATAAAAGGGCGTGATCCCGAAATAATTTTGGGATTTAGTAAGAGTGACGACGGAGTTGAATAATAATTGTGTGTCCCCGAAGAGAGTATAGACTGGTATTTTTATTACGGGAATTATGATATTGACATATGAGGATTTTAGTAATCGTCGGGATTTAAATAATTTGAGACCGGTAATTTAATTGTGTGTATAATTAATTAATTAATTAGGGAGGGGACAATTTATAGTGGGAGTTGGTAAGTGGGACTTTATAAACGATTTGGGGGTGACCAAGCCCCAAATCGACCGGTCGACGATATCAGCGCCCGTAAGGGCTGCTTCACCATTTTTTTTTCTTTCTTCTTTCTCCATTTTTTTCTTCCATCTCTTCAATCTTCTTCTTCATCAAGAATCTGTGAGGGATTAAAGGGTCACATTTCTAGCGGGTGGAGGTAAGCCTCAGTTGGTGGGTTTTCTGTGAAGTTGCGGTCGAAAATGGGGATTTCCGGGAGCTTTCATATAACCAAAACGAGGGAGAATTCATATGCGCTTACGGGCTTTGATTCCAGTAGAATCGAAGCCAAGAACAAGCTTAGAAACTCAGAAGCTAAACAAGAAACCTTGAATACAATTGGATTCTGGCGCGAATCGATGTTGGGGTGCTTTACGTTGTCGGAGGTCGTGGTTTGAGCAAAAGGGTTCCCAGCGATTCTCGTAAATGTGTTTAATGAGGTAACCTTCCTTGTTCTTAATAGTTTGTACAAATTTCTGAAGTCATTTCTTGCTATTAGTTCTAAAGACGATTGTCGAAAATGCGAATTTTGGGTTGGGTGTTGTTGGACTGTCGTTGCTGAGAGTTGCTGGAGATTGCATGTGAAATTGGGGTACTATTTTGGAGATTGTAGTATTATAAGAAGAAGGATTAAGAGAGTTGGATGTTTCACTACTTACATAGATTTCGATATAGAAGGAATATAGGTTCTACGCGTTCAAGGTGTTCGTTAGAATGTCCCTAAGAATCTGTTTTTAATGTGTTGATTCGATTATGATGTAATTCGTCCGTATGATGTAGATAATCATTCATAGAGATTACAAGGACCCGTGGGACTTAGATAAATTCGACAACAAGGTTGAAGTTCTAAAATGAGGCATACTCTAATATTGGGTTGATTAGTTCGTCTAAGAGGTATGTGAAACTCTTACTTATTTCTTTTTGGCATGATTTAATGAAAGTACGGCGGACGTACTTAATTCTTATACAGTTTAATTCCTAATGAGGATTGTTATGAGAAGTGCCTATGATTTTTCAGAAAAGAGTTTATTATGACATTATTACAATGATTTTATTGAGAGTCAGATGATAATTTTTACTTGCATATGGTTACTCACGATATCTACTCGTGCTAAGTGTTACTACTTCACCTCACCGAGTCCCGGGCCGGGTTACGACTCGTGCACAGCCTTGCATTGTTCACTGAGACCCTCACTAGAGGGCCGGGTTACGTAGGATGGATCCATAAATGAGAGATGATTTTATCGAGTCCCAGCATGGGCCGGGTTATGATATGATTCCACCGAGTCCCGCATTAGTGGGCCGGGTTACGTTACAGGTATATATATGTATATGGACAGGCATACATGTTTTCTTGACTTGACTCTCATTTTTATAAGGCACAACTGACTTTTATGGTTTATGACACAGTTGGATTTGAATCCTTATTTTTATACTGATCTTCTGTTTCTGTTGGCTAATTATGATCTCTTTTCTGACTTCATGTTTTACATACTCAAGACATTATTTCGCTTGACCCCTTTCCTGGGCTGCGTTCCATGCCCGCAGGTACATGTTTTCAGTTTGGTGACCCTCAGGCCTAGGTTCCTACTCAACAGGTTGGAAAGCTCATTTGATCCAGGGCTTTGTCATTTTGGTACCGAATCTCTTTTAGACTTATGTTCGTATTTAGGCACGACGGGGCCTGTCCCGTCATATGTCGTTATTCTTCTTATAGAGGTCTGTAGACGGTGGTGGGTTGTACGTATGTAAGGGTTATGACCTCCGCTTTGGTCACCATGCTATTGTATTCCGATTTGGGGTGTTTCCATGTATATACGTTAGTATCTGTTGGCGACCAGCCGGCTTGCTGTTATATTATCTGTTGGCAGCCTTGTCGGCTTGTCTGTTATATTGTGTTGGCTAGTTGTGACTCCTCAGGAGACAGGTGCATTCGGGGGTAAAGGCAGCCTTGTCGGCTTGCCTACCCTGGCATATGTTGTTATTGCGACGTTATGCTACCGGATTTCAGACTCATTATGGGTTAGTTAGATTATGCGTGTCAGGTTAGTATAATGACGTCATTAGGGCGGTTAGTCGCGGCCCGTCGGGTCGGGTCGTGGCAAAAGTGGTATCAAAGCAGTTAGTCCTCGGAATGTCTACAGACCGTGTCTAGTAGAGTCTTGCGTATGGGTATGTTGTGCACCATACTTATACGCAGGAGGCTGCCGGACATTTAGGGTTGGTTTCTATTCTTCTTACTCTAAGATCGTGCGATAGAGCTATGTTATTAGGTTATTCCCTCTTTGACGTATTAATGTGTTACAGCTATGCCTCCAAAGAAGCGACAGCCGCTAGAAGGGCAATACGAATTCGAGATTATGAGAACCTATCTTACTCGTATACGTGAAGAAATAAGGTAAGTTTGGGACATGGAATATTTTTGACTCTTGGAATATTAGATAATCGTTGAGACCTTAGATATACAAGGCCTTCTTGAGTAAAATATCTTATGTTTGATCTGGGTTATAGTACATGGTATGTGTGAAGTCTATTAGTTGTGATGACTCCTTGATATGCTTATGTTTATATGAAAAGGAATATGAGATATGCCAAAAACTGGAATCGCTACTGTTGTACATATATGGTTTGTTGTCTCTGGAGCAAGTGTCTGGATAAGTCCTTGAAATTAGTTCAGTAGGTAGTTGATAGTCGTTAACGGGGTGTCCTACTTGTGGATGAGGCTTAGGAGTAGATGGTCCTCTACATGTTGTAATGTTACCCTGTTTAAGTTGATGTGTTCCAGGTTTTCTTATGAGTTATGCTATCTATGTTATGTATAAATGTATTCTGTCTTGGTCATACTTCTTAGGGTGGTCTGTTAATGTCCCTGTACAGTATGTGGGTTGAGTATAAATCACTTGTGTTAGGACCTATCTTGGCCAATTTTGCTCAGTGGGACTACCCCTAAACAGTTAATTAGACTTGCCTAGATATCTTTTATGTTGATTAAGAATTCCCCCGTAATTGTCTTTGTGTATCATAATGTAGAATGCAAAATGTTCTAATAACCCAAGCCTGCGTTTTATCTCTTAAATAGGGAATAGACTCGTATGCTAAACATGTTGTCAATAGTTGCCTAAGGGAGTGGAAAATTGAGTATTTACATAATTCCAGGAATGACTTGTTGCTGCAATAGACGGTTTACTTATTTAAGTTAACTATAAAGCCTTGAATATATTATGCCAAGCATTATGTAATATATGTGAATATTGTGGCTATTTGTGACTACTCTATTAATGTCTAACATGTTCAGTTGATGAAAACACTGTTAGAGTATTGTGTGACGATTATTTGTGGGTTAAGTGGTTGTCTTGTTAAGTTTAAGGGTTAATTGACCTTGTATGATCCGTTTAAATAACTTTGAAGTAATTGGTATACTAGTTTTAGTCCATTGTAATCCCTCTTGGATTGTTTAAGTCCTGTGGTGTCCATAGTATGTTAGGTCCGACCATCGCTAGCACATGTACTAATTTAGTATGCTTAATATTGCTAATTTAAAGATTAATGATATATGAAACGCCTAGATTTGATTTAAATGGATTGGCAAGTTGGATGGAAGTTGAGTTTAGCATGTATGGGTTATTTAAATTAATGTGATGACCAATATATTATTTTGGAAACTCGTTTGGCTATCTGTAAGTCGTTTGGTCATGTTATCTACCTAAAACAAGCGCCGCTAATTAAGAACAAGATTAGTTGTCCTTTTTAACAAAACTTGTCTTATACCGTCTGATATGATAATGTAAAACTAGAAGAGAATAAGTTAAGTGGGTTGATATGGTTGAGGTTATATGATGTGATTTATGATGGGAATTGATAAAGGGTAGCCTATGTGATGATTGTGAATCATGAATATTACCTAAATTCCGAGCCTGCTTTACTGATTTGGGGGTATGTTAGAAGATGTGACTAAGCATGCCTAAATAAATGGTTATATATTTGGATTAATCAAAAAGGAATATGTGGATTTTGCATGTTGATTGATAAGGTTGTTGTATAGTCTGGTGTAATTTTGGTTGAATCATGAAATGACTTTTAAACTATTGTATGCATAAGTTAAGCAATAATAACCTTGTTTGGATCGATCTTGGAGTGATTAGTGTTGTTAGAGACAATTCCGACTTGATAGAAATCTAACCTAAAGTTGGGAGTAACCTATAACTTATGGGTTATGGTAAAAAGACCGGTGTGGCTTCTATTACATTGTTCATATAATTACAATAGTAACCCTGGTTGAGTATAAGCTTAGAGAATATGTCGGCTTCCTGTTTTTGGTTTTTCCATGTGGTATCCAATAATTTGAAATGATGTAGCCTACAATGTGGTCTCCAATGACAGGTTTAGCTTCAATTATGACTACATGATGTCCTGTCTGTGCTATTAATATCTTGTTACTTCTATGGATGCATACTGTGATATAAATTGGAATTTAAAAAAAAAAAAACCCAAAGGACTTATTTTAGTTTATTGCTGGACTTTATGAACTTAACACTAACCCAAGAGGTTGTGGTATGTCCAAAGGGAAGTTTAGTTCCTAAGTTGATTTCTTAGGTATGTACTTGTTGTATCTGTGTTCTTGTAACTTGAACTTTATGTGGGCTGAACTTTGAAGTTATGTTATGAATACCTAGAAAAGAGTATTTCTGCACCCATTCATGTATCCATGTGACCATTGCCAATGTGTAAATCAATCCACCTAGTTTAAGTGCATGTGTAAGTTAGGAATAAAAGCTTAGGACCACTATGCTAGTTGACATATGTTCCCAACAAGTTAAAATGATATGCTTAGGATAATTTCCGCATGCTAGTCTTAAAGAGACGATTCAGAGAGTTCCCCTGGATCCTGTATTTTGCTTCTGTGGACTGTTGGTATGCAGTCTCTTAATGCATCTGTTTTGACCCCTGGATATGCAGACTGTTTATGCTAAAGTAGTGGTAATATGACAGTTTGGGAGCCTGTTTAATTAGATAAAACTGACCTAAGTGAATATATGTGGATGAAGGTGTTGTGGTGGTTTAAAGTTAACATATGCAGTTAAAACAAAGCATTATGTGTGAATTTTAGACTTGTACACATGCAGTGTTAGGTAACTTCATGACTAAAGTGCTGTTAATTTAAAATTGTTCCAGTTATATGTAGACTTTAACCTCCAAGATGAGTTTCAACCCTTCTTGTTTTAAAATATGATCTCTCATGTTAGGGTTCTAATTAAAGACATGTTATAGGTAAGAAAATGTGCAAAGGTTGCTTGGTCCATTTCTATGCCTTGATTGCATTTGCTTGCCTATAATATTATTTGTCTTGTTCAAGGATGTATGGCTGTATGAGAAGTGAAATATCCAGCATGTTTAGACTGGTTGCCAGGAAACCAGTCAAGATAATGAGGCATTTAGCTACCATGCTTGATGCTATTATGGCTGTGGTTTGATGTCACCTGTTACTGTTGGTTAGCTGCTGTTCTTGGTAACTGATACTACTGTCCTTGTTACACTTTAAACATATATTATTGCTTCAGTTGGCATAGATGTTGCTGCCTTTTTCAGTCTCAAATGTCCTGTTTTCAAACATGTGGTGCTCTCTTAGTTATCTTATTCATTGTTAAGACTGGTGTGGCTCTTAAAATACTGGATTCTGAGTTATAGTTGCTGCTTGTTTACTGATTGCTGCTACCTGTTGTCCTGATGCCCTGGACTACTGAAATTTTTTTTGGGAAGGGCTGTTGGGTTTTTGAGGTAACTTGTGGTTATGTGTAGTTGTTATTTTTGCTACACATATAGCCCTATAAGACTGCGTGGTCTGCTGAAAAAGTTCTTGATCTCATCGTGCTTTAGTGCAAGTCATTCTTTGCATATTCGCCTCATTTATATAGTTCTTTGTTAGAAATTTGTTTGGTTATGCTTTAAAATTTGTTGTTGGGCTGCTATTTTCTTTGTTATTTTCAACTGAAATCACCGCTGTCTGTAATTCAGTTCGGTTACTAATGGTTGTGTTCCATTAGTTGCATAATGGTTATTTTCTCGATGCGCTTATCTACCATGTTTAGTCATTGTTTGGGTATTATTTGAGCTCATTTTCTCTTTGTTATTAGCTGTTCGGCTAGTGTGTGGAGTTATTTGAGCTCATTTTCCCGCTGTTATTAGGCTGCTGTTTTGGTGGTGTTTGACCGTTATTTGAGTTCATTTTCTGCCGTTATTTAGTCATTGTTTTGGCTACCAGTTGATTGCTATTTGGCTTTCTGTTTGCTTTGTTATTTACTCTGAAATCAACTTTGCATTTGGGTAGAAATTTTTCCCTGCACAAACACATGTTGCTGCCTTTATTTTGAGGCAGCTGGGGCTGTAAAATTCTGGGCAGGGGCAGAGTGAGAATAAGCGATTAGGCTTTGACCGCCCAAACCAGTACCAAAAAAAAAGGGGGGAGGAATGGTAAACCAAACTGGTTTAAACACTAACAGGAGCTGATCTGGCCATGAGATGATAAAACAGTTGAGGAAATTTTAAACCTTGAAGATTGCTATACCTTAGTCATTAACACTTTACTTTGGGTATGACTTGTTGCTGAATTTTTTTTTTGGGCCATTCTATTTTTGCTTACAAAATGCTGTATTCTTATCCAAGGTCTTTGCAGATATGCTCTGTGATACATGTTCTTGATGATTTCTTGTCCTTTCCTTAAGTAAATCAGGTACTACATTATAGGAAGACATTTTGATGTGTTGTGTAAGGTATAGGTGAGTGAGGTCTTCAGTTTCTTTGTGCCAGGAGATAAGTAGTTGCTGCATTGTGACCAAATTTTGCTGCTACCTAGTTGCTGCCTATGGTACAGATTTGGTTGTTGTGCTAATAGTATACTACCTACTTAGGTGGGAACTCATCAACCTTTTGACTTCCTATACCAGCAATTAGTTAGATAAAGATTGCTTCACACTGGGTTCTAAAATTGAGAGGCATCACTATGTGTTTATTTAGTTTGTATATGAAACTTGAGTCTATCCTTTAGAAGTAGTTATGGATGGATATGTATCTTCTCACAGTTTAAAAGATAGTCTGAATTAATCCCTGAATGTCGTACCCCTTGTTTTTGATGAATTGGAATAACATTTTGTGTATTCTTTTTGTATGGTGTCAAAGGTTAGTACGACATTCGAGGACGAATGTTTCTAAGGGGGGGAGGATGTAACGCCCCGTATTTTCGGGTAGCGGTTGAACTCATAACGTAGGTGAGTAGACCCGGACCCGGGAAAAATTTCGTTGTACTTGTGCATATTAATAAGAGGATTAGTATATAAAAGGGCGTGATCCCGAAATAATTTTGGGATTTAGTAAGAGTGACGACGGAGTTGAATAATAATTGTGTGTCCCCGAAGAGAGTATAGACTGGTATTTTTATTACGGGAATTATGATATTGACATATGAGGATTTTAGTAATCGTCGGAATTTAAATAATTTGAGACCGGTAATTTAATTGTGTGTATAATTAATTAATTAATTAGGGAGGGGACAATTTATAGTGGGAGTTGGTAAGTGGGACTTTATAAACGATTTGGGGGTGACTAAGCCCCAAATCGACCGGTCGACGATATCAGCGCCCGTAAGGGCTGCTTCGCCATTTTTTTTCTTTCTTCTTTCTCCATTTTTTTCTTCCATCTCTTCAATCTTCTTCTTCATCAAGAATCATGAGGGATTAAAGGGTCACATTTCTAGCGGTGGAGGTAAGCCTCGGTTGGTGGGTTTTACTGTGAAGTTGCGGTCGAAAATGGGGATTTCAGGAGCTTTCATATAACCAAAACGAGGGAGAATTCAAGGCTCGGGCTTTGATTCCAGAGAATCGAAGCCAAGAACAAGCTTAGAAACTCAGAAGCTAAACAAGAAACCTTGAATACAATCGGATTCTGGCGCGAATCGATGTTGGGTCTGTTTACATTTGTCGGAGGTCGTGTCGAGCAAAAAGGGTTCCCAGCGATTCTCGTAAATGTGTTTAATGAGGTAACCTTCCTTGTTCTTAATAGTTTGTACAAATTTCTGAAGTCATTTCTTGCTATTAGTTCTAAAGACGATTGTCGAAAATGCGAATTTTGGGTTGGGTGTTGTTGGACTGTCGTTGCTGAGAGTTGCTGGAGATTGCATGTGAAATTGGGGTACTGTTTTGGAGATTGTAGTAGTATAAGAAGGAGGATTAATAGAGTTGGATGTTTCACTACTTACATAGATTTCGATATAGAAGGAATATAAGTTCTACGCGTTCAAGGTGTTCGTTAGAATGTCCCTAAGAATTTGTTTTTAATGTGTTGATTCGATTATGATGTAATTCGTCCGTATGATGTAGATAATCATTCATAGAGCTTACAAGGACCCGTGGGACTTAGATAAATTCGACAACAAGGTTGAAGTTCTAAAACAAGGCATACTCTAATATTGGGTTGATTAGTTCGTCTAAGAGGTATGTGAAACTCTTACTTATTTCTTTTTGGCATGATTTAATGAAAGTACGGCGGACGTACTTAATTCTTATACAGTTTAATTCCTAATGAGGATTGTTATGAGAAGTGCCTATGATTTTTCAGAAAAGAGTTTATTATGACATTATTACAATGATTTTATTGAGAGTCAGATGATAATTTTTACTTGCATATGGTTACTCACGATATCTAGTCGTGCTAAGTGTTACTACTTCACCTCACCGAGTCCCGGGCCGGGTTACGACTCGTGCACAGCCTTGCATTGTTCACCGAGACCCTCACTAGAGGGCCGGGTTACGTAGGATGGATCCATAGATGAAAGATGATTTTACCGAGTCCCAGCATGGGCCGGGTTATGATATGATTCCACCGAGTCCCGCATTAGTGGGCCGGGTTACGTTACAGGTATATATATGTATATGGACAGGCATACATGTTTTCTTGACTTGACTCTCATTTTTATAAGGCACAACTGACTTTTATGGTTTATGACACAGTTGGATTTGAATCCTTATTTTTATACTGATCTTCTATTTCTGTTGGGTAATTATGATCTCTTTTACAGCTTCATGTTTTACATACTCAGTACATTATTTCGTACTGACCCCCCTTTCCTCGGGGGGCTGCGTTTCATGCCCGCAGGTACATGTTTTCAGTTTGGTGAACCTCAGGCCTAGGTTCCTACTCAGCAGGTTGGAAAGCTCATTTGATCCAGGGCTTTGTCATTTTGGTACCGAATCTCTTTTAGACTTATGTTCGTATTTAGGGGCACGACGGGGCCCTGTCCCGTCATATGTCGTTATTCTTCTTATAGAGGTCTGTAGACAGTGGTGGGTTGTACGTATGTAAGGGTTATGACTCTGTTTTGGTCAGTCATGCTATTGTATTCCGATTTGGGGTGTTTCCATGTATGTACGTTAGTATCTGTTGGCAGCCTTGTCGGCTTGCCTGTTATATTATCTGTTGGCAGCCTTGTCGGCTTGTCTGTTATATTGTGTTGGCTAGTTGTGACTCCTCAGGAGACAGGTGCATTCGGGGGTAAAGGCAGCCTTGTCGGCTTGCCTACCCTGGCATATGTTGTTATTGCGACGTTATGCTGCCGGATTTCAGACTCATTATGGGTTAGTTGGATTATGCGTGTCAGGTTAGTATAATGACGTCATTAGGGCAGTTAGTCGCGGCCCGTCGGGTCGGGTCGTGACAGGAACGACTCCAAGCACGGGAACTAATAGGGAGTCATCCAGTTCCAAGACTCGTGAATTTCTACATATAGACCCTCCAGTGTTCACAGTGTCTGGTAAGAAGGAAGGTCCATAGATTTACATTGATAGGCTCTAGAAAATCTTTCATGTTATGCATGTTAATGAGGTAGAGGCAGCAAAGGTTAGATCTTATCAGTTATAGGATTTTGCTAACATATGGTATGAGTCTTGGGAGTAGTCCCCCAGGGAAGATGCATCTCCAGCACTTGGGATGAGTTTGCAGATGCTTTTATTGAACACTTTTTGCTAATAGAGGGCAGGGAGGCAAAGGCTATATAATTCGAAAAGCTTAAGTAGAATGGCATAAGCGTTCATGAATACTATCTCCAGTTTGTCTCTTTGGCAAAGTATGCTCCACATATGGTTCCAGACATGAGGTCCAAAGTTAGGCATTTCATGTATGGTCTTGATCCCCATTTGTATGATGCAACTAATATCACATCGCATAACAAAGAGATAACTATTACAAAGATGGTTGCCTTCGTACAGAAGTAATGAGAGTAGGTTGAAGGAAGAGGAAGCGTTGCAGAAAAAGAAAGATATGGAGTTTAATAAGAGAGCCAAGTCTTCAGGTCACTTCAGCCATTGAGGAGGTGGAGGTAGATAGTTCTTCAAAAATAAGTCATCAAGACCTGCTCCATCTTTAGCCAGTGCCCAACTCCATGGTTTTGGAATGATAACAAGAGGCAGAACTTCAAAGCATCAGTTTCCCAGTCATAGGCCAGTGTGAGTCACAGTTATTTTAGTAACTAGTTTGTTCTAAGTATGGTAAGAGGCACCTAGGGGAGTGTCACATGGGTATGGATGTCTATTTTGGGTGTGGCCAACGAGGTCACTTTCAACGAGACTACCCATCAACGAGGTAATGTAAGGAGGTAATGTGGCTTAGTTCACAAATTCAACAGTTCCTCGTAATTCTGAGGCCCAATCAGGGTGTGTTCCAGCTAAGTCTAACAATGCAAGTTGAGGCGTAAACCGCTTGTATAGACTATCAGGTCGGCAGGTCATAGAGGCCCACGTAGATGTGGTCATATGTATATTAACTATTTTCACTTTGGACGTTTATGTCCTTATGGATTCTGGATCCACTATGTCATATGCAACCCTTTGTGTTGCTAAGAATTTGGGATAGAACCACAAAAGTTGCACGAACTCTTTGAAGTATCCACTCAGTTGGTGAGTCAGTTATAACCACGTGTGTATATAGGGTTGTCTATTTAGAGACTATAACCATATTATAGTAGCCGATCTAGTAGAGTAAGAGATAGTAGACTTTGATTTAATCATGGGTATGTATTAGTTGTCTTCATATTATGCCATAGTAGGCTATAGAACCAAAATTGTAAAATTTGGATTTCCGAATGAACTAGTCATAAAATGGAAGGGTGATACAGTATCACCCATAGGGAGGTTTATTTCCTATATTAAAGCCAGAAAAGTGATATCCAAGGGGTATATTTACCATTTAGTTCAGGTTAGGGACGCAAATACCTAGACCCCGACTCTTCAATCAGTGCCAGTTGTCAATGAGTTTCCAGAAGTCTTTTTAGAAGATCTTCCCAGAGTCCCTCCTGATAGGGAGATTGAGTTCGTTATTGATCTACTTTCTGGAACTAAGTCAATATCTATTTCACCATACAATATGGCGGCAACAGAGATTAGAGATTTAAAAGCTCAGTTGAAGGATCTCCTTGATAATGGATTCATTAGACCAAGTGTCTTACCATGGAATGTACCGGTCTTGTTTGTTCGAAAAAAGGATGGGTCTCTGCGTATATGCATTGACTACCGACAGTTGAACAAGGTTATTATTAAAAATAAATATCCTCTTCCTAGAATCAATGATTTATTTGACCAACTTCAGGGTGCCATTGTTATTCCAACATTGACCTCAGATCAATGTACTATCAACTTAAGGTTAAGGAAGTTGATATTTCAAAAACTGCCTTCAGAATTCGTTATGGTCATTTCAAATTCCATTTTATGTCATTTGGACTGACAAATTTCGTAGTTGCTTTCTTGGATCTTATGAACATGATATTCAATCCTTATCTCGATCTCTTCGTCATTGTCTTCATTGATGATATCTCTGTCTATTTTCATAGTGAGGCTGATCATGCAGAACATCTCAGAATAGTATAGTGGACACTTTAGGATATCAGGCTTTATGCAAAGTTTTCCAAGTGTGAATTTTGGCTAAAGTCAGTTGCATTATTAGGCCATGTGATTTTAGGCCAAGGCATCTAGGTTGATTTTAAAAAAATAGACGCTGTCAAGAATTGACCTAGACCCACTTTTGCTTCAGACATACGAAGTTTTTTGGGTCTGGCATGCTATTATAAATGATTCTTAGAGGGTTTTTCTTCAATCTCAGCTCCATTAACCAAATTAACTCATAAGAAAGTCAAATTTCAGTGGTCAGATGCCTATGAGCATAATTTTGAAGAACTAAAAATAAGACTGACTTCTGCTCTAATATTAACATTGCCAGAGGGAACCAAGGGGTTCGTACTATATTGTGATGCTTCAGCAACTGGTCTTGGATGTATTTTAATGCAGCATGGTAAGGGTATATCTTATGCATCTAGAGAGCTTAAACCTCATGGATAGAATTATCTGGCTCATGACTTAGAATTGTGAGGCGTAAGTTTGCACTCAAGATATGGCGTAACTATTTGTATGGAGCTCACGTTGAAATATTTACAAATCACAAGAGCCTTCAGTATATTTTCAAGTAGTGTGAGTTGAATCTTAGCTAGAGGAGATGACTCATATTGATAAAAGATAATGATGTGGATGTTCTCTACCATACAGGGAAAGCGAACATGATAGCCGATTCTCTTAGTCGGTGATCTATGGGAATTTCAGCTCATGTTGAAGAATATAAGAGGACCATGACGAAGGAGATTCATTGACTAGCTAGTCTAAGCATCCAACTTATGGATTTCGAAGATGGTGATGTGGTTGTCTAGAACAAGTCCAAATCTTCCTTAGTAGTCAGGTGAAGGAAAAATAGTTTAATGATCCCTACTTCTTGCAGCTAAAAGAGGTGATTCGTAAGAATAATACTATGACTTTTGAAAAAGGGAGAGATGACGGTACTTTGAGGTACCGAGGAAAATTATGTGTTCCAGATGTGGACTAACTCAAAGAGCGAATCATAGCAGAAGCATATAATTCCAGGTATTTTATTAACCCAGGTCTTCTAAGATTTATCATGATCATAATGAAATTTATTAGTGGAATGATATAAAGAGGAATGTGGTAGATTTTGTAGCCAAGTGTTTGAATTATCAGCAGGTGAAAGCCGAGCACCAAAGGCCTAGTGGGTTGTCTTAGAATATTGATATTCCTATTTGGAAATGGGAGATGATAAACATAGACTTCATAACAGGTCTACGTCGCTTACCCCGAAGGCATTATTCGATTTGGGTGATTATGGACCAACTAACTAAATCAACCCATTTCTTGCCAGTCAAGACCACAGATTCAGTAGAATATTATGCTAAAATGTATATCCGAGAAATTGTCAGGCTTTATGGGACCCCGATGTCTATTATTTCAGATCGTGGTGCTCAGTTCACATCACACTTTTGGAAATATTTCCAGAAGGGATTGGGTACCAAGATAAATCTCAATACAACTTTTCATCCTCAGAAAGATGTCCAGGAATAGCGTACTATTCAGACTCTTGAGGATATGTTAAGGACATATGTCTGGACTTTAAAGGTAATTAGGATGATCACTTACCTCTGATTGAATTTGCTTATAATGACAGTTATCATGCTAGTATCCAAATGACACTGTTCGAAGCTCTGTATGGGCGGAGGTGTAGATCACCAATTGGTTGGTTTGAAGTTATTGAAGTAGAATTGTTAGGACCAGACTTGGTTTATCAGGCTTTGGAGAGAGTAAAGTTGATTCAGGAGCATTTGTAAACAGCTCAGAGTAGTCAGAAATCTTATGTAGATGTGAGGCGTAGAGACTTGGAGTTTCACGTTGATGATTAGGTATTTTTTAAAGTATTACCTATGAAAGGTGTCATGAGATTTGGGAAGAAGGGGAAGCTCAGTCCCAGATATATCAGATCCTACACGATTTTGAGAAGAGTTGGCCAAGTGGCTTATGAACTTGAATTGCCATAAGATTTAGTTGCTATACATCCAATGTTTCACGTATCCATATTGAGGAAGTGTGTGGGAGACCCGTCGTTGGTTGTTCCTACCGATTCTATTACAATTAAGGATGGTTTGACCTATGAGGAGATCCCTGTGGCTATTTTGGATCGTTAGATTCAGAAGTTGAGAACTAAAGAAGTTGCATTCGTGAAAGTGTTGTGGAGAAGTCAGATTGTTGAGGAGGCTACATGGAAAGCCGAAGAAGATATGAAGTCCAGATATCCTCATTTATTTAAGGAGCAAGCAAAAAATGATCAAGGTAAATGCCTTCAGTATTCATGTCATGTCCCTTGAGTATCCATGTCTCATGTTTCACATTCATGTATTCAGTATTCATGTTTCATGTCCCCATGTTCATATTTTCATGTAATCATGTCAGTTTAGTTCCCATGTTTCATGTCATGATTCATCATGTTCATGTACTCGTGCTATGTCCATTCTCATTCTTAACCATGACTCATCATTTGAGGATGAATGATCCCAAGAGGGAGATATTGTAAAACCTCGTACCTTTAAACTAAGCCATTTTTATGATTCAAATGTGTAGGAAACCATTACGGGGAGTTTAAAGTTGAAAACCCGTTTCAGTTATGCAAATTAAATTTAACGCATGATTATATGGTTCGTAGAATTAATTACGGTCCGTCAAAATGAACCGCTGATCCCATTCTTGAAATTGACAGAACCGAGTTGATTTTTATGGACCGTGTAATAATTGACGGTCTGTCCTTTTGACCATCTCAAAACTCTCAAGATTTGAAGTCACTAGAAAGTTGTAAATTAATTAAATTAATTCGATGTCTGATTATACGAACTATACATAATTTTATGGTCTCTTGGCAGACTGTGTAAAATTCGACGGTCCGTCGAATACGGCCATCAAATCCCTCTGACAGCAAACAGTATAAATACACGGCCTTAGTCCCCAAATCATATTTTTCATATTCCCCAAGCCCTATAATGAAGTTCTCTTCTCACATCATCTCCATAGCTCAAGGTAAATCCTTTTCATGAAATTCCACGTGATTATAATCACGTGTAATCAATTCCTAAGTGAAAATCATTCTTTCTAACATAGGGTTTACAAGAAAATCCAACTCAAGGAATTAAATGTTCTAGCTTTGAATTCTTCTTCCAAGTTCAGATTTTTAGGACAAGTATTGGAGCAAATAAGGTATGTAGACCTTTTATCTATATGTGGGAAAATCATTATTCTTCCCCACACCAAAGTTATCCACGAAATCATGAATTTCCATAAATTAGGGTTTTACTCAAGTTCATGATAACCCTATATACATTTACAATTATATTCCATGTTATGTCTTGATTTCGTTACTTATATTCATGATATATTATTGTGACTGTCATGAACTTGTCTGTAATCCATGTACCCATGCCTTGATTTCCATTAGTTCTTAAATACAAGTTATCGTCATTATCATTCCGTTCCATGAAGTCATAAATATTTCTCATGATTTATACAAGTTATATTATGTATTTCTTCACATGCTAAATTATAAACTTACAAGTTATATTTACAAATCATTTCATAAAATTCATGGGCGTTTAAGCCAACTATTTTCAAGTACATGTTTTGGGAGTTGCACAGATTATATAGAAGGCTCAGACAGCCTGAAACTATGTCTGCCAATGTAGGATAAGGATCGCTCCGCCAGAGGATGATACCTTTTTATTACCCCTTATGGTATTATTGGATCTGTCATGTTCATGTTCATGTCGTACTCCGGCAAGGTACAAAATGGTTTAGCTGATCGAGCAGAGATAAAACTCCACGTTCACGCATGGTGGTTCATGTCAGTTTTACTAATGTTCTCCCCATAGATATACATATATAAAAATATATAGTTTATAGTTTTTTCACATGTTATTATACTCATGCTCATGTTCATGTTTCAGTTTCAGTTCATGTCCTATTATTCCATATGCTTGCTTATTTCTTTTAGTTCTTTACATATAATACAATTCAAATGTACTAACGTCCCTTTGCATGGGGCCTACACTTCACGGTGCAGGTGCTGAGTTTCAGGGAAATAGATCTGCTCAATAGGATTGCTTCAGTATTAGTCATTTGGTGAGCCCCATCTCATTTGGGGTGTCAGTCTAGTTATCTTTATGATTATGCATTATTAGTAGAGGTATGCTAGGGCCTTGTCCTGGTAAATAGTTTTGCAGACTCATGTTGTCAGAGGTTTCATAGACTAGACTAGTTAGCATGTCATGTCAGTACTACTTTTAGATTTATAATATTTTATCTGATTAACCGACTATTTCAGCTATCATGTTTTTAGATTTTATTTTCAGTATTATGTTTTACATGTTTTAAACCATTACTATAGCATGTTATGATGCCTATGTTAATCAGAAAACCATATGGTTCGCTCGATCACATACAATCACACATCTAGCGCCATGTTTTACCCAGGCCATGGTTTGGGGCGTGACAGCCTCGGCTGGAGGTTGGCTCGCAGAAGTGGGGTTTGATATCTATGGAGTTCCTGCCTAGGTATATGGGACTTTTGCAGGGGCAAGTGAGCCTCTGCAAAGTCGGGTACACTGTGGCTCTAAAGCGTGGTGTCAAGTGGCCCCACCTCAACGAGGGAGGTTTGCGCAACAGTGGATCTGCGCCAGTGAGATCAATTCCGCTGGGGCAGAATCATTGTTTAGGTATCCTATTTAATTTCCTAGGTGAAATTTCATTTTCCCAAAATAGAAAGTCTCGAACCTAGAGCCACTAGAGAGCATTTTCAGAAGTATAAGAGCAAATTTCATCTTTGGCGTAAGAGATTATTTCCTTTATGATTTGATTACATGTTTCTAAGTTCTTAAATGGTGATATAGTATGTTTATAAGTTAGGGGAAGATAAGTTATAAGTCTCATGAGATTAAGTAAGTTATATTATTGATTAGTGGAAGTTTTATGGATTTGATGGTTTTAATACTGTGAAGTAGTGATGGATTATGCTAGATTATTATGTTTGTAAAGATTAATTTGAGTACAGAACCCTATTTCAAATTGGGGGAAATTCCAGGGTTTCCAAATTGGGGCTTATAGTATATTGTTCTATTAAAGATTCAAATGTGTATAATTTTCCAATTAACTTAAGGATATGACTACCTAGTAGGTGTTCTTGGTTTTGGGTAAGAAAATTTGAGTCTTGGTAGCGTGGGCATGGGTTGGTATTTTAAAGTCTTGCTTGTTAAGGATTATTTTCTTGTGTGTTGTGTAAGCTTTATCTTAATGAATAGTATATGCGTGAATAGACTTCGATTATCACGAGAGCATGGAGAAAGGGTGAGGCAATCACCTAAGCTTGATTATTGGTGCACCTGTTCGGCCCAGAGGTAAGCGACAGTTTAGTTTCTCAAGACTTCGATATGAGTGCGTAATTAGTTATAAATATTGAGGGTATTGGGCGTGTTGAGGGTCCCACTCAAATGGTTGTGATAAATATTTGAGTGGGTACCGGTGTTGAACTGTGATGATGGATGATTTGGGGAATCAGTCTTAAGTTAATTTCGACTACTGATTATGTGGGCTCATTGCCATACCTGTTATCGTTGTGCTTATTCATCACATATGCTTTAATATGATATCCTGATTATACTTGGATTAGATGTTGATGTATTTTTGAAAGCATGTGATATTCATCTCTATACTTGTTGCATCTCATTTTATCATGATTCTTGCCTTATATTATCATTTACATTCATACACTCATGAGTCTAAAGATATTGATATTGGAGTGGTATGATTATGCTGTGGGTCAAAGGGACCGAAAAAGATAAGAACACTTTGAGATTATGACAACATTGAGATGATGATGATGATACACGGGATTGGGGCTGTATGCCTGCAACATATATTATTATGGCCAAGAGCTGGGCTCCGATGGGACATTCTGAAGGGGTATATGGACTTTGCAGGTCCCCCATGGGTGTACAATCATAATAAAAACTTGATGTACTATATACGTGATGATTAAAGGTACATGACATATGTATTTCATTCATATCATACATATATTACATCTTTGATTATTTGTGGATGTGGTTAATACCATATTTGGTTATTGATGACTTGATTGGATTTCAGATGTGAAAGGACTGTACCTGCTCTTTATAATTGGATTATTATTATTGAACTTATTTGTAACTAGATGACTTAAGTGACTATAAAATCTTACTTGAAAATGTGATATGTGAATTATGTGGACAATGTTTAAATACCTGGATTATTGAATTGTTAGTGTTAGGACTTCTTAGTGTAACTTAATATTTATCTCTTTTTACGTATCTTCTATCGTTGTTGGCTATAATGTCTACGGGGGTACGTTGTGTACTCATGCTACACCTGTTGTATCTTTCCTTGATGCAGATATAAATCCGACCACCAGTTGGAGAGCTTGAGACTAAATCCGAGTAGTGACCTTCCACATTCAGGGTGAGGATGCTATCTTCAGCATACCCTTAGGTGTTCTATCCCTATTTAAGTCTTTTATTGCACTTAAGAGGCATGACAAATATTTTCAGATTATGTATTCAGTTTTGGCACTTGTTTCTCTGTTCAGACTTATATTGGTTGACTAACGCTTTTGTATTCACAGACTAGATCTTGGGTGATTCTATATTGATGTTCAGACTTATCTATTCCGCATTTATATTTGAGATCAATTATATTGTATTATGTTAAGGTTCACCTACCGGTGGGGTATGTAGGTGCCACCACGATTCCTGAAAAGGGGTCATAACAAAGTTGGTGTCAAAGCCTTAGGTTAAACGATCTTAAATGAAAGAGAAATGTCTAGTATAGTCTCACGGATCAGTCCAGAGATGTCCATACTTATGTTCGGGAAGTTATGGGACATTTAGGAAATTTCACTTTCTTCAGTCCTTTCATGCTAAGTTGAATCAAATTAGTATATGACCTTTGTTTATATTCTTTCACAGATGGTGAGGACTCGTGCCCACACGGCGATGAAGGAGGCATCGAAACCAACACCTGTCCTTCATGGTCGTGATAAAAGACATGCTCAGGGCCGATGTGGAGCTAGATGAGCAGTGCCAGTTCAAGGCGGAGCGCAGAGATCCAGTCAGGCTCATTCTAGCTCAAAGTTCCCTGAGAGCCTCAAGATGAGTTACTTAAGAAGGAGATGGGGCCAGCCAAGGATAATCTTAGATTTATTGACATCACCGCTACTCCAGTTCTACAGGACACACTGGTCATGTTATTGAGTATTCTTGATGGATTTTCTTAGACAAGCATACATCCTACTACTCTAGGTGGTTCTCAGATCTGTGTGGGAGGGGGTGGAAACTCAGACTGCTGAGTTTCGTATTCTCTAAATTCATATAGCGGTGATGTCAGCACCACATACTAATGAGGTTCATGCTCTAGAGTTTTCCCCCTGGTCTATTGGTGGGATAACTATGACATTCGATGAGCGGAAGATTTGGGAGAACTATTCAAACATGAAGCCTCCGATGTTTTATGATGATCCTGAGGAGGACGTGTATGAGTTTATAGTGAGCAACCATGAGAGGGTGCATACTCAGGGTATTTTTTAGACTCACGGAGTTAGTTTTGGGGCCCTTCAACTTTTGGGAGACGCACAATAGTGGTGGATAGCGTATGTTGATTACTTAAGGGGTCGCCTTGATTTACTTGGGTTAGGTTCTATCGGGTTTTCTTGGAGAAGTATGTGCCTTTGAGCTTGCGATTAAACAAACGTGATGAGTTTTAAAAGATCGAGCAGACCGGTTCTACAGTTTCACAGTATGAGACTCGCTTCCATGCCTTATCGCATTATGCAACACCGTTGCTCCCTATAAATGCTGAGCGAGTGAGATGTTTTGTTAGAGAATTGCGTATTCCAGTTCAATTGGCCACATTGCAGTTGGTGGCTTTTGGAGCTTCTTTTGAGATGGTAGCCTAGCATCCGAGGATGGTGGAGTCAGTAAGGGGCGATAGGCCTAAATATGAGTCTGATAGGAGGGTGAGGCGACATGTTCAGTTCAACAGTTATACTTCCAGTGGTTATCGGTATCAGGGGTTATTTATGCAGTTATAACCTAGTTGACCGATTCAGGCAGCCTTATAGTTTACTGATGGTTTCTCTATGTGGCAGATCGGTTATAGTGGGGGTCAATTATCCAGAGATTCACAGTCTCTATATTCTAACCGTGGTGGTTCGGTTTCTTCTATCTCTATTCATCAGCCCTTAGCGACCAGGACCTATTTTGAGTGGTGAGATCGAGCATTTGAAGAGAGAGTACCCTAGACTTATATCAAGTGCATCCTGTACACTCAGGACTCTAGCACAACCATCTAATGGTGGTAGTCATACTAACTAGGGAAGATCTTATTCGGGCCGTGGTGACCACCAGTTTGGGCATGATGGATCCTAGTTAGGGAGAGATAGAGCTCGTTCGACATGAGGTTGCCAACATTGTACTTAGTTTGAGGTAAGACACACCCATTGCTATGCATTCCCAAGTAGGGTCGAGGCTGAGGCATTACATACGGTTATTATCATCTCAGTCAAACATCGATCTGCTACTGTGTTATTTGATCTAAGGTCTACATTTTCATATGTGTCTGCCTACCTTTCTTCCAAATTTGATATTTGTTATGATATGTTTGACTTCTTTATTCATGTTTCCACATCGGTTGGTGATTCTGTGATTGTAGATATAGTTTATCATATTTGTGTAGTTACTTTTATGGGGTACAATACCTGGGTAGATTTGGTCATTTTAGACATAGTTGATTTCGATGTTATTATGGGTATGGATTGTCTATGATCGTATCATGCGATTCTATACTGTCATGCCAAGACAGTCAAATAAGCTATGCTTGGTCTTCCGAGGGTAGAGTGGAGAGGCGCTCCCATCCATGCTCCTAAGAAGATCATTTCTTTCATCCGTTCTAGGTAGTTGGTAGACAAAGGTTGTCTGGCGTATCTTGCTCATATTCAGAATACCAGTGTGGAGACTCCTTCCCTTGAGTCCATTTCGGTAGTTAGTGAGTTTTCTGAGTTCTTTTCTTCAGATTTATCGGGATGTCGCCAGACAGGGACATTGATTTCTGCATTGATCTCGAGCCGGGTACTCGACCTATTTTCATTCCTCGGTACCATATCACTGTGGTACAACTTAGAGAGTTGAAGGAACAACTTCAGGACTTGTTGAGTAAGGGCTTAATTCGACTGAGTGTATCTCCATGTGGTGCTCCTATCTTGTTCGTGAAGAAGAAGGATGGCACCATGCGTATATGTATTAATTACATGCAGTTAAACAAGGTCAGCATAAAAAACAAGTATCAGATTTCTCGTATTGATAACCCGTTCGACCAGCTTCAGGGTGATTCAATGTTTTTGAATAATGTCTTAAGGTTCGAATATCACCAGTTGATGATCTAGGCTGAGGATGTGCCCAAGACAGGTTTTCAGACTCGATATGGCCATTATGAGTTTTTGGTGATGTCATTTGGGCTTACTAATGCCCCTGCAACATTCATGGACTTGATGAATGTGATATTTAAGCTATATTTGGATTCCTTTGTTATTGTGTTCATTGATTACATCTTGATCTATTCAAAGAGTCAGGAGGAAAATGAGTAGCATTTGAGAGTGGTTCTCGGGTTATTGAAAGAGATGAAGCTTTATGCTAAGTTCTCTAAGTGTGAATTTTGATTGGACTCTGTGGCATTTCTTGGACACGTGGTATCCAAAGATGGATTATGTTTGATCCTAAGAAAATAGAGGCAGTCAAGGACTGGCCTAGACCGATTATTGTGACAAAGATTCATAGCTTTGTGGGTCCTGTTAGTTACTATCACTGGTTCGTCAAGGGATTCACTTCTATTACTTCTCATCTAACACGTGTGACTCAGAATGAGGTTCTATTCTAGTGGTATGACGAGTGTGACGTAAGATTTCAAAAGATCAAGTCTCTTTTGACCATAACCCCAATTTTATCCCTTCCGGTGGAGGGGAAAAACTTTATTGTATATTATGATGCTTTGAGGATTGGGTTAGGATGTGTGTTGATGTAGGAGGATAATGTTATTTCTTATGAATCTAGACAGTTGAAGGTGCATGAGAAGAATTACCATGTTCATGATCTAGAGTTGGCTGCTATTGTGTTTGCTTTGAAGATTTGGATGCATTATCTTTATGGTGTCCATTGTGAGGTGTATACCGATCACCATAGTCTTCAGCACGTATTTAACTAGAGGGATTTCAATTCGAGACATCGTCAGTGGATGGAGTTGTTGAAAGATTATGACATGACCATTTTATACCATCTAGGCAAGGCAAATGTGGTGGCGGATGCCTTGAACTGAAATGGATTTAGTATGGGGAGTTTAGCTCACTTGATTGTTTCTAAGCATTCTTTGGCATTGTAGGTCCAGTGTATCTCCAATCATTTTGTGAGACTTGATATTTCGAATCCGGGTAGGATTCTGGCTTGTGTTGAGGCGAGGTTATCTCTTTTGGATCAGATTCCAAGTATGATGATGTGAAGTTGTGAAAAATTCGTGATCAGGTGATGAGTAGTGAGGCCAAAGAGGCCATTGAGAGGGGGTGTTGAGGATCAAGGGTAGAGTATGTGTTCCCAGAGTTGGTGATTTGACTCAAATAATTATGGAGGATGCTCATTGCTCTAGATATTCGATTAATGCAGATGCTACTAAGATGTACCGTGACTTTAGACAACATTATTGGTGGGGGAGGATGAAGAGAGACACTGTTGATTTTATGTCTCTATGTCAGAATTGTCAGCAAGTCAAGTATGAGAACCATCGATCCGGTGGTGTGTCTCAAAGGATGCCCATTCCCGAGTGGAAGTAGGTGAGGATTGCCATGGATTTCGTTGTTGGGTTGCCCAAGACTTTTGGCAAGTTTGATGCTATTTGGGTAATTGTTGATAGAATAACCAAGTTCGCGCATTTCATTCCAGTCCAGACGACTTATAATGCAGAGAAGTTGGCTAAGATTTACATTGGAGAGATTGTGCGTCTTCATGGGGTTCTTATTTCTATCATCTGAGATCGGGATAGGTACTGGCTTGGATCTCAATACGGTGGAGCTATTCCCAGATAACCTAAGAGCTGAGTGAGGACCTTATTTAACATATTTTTTTCGTTCCAAAGCGAAGTAACACCCCGTACCTTAGCATTAGAATGCATCATAATAAAACCATATGAGTTGGAAGGGATTAAGGTCGTACATGAGGTTATTGATGTAAGACCCCATATGTTTGATAAATTTTGAAACTATTATATATTGCCTTGATACAATATTTTTTTTAAGTGAAACATTTTAGTAATTTTCTTTAAGTATGATTTTATATAGTTATTATTATTAATACTTCTTGAATACGTCTTAAATTATATGTATGATATGATAAAGTTTATAAATGAGATTTTACTGGTTATAAAAATAGAAATTATGTTCTCATAAGAAAAAGCTCTCTTTTCCCGTTCTGAGAATTAGTAGTACAAATTTTGTACTCTTGATATTACGTTGAAAACATAGAATTTCATAAAATATAAATTTTAACCATAATATTTTTTTTAAATATTAGTGCATGTACTAATTGTATAAAATAGTGGTGATTTACTAATTATATAATCAGAATGTTAGGAATTGAGAATATTATGGATGAGTATAAATATAAGATTTATTTGTAACAAATTTTGGTGTCAAAATTACACCTCCACCGCCAAACATGTGGCTAGTGGAGGGACACCAACTTAATGTTATTCTTATCACCTTGGGAAAGTGAACCTTCTTTAATTATTGCACATTTTTTCTCTTCCATTGCATATTATATCTAGTTATGCTACTATTCATAGTTTATAGTGGTGTAATGTATACTAAGTTGGCAAGTGTGATAAACTAGATTGTGGACATACAGGTACTTGATGAAATTTTTGGATGTTTTGGTTCTGTACTAATGGGATGAGTAATGAGTGGAGCCGTTCTTGCATCTAAAAGTTCACTATCAATTTTGTGTCAAATTTAATACTGAAATCGGGTGGCTAAATATTTATACTTGATGTTTACCTCTTGGGATGTGTTGAAGCAACAAAGGTTACGGGCGGAACTCTAATGGCTAGCCATATGCAGTAGGTGTTTCAAAAGAGAAATTCTTTAAATATTTTCAAGATTTCAATTAGAAAAAATTCATTCAAGGTTAGACACCTATTGAAAGGATTGACTTGTTATAGTTATTCAAGATGAATTCGAAGTAGGTAAGACTAAGTTCCTTCTTTGGCATGATTTAGCATAAGTGCGTTCCTCGAAATAATTCTTTGCGAAGAAATCCTAAGTTTCTATTCTTCTCTTTGAGCAAGTTATTCGCGTCACTTAAGTATTCCTTATTGATCGTATTTTTCATATTCGTTATGTCTCTTGAGAGCTAGTTAAGGTTGAAGAACGTAGCGACAATAATGATAGTCAGTGGATAACGACAACATATCACTCTGAATTTGATTGTAGTATCTCTTGAGCTTGGTCTTGCATTGCACGTATATATATGTATCTATTTTATCACACCGTGCTGCGCTATAGTCGGCCGGGCAGACACTTATATGTGCACACCACTGATCAGTTGGGCAGATACCACTGCGTCCTATATGGCCGGGTAGTTTATTATGAGCTCACCCTATATAGGGATTTGATATGATACTATACGATATGATATGACCCCATAGAGTGGCCTGATTTTTAGTTACATACATATGTTCATGGTTACACCATTTGTGTGTCCTCTGAGGCTTGTTTATGAGTTTCAGGTTGACTTATGTACTTTTCCCTTGTATTACATTTCTTATCTATATGCTTTACCTGCCTTACATATTCAATATATCTTTCGTACTGGTGTCCCCTTATGGGGCACTATATTTCATGCCCGCATGTACTGATAGACAGACCGACTTATCTCCATAGTAAGGTACATGCTTTCAACTTTTTATTGTCGCACTCCACTTTTTCGGAGTTGTTTTACAGACTCGGTAGGCGTGATTGCTTATGTATATGATTATTTTGGGTATGTCGGGGTCCTGTCCTGACTTGACGGCACATGTTAGTATTCGTAGAGGCTTGAGGACTAGAGGTTGTTGTACATATATTTTGTGTGGACTTATCGGCCCTTGTCGGATGTTGGTACACTTGTGACGAACTTGTCAGCCTCAATTTATATATATGTATGTATGTTGTGTTGGGTCTTTTCTACATGTAGGTTATTGTTGTTTTCTACCTTATTATTGTCATTTGGAGGCCTTGTCGGCTCAGGATTCGTGTCATATGGATTAGGTATTACAGTTGGTACGCTCGATCCATAGGGTGTCAGGTGCCAGCCACCCCCTCAAGGTTGGGGTATGACAAATTTTGTATCAAAGTAGGTCTATCCTAGGGAGTCTTTAAGCCATGTCTAGTAGAGTCTTGTTTATGGGTGTATTATGTACTACACTTATAAACAGGAGGCTATCGAGAATTTAGTGATGGTTACTCTTCTTTGATGTTCTAGATCGTACTGTGGATCTAAGTCATAAGAACTCGAGTCCAATTCATGCATGTGACAAACGTATATGAGGTATTTATCAGATCACATGTGCCTTGGATAAGTACGCACTATGTTAGAGCCTTGAGGTGAAGATGTTAAAATTGTTCCCTAAGAGAGAATGGTTGCGAAAGTATTCAACGGTGACATTTGAAGTTCGAATGAAAAAGGGTTGTAATGGAAATAAGTCTAAGGTATGCGGAATGAGGCAATGATAGGGTAATATAGGATTCAGATAAAGCATATGAGTGTTACAATGTCACATTTGGGAGTGGAGTGTTGTTAATGATACTTTTAATCTATGTTATGACCCCGTGATGTCGGAAAAAACCTAGCCATAAAGATTAATGAGTACTTCTGTTTCTAGCCCAAGTCAGGTCCTTATTAGAATCAGTAGACTATTACACTAGCAGGACACCATTGATGATTACTGTAGGTATATTGATAGGTCTATCTTTCTCGTGAGGTTTGGAAAAGGATACCGAAATTCATTATGTATAATAGAAAGTCACTCAGTTTAGTCTAAATTATGCTTTTGAATGACGAGGCAGGAGTAGGGATCGTATGACATTTAGCTTAAGGTCCCGGGCAGAGTGACAAATCTAATGTGTTATATAGGTAGATATGTGCGATAACAATGAGTTGGGAGTATAATAGGTCAATCTCATGATGCCCTTAGCTAGGTTTAGAAAATAATAGGAAATGAATGGATCAGGAGATGAGTTCACCCTCCAGAAAGAGGAATTGCCGATATCGGTAGGTATGAAGGGGTCAGTTAGTTCCTTGAATAAAGGTATCCAATTTAGGTGGGAATCACAGACATTGTGAGTATAATGAAGTGTATAGTTAAACTAATACGTGGATAAGATATTGGAGAACGATTTTGAACGTATAGGTACATTTTCTAGCCTCTATGCACTAAAAATGTTGATAAACTTAATTCCCCAGGGAGTAGTAGATACGATTAGGACCTTTTGCTAAGATGATTAAGTGAATGTGAACGTATGACTTTTATAAGGACTGGGCAGTACCAGAAGCTAGGATATGGATATGGGGAAAACATCAACGTAGATTATATATAAGTAAGAATATGTAATTATCTTGTATTTAGCAAAGTAAGGCCCTATTAGATGTCCATGTCTTATCCAACTTCATAGAAATGAAATATCGCAGTTCTTGTGTCCATGTTCACGATATTTCCTTCCACTTGAAATCAATAGTTTAGTGACAAGCCATTATATAGTTGCCATTCAAAGAATCGTTCAAGGATTGTGAGATTGTAATCAAGAAGAATTATGTTCTAAGTTGGCAGTTATCATTATTAGGGTATAGAGTTTCTTTTAGGATGAATCACTGAGATTTCATCTTCGCTCCCGCTACTGAATGCTCTTTCTTTTTGTTGTCCTCTAAATGACTTTCTTTTTTACTTCAGACACGCAGAAGCTATATGGCCATACTTTCCACATTCATAGCATTTCTTATCATTTCTTGGTTGATCACCTAGAGATTTAACTTTTCTAAAGTTTGAAGAGTTTCTCTTGTTGTTTCTAGATCTTCTCATGGCTTCCACCACATATCTAGATATCATAGAGACTTCTTCTTACCTAATATCATTAACAAATTCCTCTACTTGAGATTTGAATGCTACAACTTTCTTCTTGCTTTCATGTTGTCCAGACTTATTAAGATAGGTCTTTTTAAAAGCAATCAAGTCTCATGTTACTTTATCATAGTAAGTGTCTTGAGATTTATGCTCTCAAGAGCAACAACTTTATTATGCCAATGTGGAGGAGGACATTTAAGAATCTTTCTTATGTTATCCACAGATGAGAAGACTTTACCTGAGGCTTTTAGTTCTCTTAGAATCTTGTTAAATCTTGCAAACATGTCCTCAACTATTTCTCCATATTTCATCTTGAAGGTTTCATATTCATAGACAAGGAGACTAACAATAGTTTACTTTATAAGTACCTTCATAGGTGACTTCAAGTTTATCCCACATTTCTTTAACAGTTTCACAGGTGGAGATCTTTTCATATTCTTCTCCACTGATAGCTTTGTATACCAGGTTTCTTGTTTTGAGTTTATTTATATCACCTCCATTTGTTCATCAACATAGTCGGCTAGTGAGGCCAACTCATCAGTTGATGTGGCTCTTTTCTTCTTCTTATCATCAGTCTTTGCTTTGGGCATAGGGATGTCTCCCAACTTCATGACCCTCCAGATCTTAACATCATATAACTTGATGTAAGTTTCTATTCTAACTTTATAATGAGAGAAGTGCTTCCCATTGAAGTAAATTGTTCTAATTTAGGAAGTGCCTTCTTGAAATAAAGCTCCAGTCATAACATTATTTGACCTGATCTTTTTCTCACTTGCTGTTAAGCAAATACAATGTGAGACCATGCTCTGATACCAATTGAAAGTGCAAGAGGTGTGGGGGGGGGGGGGGATGAATTGTAATTTTTCACTTCTTAGTCGATTACCTCAACCTGTTAGTCAGCTGTTAATAGATATAGTGCAGAGAATAAAAGCTGAAAGTAAATGACACCAAAATAATTTTTACTAGTTCGAATTCAATGTAAATCTTAATTTAGTCCTCTTGGGTTGCAAGGGTGTTCTCTGCAGCTATTTTGAAACTTGGTTTCGTACAAGGATGGTATGAATGAAGTTCCTACGTCTACACTCAAACACCCGTAATATTTTGATACAATGCCTTACCAACTACACTATATCTCTTCTCACTTTTTTGTATACACTATAAATCACTCAGGATTACAATGCTTGTTAAAAGTAAAGTAGAGATCTAAATAAGTTGAGACTAAAGTATGAGTTTCTTCATCTATGGAGTCTCCTATAAATAGTGTGAGGATGTGATTATTTGACTCCTTTGGCAGAGATGGAAACCCAATGGACATGATCCTTAGAAAGAGGAATTAGTGATCCTATTTCTCAGAATAAGATTAGAGTTTCTAATGTAGTTTGATATTCCACAATGTGTTTCCTTGCTTGAGTGGATCTTGTTTGGTTGATTTGGAATATCTTCTAGACATATTGGTTCAACCTTCGTTTGTTGTTGCTCACTGATAATCAATAATTTATTGCATCTTCCTTTGATTGAATTCCTGGTACTAGCTTCCATAAATATGCAAAGTTGGATATCTATTCTAGCACCGAATATTCTCTTTCCTTGTTGACTCGACTCGTGCGTGTGGGCTTGACCTCAATTAGTTGTTGGACTGATTGCATAGTCAATTGTATGGGCCTGAGTGAATCTACTTGAGTCTTGTGCATCTTTTAGTATTTCCTGCATATAAATATAACTCATCATTAAAATCCTAACATTAACATATCTAGCCATCAAACACCCCCACATTTATGTTTTGCTCATCTCGAGAAAAAAAAGAATTAGCTGCTACTAACTACGACACAACAGACCTTAGAGACAAATATCAACTCAACTAATATTATTGATGCATACAACACTCATCTTTTGCCTTTCTAACCTATTGGAAATTGAAGTTAAATCAAATACCTATCCTTGACATGTCTCACCAGAAAAGGAAATGCCACTGTGACACACACAAAATTATGAATGAACAAACATGCCATTATATTAAAGTACACTCACACTAACAAATAAGTAACTCATACTCTCAAGAATAACATAAGCTTGGAAATCGAGTGACTCTCCACTAATGTTGAAACTCTTAAGTTGGAATCTTGTAGGATTTTGAATTTGGTTGTAACGTAGGCTAATGGATAGGTAGGAATATATGGATAAAAGTGACGTAATCACCTCATGGCACTAGACTTCTTGTGTCTTTAGCAAAACAACCCCAATTTGTTTTTCACCCAAATGAACTCAACCACCATTTGTGATGTAAGTACAGAGGGCTTGAGTTGGTATGTGGTTCGAGTCTTGATGAGATTCGGGTTGTCCTGAAATTAGGCAAGGAAAATGGGGTTTCTCGGATTCTTAGTAAGACAAGATGTGGGGTGTTTGGCGACGGTGTCGGGTAAATGCAGGAGGAGTCGGGACAAGGCGCTTTGGGTAATGGTTGTGGGTTTTTGTGAGGGTTGGTGTGATGGTATGGGTTTGGCAGTTTAGTGGTGGTAGGGTTGCGGGACCAAGCCAAAATAGTGAGGTGCTCGGTTTATCTAGTAAGGTAGGTAGTGTGGTGTTAGGATGGGGATTCCAAGGCTACGGGTGAAAGTTGGCTTAGGCGCTTTAGGGGGTGGTTCCAGGAACGTTATGGGAGATTATGGTAGTGGGGCTCTGGTGTTTTATTGATAGTAAAGACTCGGAAGTCGACCGAGATAATAAGGGTATGCGAGAAAAGAGTTTGGACTAGGCGTTCATATATATTTGGTGGCGTATGCGTGGGGTTATGGTTGGGTTCGGATGAAGGTCTTTTAAGAGGCTATTAATTAGGTGTGGTGGGAGATAGTAGAGTGGGGAAATAAGTAATTAGAATAAGGAATGTATACGGATTGTTGGAAATAATTCGAGACACAAACCAAGTCACAATTTAGTCGATATGGGTCCTTGGATGGTAACACGAGGAGTTAATTGCTCGTGTGGGCTCCAAGATGTATAAAGACATAAACCTAGGACTATACGGCTAAGGCGGGAGCAGGGGAAAGGGAAAGGGCATCGGCCGAGTGAGACTTTATGCCTAAGTACAATGTGTTCTAGACATCCCTTGATGGAACTTGAATGAGCTCTTTGGAGAGTGTGATATACATGGCCCTTGGTCGTTGGATGAGAGAGCAAGTCGAGTAACTCTTCATTTTCTCAAAATCGCGTATTGTTGTTCTCCAAACCGTGTATTGTTGTTCTCCATTTGCGGAAATCTATACACGGTTTGCTCACTTTGAAGACCACACTTCTAGATGACACATTCTCTTCTTATTTCCATGTATATAACACCCTTGGATGAGGATTCCCTCGGCCTAGTCATCGTCCCTATTAAATGTGTAATAAGGAGTAGCTAAGGATTATTGAATCCCTTTAATATGTCCTAACTAACTAACTAACACTAAGCTACGAATTTAAAGATAAAAATTAAAGACAATAATTAAAATGAGGCCTCGACCAAGACCAACAAGTAAGGCCAATTAAATTCAGTTCTCTTACATGATTAAGTGTTGTCATCCAAGCCATTCCATACTCCATACATCTTCAAGCCATTTTCCGTGTGTTGATGGTTAATATTGGGCAATCTCGGAGTCCTACCCCTTGTCTTGATTTGAGGAATTAAGTATGGGGATTGATTTACATCATTCTCCCCTTGTTTGGAAGAATTTTTCCTCCAATTCTTGGGGATCAAATGCGAGGACAACTCTCGATCATGCCATGTTGTATCCATGCTTTCATCTGGACTTGGTTTCCCGCTAGAATTTCCTTGAAGTTCGGCTAGCCACTTAAAGGTACCATTATGCAAATATGTTTCCCACTGAATCAATGAATCATAGGTCTACGGATGGTGATTTTCACCATTTAATTCCTTACCATTGGCATCCATGGCTTGCGACCCTTGGCCTAGGTTGGCATCAATTCCTTTCTCCTAAAACACATTCTCCTAAGGTTGTTACGGGAGCATCAACACGTTCGTGGATTCCAAATACCTGGGGGTAAGAAACATTCAAACCAAGCTCTCAGCGAGTTATTGAACTCTCGGACCATTCTCCCTTGCCCTTTATGCCTCTCGGATATTCGACATTTCGGAACTCCCCAAGTGATTCCATAATCCACATAGTCTCGATAGGTTGTCCTTTGGGATCCACCACTTGATCACCTCCTAATGCTTCCTTAAAAAAACTCGAGGTCGATTCTAACATTCACTCATTCTTAGTATTAAAGATTCGTGACTCAAGACAAATTTGAAAACTTTATGACCATTAACACTCATGAACCAGGCGTCACTTACCCTTTGCACCATCACACTCGGTATTGACAGCAACATGTCACGTGGCCTCCCCTTCTTTAGTACTTCATCATTTCTTCACTCTTCAATTAAGAAAGTCTTGTATTCTACCTTACACTCTCTTGCATTTTGAAGTTTCATTCTTCTCACTTTTCTAGGTGGAAGAGGTCGTAACCGGAAGTCCCTACCATCCCTGTGGAAGGAGTAGGTGTTGTCCTACCCATAGTGTAACGTCCTTCGGTCGAATTTCCATGGCCTTCCCAATAATATGTGACACGTATCCATCGGAAGGACGTCACATAACTATTCATCGACATATTCACCAATCCGGAAGTTAACACGGGCTTGAGTGGCTATGGTGACCCCATTACTTTTATTTACCCACCGAATATAGCGAGGTCTAGGATGCATTTGAATTTGTAATTTTAACTCGCCGATTATCCCGATGGAGATTAGGTTGGAAGTACTACCTCCGTCTATTATCATAGTGTATACCTTCTCATTTACTTTGTAACGGGTGTAGAATATATGCTCATGTTGGGACTCTTCATGCTCCCCTGGTTGTATAATTACTTCATATTGGAGCATTAAACTCATGCCATCTTTCGTAATGGCATCACTTATTTTCTCTAAGTATGATCCATAGACTTGATGGATAGACGATAAATTACATGCAGTATCACCCACGGATGATGGTATGACAACATCCATGCACGCCCCTTTTCCCATTTTCTTCACAGCCTCTTCCGGGGTGGCATTCTTAACCGTGGTTATTGAGAGGTCAATCTTTCCAACCAATGAGTCTAGAAGACTCTCCTTATTAGCTTCTTCTTCTATCCATTGCGCATTGACTTAAGGCCTCGACTTTGCATTTCTTTGTCCTTCAGGCTCTCATATCCCTTACTTCACTCGGCGACATAGACAACAATCAGATATTCTTTTTATTCTTTTGAAAGGAATATGTATTCCTTCCTTCACCATGTTGTGACTTCGTGTCAAGTTGCCATAGTTTTCCCAATAAAATATGACATGCATCTATAGGGAGGATGTCACACCATATCTTATCTTCATATGTTCCAATCCGAAAGCTAACAAGAGTTTGTCTTATGATTCTTAGCTTTTCATCTTGGTTCACCCATTGGAGAGTGTACGGGTTGGGATGCTTGTGGGTGGGTAGTTCTAACTTGTCCACCATTTCGACGGAGGCCAAGTTGACACCACTTCTTCCATCAATAATCGTGTTACACACTCTATCTTTTACTTTACATCGTGTGTAAAAATGTTGAACCCTTTGAGTCTCCTCATGTGTTTCAAGTTGATCCTCTAACATATGTTGGAGTACTATATCATCATGCATTGGGTTGTTTCTCACAACCCCGGATTCAACATTGTTTCTCTCGGCAAGAGCCGCAAGTTCCTTTCTTATTGCTTGTATGCGTTTTGTAAGTGCGGCACTCATGATCCTCCGAAACTCTTTTTTAGTGTAGGCCATAGCATTTTTGCATGGAATGGGAACACTTGGCTCTGATACTAATTTTATGTAAGTACAAAGGGTTTAAGTTGGTAATTGGTTCGAGTATTAGTGAGAAAATGGGGTTTCTCGGGTTCTCAGTAAGCCGAGATGTGGGGTGTTTGGCGATGGTGTCGGGTAAATGGAGAAGGAGTCGTAACAAGGCGCTTTGGGTGGTGGCTGCGGTTGATGTGAGGGTTGGTGTGATGGTTGGAGTTTGACAATTTAGTGTTGGTAGGGTCGCGACACCAAGCTGAAATAATGAGGTGTTTGGTTTATCGGGTAAGGTAGGTAGTGTGGTTTATGATGGGGATTCCGAAAGGATATGAGTGAAAGTGGGCTTAGGAACTTTATGGGGTGGTCTCGGGAATGTTATGGAAGATTGTGGTAGTGGGGCTCTGGTGTTTTAGTGATGGTAAAGACTCAAAAGTTGACCGAGATAGTTAGGGTATGCGAGAAAGGAGTTTGGACGAGGCGTTGATATATTTGGTGGCATATGCGTGAGGTTATGGTTGGGTCGGATGAAGGCCTTTTGAGAGGCTATTAATTATGTGTGGTGGGAGATAGTAAAGTGGGGAAACAAGTAATTGGAACAAGGAATGTATATAGATTTTTGGAAATAATCCGAGACACAAACCAAGTCACAATTCGGTCGATATGGGTCCTTGGATGGTAACACGAGGAGTTAATTGCTCGTGTGGGCTCCAAGATGTTGGGATCAATTTCACAAGGACTAGTTTGAGGTTTGCTACCCGCAATGCTCAATACTAACCTAGCAAAGGTGATCGAAATCATCGACACAAGGGTGGTTCTCCCGGAGAACCAAGCGACCCTCCCAGAGGATCAACTAAGTATAACAATCCCGAATATTTACAATGGCCTAAGGGTCTTTTTAATAGTAGAGAAAGGACCATTCTAAAACGAAGGTATAAAGACACTAACCTAGGACTATACAGCTAAGGTGGGAACATGGGAAAGGGAAAGGGCATCGACCGAGTGAGACTTTATGCCCAAGTACAATGTGTTGTAGACTTCCCTTGATGGAACTTGAATGAGCTCTTCAGAGAGTGTGATATGCATGTCCTTTGGTCGTTAGAGGAGAGAGCAAGTTGAGTAGCTCTTCATTTTCTAAAAACCGCGTATTGTTGTTCTCCAAACCGTGTATTGTTGTTCTCCATTTGAGGAAATCTATACACTGTTTGCTCACTTTGAAGACCACACTTATAGATGGCACATTCTCTTCTTGTTGGCATGTACATGTCACCCTTGGATGAGGATTGCCTTAGCCTAGTCACCGTCTCTCTTAAATGTGTCATAAGGTGTAGCTAAGGGTTATTGCATCCCTTTAATTTGTCCTAACTAACTAACACTAAGCTAGAAATTTAAAGATAAGAATTAAAGACAATAATTAAAATGAAGCCTCGGCCAAGACCAACAAGTAAGGTCGATTAAATTTAATTCTCTTAGACGATTAAGTTTTGTCACCCAAGCCATTCCATACTCCATACACCTTCAAGCCATTATCCGTGTGTTGATGGTTAATATTAGGAAATCTCGGAGTCCTACCCCTTGTCTTTATTTGAGGAATTAAGTATGGGGATTGATTTACATCAATTTGTATCTCCCTTCCTTTGTTTCTTTTGCTTCATAACTCTACCAACAAATAATTGCAAATTATATATATATATATTTTTTTTATATTTCTCTTTCTTCTTTCATTTTTGTTTTGCACATCCCTTTGTGACCTTACTTATCAATATTCATCCTTTCAACTCATAGCACAAATAAGAAATCCTTTTCTTCTCTTTTCACAACAAACACTCCCACACTTATTTCATGCAATAAAGCTCAAGTTGAGTGCCACGGAGGGGACAAGGTGAACGTAATATCAAGATACACATGAGCGACTAAGGATAAATATTTGGCTATCAAAGAAATGGGAAGTTATCATTAGGAACAAAGGGGTTGATTAGGGATAATAATAATAAATGGTCGGTCTATTTAGTCTACAAGAGATCAACAAAGAAAGCCTACAATCCTTTCCCTACTTAAGAGTTTATTAAATTTTTTGCCTCAAATCACTACCAAGCCAAGTTCTAGATTCTTTCGGAGCATGATTACTGATTAAGCTTCCTCACCTCACTATGATGAAGGGCTGATATGAATCAACTTCAATTCCCAACAGTTTATTTGACTTTTAGTAAGCAGTGAACATATATCATATAGGTTGGAAACAGTCAAATCCACTCTAAATCACAAGATGTTATGCTAAAATGAAAGATAAAAATGAAAGAAAAGCAAAAAAAACATATAAACCCCCACCCCACACTAAACTATGGAATGCCTCATGACATAAAGAAAATGCAAAAGTTGAGAGAAAAATCCCTAAAAGGGTCTCTTTGAGTGGAAATGGTGATGGGGTCCATCTTACAAGCCCGACCAAGTGTGCGCAACCACGTCATGAGCTTCTTTTATGAATTCTTACTTTATAATGTGAGCTCATGTAACTTGGTGTGTAGCCCTTCCATATAGGTCCGCATCTTCAATACCTCTCCTTCAAGCCTAGTAACTCTCTCCTCTAATGTGCTACTGGAGGGTTCCCCCACACTCTAGTATGATTTCAAATGAGCGGATGTATCAACATCCATCTCCTCCTCCTTAGGTGAATCCTCTGAGTCATCGTTATCCGATTCTTCTGAATTTCCTTCTTCCACCACCTCCTTTCTGACGGACATTTTGTCAGGTTAGGGTAGTGGTTCAGCCTTAGGGACAATATCAGATTTCTTTTATTAGGGACATTTTACAATCTACACAATCGTGTTACAAGAGAAGGAAAGTAGAACCCATATCTTTGTTCAGTGGCTTTTTACAACATCTGTTCCTGTATTATCCTTCACATTTCAAAAGTATTCTCATTTATCAGGTAGAATATGAGAGCTGCTCAGTAGATATTAACCTCTGTGGTGTTTCCAGAAGGTGTGAGACAATTATTGATGATGTAAAGCCAAAATTTTCCATCACTCGTCAAGTATTGGAATTGCTTCAATAGAGAAATCCACCTTTTCCTCTAATAGGGCACACAAATAGGAAAAGAAAATTGTATTGATTGACCAAGTGGAGCACAAATGGATTTAAATAAACACAAAATTGAAGAGGAGAATGCAAAAGAGAATGAGGATTGTACTACATGTGACTCTACAAAAGGGAAAGATAATCAACAAGGCTCATTTTTGCAAGAACAACAAAAAACTGGGTGGTGCAAGTTTTTAATAAAGATCAAGGAACAAATGAACAAGGGAATAATAAAAGTGTAGATATGCAAGGCGACTCTAATTCTCTATCATGACCTGACAAAGTAGAAGTTGATGAGGTTGAAGAAGGGGAAATCTTGCAGGTCAAGATGACTCCAACTAGGGTAATGAATAATTATCTCTTACTATCTAAGAAGGGTGATGAGAAAGAAAGCAATAACTTACAAGAAATTGATAGTGGCAGTCCTGCAGAAGGTGTTGATGATAAGAATATAGATGAAGAGGGTACAATGCAGGTACCTATACAGGATCTTCCATTTGAAGAACTGAGAGCTGCTGTCAGCTCCTTAGAGGATATTCCACCAGATATATTTCAAGAAGCTTTTGAAGTAGCAAAAGAGTAAAAAACATTCATAGAGGAGCAGTCAAACGATGTCATAGAGAGGACAAATGATTTAGCTTCTGATGATATGTAAAGTGATAATTCAAAGCATATTGAAGTGACAAATGAGACCAAATGAACATGTGATGGGAAGGAGACAATTGGTGATTCAGTAGAGGAAATTCCAATAGCAGTCATAGTGAATGAGGAGATGACTGATGACTTAGCCTCTGCTTGATAGAAGGACATGGTATTTATCAAGAGAGTATGCCTGAGAGTTCTTCTTTCAATATTGAAGTGGTGCAAAATGCTCAAGTTAGTCTAAGGAAAGCAACTGATGAATCTTCCCCTATTATGCAGACAACTTAGGTGGAGCCTATCAGAATAATAAGGGCTATTATTGAAGTATCTACTTCTTCTGAGAACTAACATGTAATAGTGATTAGGAAGCCATCACCTAACAAAGTGTTGCATGACTTGGTCTTTCATAATGATGTAAGAAAGCTGGTGAACTTAAGCATTCAACAAGAACCGCGAGGTGACGTGCTAAGGCTACCCAAAATTTCCAACCATCCAATGGTAACGTGTCTCACATGGAACGGAATATGGAGTGGGGTCGAGGACAAGACTTGAAGACTCAAGAATATAATAGTTTTGTTGGCTTTCATATGTTCTTGGCCGAGACCTTGTTGTTTTCTTTTAGATTAGTTTAATCTCTAGTTTCTTACTAGTTCTTGTTAGGACACAATTAAGAAGCCTTGTAATGAAGAAAGGTGACTAGGTCGAGAACCTTCAAGTAATAGAAGCTTCCCATGGCTCCCCAAGTAATGATTCATGAATGGCCTAAGTTCATGAACTCATCTACATAGAAGAAACAAAAGGGTGGCCTAGGGGAATTCAATAGTTGGCCGAGACTATGCCTTCCACACTCGGACACACCGTCCGTTCCCACCTTGGCCGAGACTATGCCTTCCACTGGTACATCAACTTAATTTGGATGATTTAGTGGTGGACGTATTTCATTCAAGGGGTCCCACAGTCAAATCATTTTAAGACAAGTTCATTTTATTTTCTCATTATATATATATATATATATGTATATATACAACAACATAATCTTAAATTATGAGATCAAATATAATTCTCGTTAAGAATAACATGTGGGTTTCACGCACCGCTCCAATCTTGTTATTCCGTTTAGTCGCATTGTTGAATCCGGGCTTTCTTAGAAGTAAAGTAAGGTGGAATAAGAGTAGTTCTTGACATATAAGGTAATAATTCCTCTCTCTTGGATATATTTAAGTTCGTCCAAGTCATAGCTAAATTGTGAAATGAGAAATACAAAATTAATTGTGGGGAATTGTATAAGTCATTATTGTTATCGTGTGGGCTGGTTGGTGGTTGTTTTGAGTTATTTTGTGGGATGGAATTTATAAATTTGATATGGTTGTTTTTGTTATGGAGTTTTAGGGGGAAAACAGTGGAAGAAATGTTGTATAGTTCATTGTGTAGTGAGATTGCCGCTCAACGATTAGTTATGGTGTCTTCTATTAGTTTAATGCTAGAGCTGTTGTTATTTCTTGTATATTAACGTGTAAAAGAAGGCTGGTTACTACACATCAATTTGATGTTCGACATTAAAAGTATATAGAGGTTGTGTTTTCCTTCTTTTTAGCATGAACCTATAATCAATATTAGTCAAACGAGCGTATACGAGAAGAGTAATTCGTAGAGTTTCTATATCTCTGTTATTCCATCTTACTTGTGTTGAAATTGTCCCTCGTCGAGAGTCTATATTCAGTTAGAGTATATCATATCTAGTTGAGAAATAGAGAGTATAACATGCATAACATTTACAGCATCATTGCATGCAGTTGCCTTCGGGCTATATAGAGATACAATTGCCTTCGGGACTATATAGAGATACAGTTTCCTTCAGGGCTATATAGAGATACAGTTTCCTTTTGGGCTATATAGAGATACAGTTTCCTTCAGAGCTATACATAGATATAGTTTCCTTCGGGTCTATATAGGGATACAGTTCCCTTTATGGATATACAGATATGCGCTTGCCTTCGATCTATACATATACAATTGCCTTTGGGGCTATACATACATAGATTGCCTTCAGGTCTATGCACTTGCCTTCAGGGATATTTACACATGTTTAGATACCCTGTATGAGGATAACTAGTTCTCAATTACATTATGCATATATTTGGAGTCAGAGACAGGTAAGTATGTCTCTAGTTTTCCATTGATTCCTCAGTTTATACACAACATATCTTATATTTTAATTTCAATTAAATTTCATTTATGTTAGTCGGCTTACATACTCATCACATTATTACGTACTGACACACGTTTTTCTACAGGCGCTATTTTATGCCTGCTGGTCCTAACAGATAGCTAGATGGACCTCCATAGCAGATGTTGTCGAGTACCAGCTTGAGTGGTACACTCCATGTCTTCCAAAGATACTAGATCTAGAGTTAGGTATGCATACAAATGATGGGTAGGTCGAGACCCTGTCTGGACCATAGTTTAGTTGTATCATCTCTAGAGGCTTGTAGACGTGTCATGTGTATATAATATATTAGCATGGTGGCCTTGTCAGCCCTTGTATATATTTTATTGGGTCTTATTCTTTGTAGACATCCATGGCAGCCTTGTTAGACAGTATAGATATACATATACCTTTAGGAATAATCCCACGTCAGTTGAGCTAGCTACTATTCACAAATTACTCAAAATCGATCTTGTCGGCCCATGTTATTGTTGATTGATTTATAGATCGGCCTAGTAGGCTAGATTGTTCATAATGTACTCAAGAGTAAGCCAATGACAACTAGTTCACTCGGGCCTAGTAAGGAACCGGGTGTTGGCTATGCCTCCCCAGGTTGGGGCGTGACATAAGGACTAAGTCCTTGTATGTGTTTGGTTGGATATTAACATGTAGAACATGTGTGTTATACTATGATTACTCCAAGGCATTTAGAAGAGTCCAAACATGCATAGAGGGTCTACTGTTCGTGTCTCCCACTCGGCTTTTAGGTCCGCTACAATTTACTTACAATAGACTTCGATAGAAGTGCGTAATTAGTTATAAATATTGAGGGGTATTTGGCGTGTTTAAGGGTCCCACTAAACTGGTCGTGATGAACGATTGAGTGGATACCGATATTATCTTGTCGCCATACTTATTATTATTGTGCTTATTCATCACACATGCGTTGATATGATATCCTGATTGTACTTGAGTGATATGTTGATGTATTCCCTGAAGGCATGTGATATCCATCTCTATACTTGGTTGCATCTCAATATAACATGATTCTTGCCTTGTATTGTTATTTGGAACATACACTCATGGTTTCAATGATAGTGATATTGGAGTAGTATGATATATGTTGTGGGTCCAATGGACCAGGAATATAAGAACACTTATGATACTATGGAAATATTGAGATGATGATGGTACGTGAGTAATGGGGTTGCACACCTGCAATATATATTATTCAACCAAGTGAGGGTTCGATGGAAAATTTTGAAGGGGTGGACTTCGTGGGTCCCTAATGGGTGGATGATCATAATAAAAACTTGATAGCCTGTATACAGGATGATAAAGGTACCTAGCATATGCATTGCATTAATACCCATATACTCATTCATACATTGATTACTTGTTGTGTGGTAATGTGACATGTATTGATTATTGGAACTTGAGTGATTTCCTGATTAAGTGAGAACATAAGTTTTGATTGATTATGTGGACATATTTGGCTGCTATGATTGGCAGGGTGGTTACACCTTTATAAGTTTGGGTACTCGATGTCGGTATTATTTTTGTCGGTAGATTCAATTGCTTGTAATGTTTGGTAAGTGGTAATGTTATTGATAAGAGTCTAGCATAGATTATGGTCATAGTTGACAAGCTGTTGACGTGTGGTCATGCTTATATGTTGTATATGTGTGTAATTGTTGTCTTGGTAAATAGAGTTAAAGATATGGAAACTACTTAGAATTTGTGGAAAGAGTCTAACGAACTAAGAGGTGTCTTTCTTGTATTCGGTATGGCTACACTTAGGGTTGAGGCTAGATACAATAAGAGTCAACAAAATGTCCTCCATTATAAGGTTTATATTTTTGAAGGTCTAAGGTAGTGGTGTAATGAACTTCATGTAAAATTTACGTATGTTGTCAGCTAAATGTGTGAGGTCAAACATGATTTATGGCATTAGTAAACTAAGGCGTGAATTTAGGCGACCTATGTGGTAAATAAACTTTGCTGTGATATGGTGTCAACCTTAACTACTAGTCTTGCGTAATTGTGATTTTTATATGACTTTGTGGATCTTTATATGGACAATGTGACATGATAATGCTATGAACCAATATGTGTACAATATGACCTAATTGACTTATGGACTATTAGGGTAGAACTATTTGGTGTTAACTTGATATTTATCTCTTTTTGTGTATATTCGATCGTTGTCCACCTATGATGGCTACAGAGGTACATTGTGTACTCATGCTACACTTTCTGATTCTTTTACGTGGATGTATGTACACAGTCTATTCAAGTTGCAGTTTGGAGCAGAGGAAGCTGAGGCAGACTATTCTCTCTAGTAGCCTTAGTTTCCATCTCAGGTAAACTGCCTCTTTCATTCAGAGCAGTAATGTTGTAAATTTTACTCAGTCTTTGTATCGTAGAGTCCTTGTATAAGTCAGACCATGTTTTAGGAAAGAAAGTTATTGTAAAAATCGGTATTTAAAGATATTTTGATTTAAAGTTGATATTTTATTCCCTAATTCTCCTCTTCTGCATTTTCTTAATTTTCTTAAAGTTATTTTGGGATTGGTTCGCCTATCGAGGGGTTGTTTAGGTGCCACCACGACGCTCGTGATTTAGATCATGACAAAGTTGGTATCAAAGCTCTAGGTTCACCGGTCTCACAGGTGCAAGGAAAATGTGTAGTAGTGTCTCACGGATTTCTACGATGACGTCCGTACCCATCCTCAAGAGGCTATGAGGCATTTTAGGAACTCCTCCTATCTTTCACTCCTATCGTGATTCCTCATTTAATTCGATATCTGGTTCATTCAAATTGGTATCTGATCCTGACACTCTTTTGGAGTGGATCACATGTGGAAATTATGTCCGAAGGTTATTGCGAAGTTGGAAAAATTGTTTGAATGTGAAATTCTGTTTTGGTTCAGGTAATCCACCATAGTGAATTCTTCCGCGCCAGAGCCTGGTGGGCCGCAGGAGCGGTATCCTATTGTTATACTGTAATCCTCCTTGGCGAATATGGTCTTTCTTGGCGAGATAGCATTTGAGATTAAGTTCCAGCCTCAGTGAATAATTGTGCTTTACTGAAGTTCGCCTAAGAGAATGTTTCGGCGAGCCCGCCTCAGCGGAGATTCCTCCTATGCCAGTGAAACTACTGGGCAGAAACCAATGAGTTCTGCCCCTTTTTTCATTGCTCAACATGTATATATATCAACTTATACCATGGCAATTTTAAAGCAGATAAAACCAGCAAACAATACAGAAATCCAAAATACCCAAACATCCAACAATTTCAATTAAGACATAAATAAATGTCTAGACATGAATACCCAAATTGTCTGAAGCATTCACCAATCAAAGCCAAACAGAAAATAAAAACAAACAAATCAAACATCCACAAATACCAGAAAAGTAAATTGTTTGAAATAAATCCTGACATGGGCTAGAAACCAGTACTAAACATGAGCTCAACCTTGCCTCTTAGAACTTGCCACCTCGCCACCTCCCTCTGTGCTGCTACTGTCACCATCCTCAGGTTTGCGCAGAAAAGAGTAGTTCTCATCATCATCTTCATCCTCAACTGGGAGGAGATCCTTGTAATCCAAATGATTGAACAAGCCCTTAATACCCCTCCACACCTTCACCAGAAGTTTTTCCCTGGACTTGGTCGTCATCTTTTCCTCCTTAAAGTTCATGCAGAGATTACCATGATCTCTGGCCAAGTCTTTATACACTGTCTCCAAAGTACCAACCGAGGTCTGAAGAACCTTCTGTGACTCCAGTTACTATTTCATCTCATCTCGGGAGAAGTAATAAGAAGAGACACCCAAAGTGATAACCCTAGTGTAAGGCCTAGAAACTAAATCTCGAATCTTCTGCAATGGGGAACCCATTGCACCAAATGGCCCATGTGGCTGTGACTGCGATTGTGATTGAGACCTATCATCAGCATCACCATCCCCGCTCACATTCGGGTCCACCTTTATCTTCACTAAAGTACCCACTCCTAACACCTTCAGAGGGTGAAAGACCCCCTCAAGATCAATCCAGTCATCGCCAGGAAAATCGGTAACTCCCGCCCTCCAAAAAAACTCCGTGATCAGCGAATGGAACATCAGAATCGGTTCATACAAAATGAAAGGAGCATGACAATCTCCAACTGAGTCTAGTTCTAAGGTGAGGAAAACATCTGTATATCTATATGTACCTGCAGGCATGAATGCAGTGTCCCCAGAAAGGGACATCCGTGCGAAAAATGTACTAAATATGTAAGGTTGAGAATGTAAATAAGTACAATGCTGTAATTGAAACATAAACTGAAACTGTAGTTGAATGTATAACTGTAGGGTAAAGTTGTGAAAATACAACTTGTCCTCTGAATGCCTTTGTGGGCCAGAATATGCATAATGAAATATATTGCGTATATAACGTTGCAGGCCTTTGTGGGCAATATCATCAATGTCATATCTATATAACCTGCGTATAAAATTCCATAGGCCTCTGTGGGCAATATTATCAATATCATATCTTTATAATTGAGTATATAATGCCATAGGCCTCTAAGGGCAATATAGATATATAATGCATGTATATGATGACCTCATAAGGATTCATTGAATACTTTTTGAACTCGTCGGAGTGACGTTAGGTTTATACACCTCCGACTAACATTATGGAACTAACATCATCGACATAATTTACTTTGCAGGATCAACAAGCCAGAAGATAAGATCACTATCATTATATGGAAGTCAAAACATCAGCTTCTAACATATCTAAGAGCGGAGTCATTATGAATATTGTTCATTTAGGTTTGTTTTATTCTGATCATGCCAAAAGAAAAAAGAGTAAGAATTAACATACCTGGTCCTCGTTACCACAATTGTTCTACAAGTCCTTACTCCTTATGATCATCTATATCATATAAGGAATTACTATCAATATCGAATCTTAATTCAAAAATACAATTTCCATAGAGACTCATTTAGGCGTCCTTTAACAATTTTAGCATATATAGCTTCCTTAAGCTTTTCTTATCTGAAAAATCTTATGTGATTCAACTTCACAAACCTTTAAACTGAACTTTTCTTAATCCATAACATACACAATTAATTCCATGATCTAATTTAACTTATTAGCACAAAATAGCTTAACAGTTCATATTACAAAGACTTCATAATTTTGCAATGTTTTTATCATGAAAACTTTTTCATAACTTTCTCCAAATCAATAATTAATCATAAGAGATTGGTAAGACTTACCTTTATGTATCAAAAATGTCCTCAAAATAGTAGAGCATCTTTCTCCAATGGTTTTCACAAACCAATTCCTCAAGAAAATGGAAATTCCTTGGATAATTAAGGGACTTATTATGAAATTCTTGCAGATTATGACTTTGATTTAGACTTGGGGTGTTGTGGTAAGATTTAGAGGGTTTAGAAGAGGTTTTGGGACTGATTTGGTCGAAAAAAGGGTTCTACATCAGAAAACCCAATTTAAACCCGTAACCACAACTGCATCAACGTAAAACGATGGTCCATTTGATGGACTGTCAAACTTACGATGGTCCGTCAATCTTTCCCGTCAAACTTCTTGGGATATTGACAACTCAGGCTGGGTATTTTATGGTCCGTCAAATAGTTTGACGGTTCGTCGTCTGTTCCATCAAGTTGCCCAGTTTCCTATTTTTATCAAAATGTACTTCCTTCGATCCATTTAACTCCCAAACACTCTGGTACCTTTATAACCAAGATGTAAACCTTCATTATGCTTCTGTAAGGTTGTACTTTTTCTTGGGACTTCAATATCTATTGATGTCATGGTGAGACGCGAAACTACGTGGTGTAACATCCTTACCCCCTTAGAAATATTCATCCGCGAATATTGGAAATATTTTAACTCCAAAGATTTCCAGAAATTTCAACAGAGTTTCCTTTGTAAACAAGACTATCCAAAACCTATCAAGCAGCCCAAACATGTATCCAATGCCACACAAGGCAACATAATATCAAACTAACATAAATCGGCCTCACACGACCGCTTATACTTGCAGAAATTTAAAATGGTTCAGTCATAACTTACCTTAACATCTTCTTGTTGAAATCTAAACTGCACTCCTTATGCTTGCTTCAAAAACATTGGTTACAAAGGGCACATGGCCCAAATTGATAAATCAAATAGAATAGAGGAATTATTAGCACGAATATTAAGATAAGGCTAGAATCTGGATCACTTAAGTAGAGCAATTCTTAGTTTCATTGACCATTTTGATAAAGTTTTTACCTACTAAGGGCTGTCTTGTCATGTCGTTCGATCATATTACACTGACATACATTACTGATGTATTCTCAAATTTTCACATAGTTGTAGTTCTGTTTTCACAATTACCTTATGGATGTACCTTATATGGGCCGTTGTATTCAAACCTTTGGGTTATATCCTTCTTCCCTATGTTGTAATGTTCATATTATGATGTAGTTTAGATATCCATGTTCATAGGAATGAAGCATAAGATGATGATGAAATATTGTGGCATGATTATTGCCAAAGTCGAGGATGTAGAAGTAGTGGAGTTATTCGAATCTATTTTTCCTCTGCTTTTCTTCTATCCTTCACGATATTGTCCTTATACGGTACATAAATTATAAGCAACCTACTGGTCCAAAAACTCCTTTCATCCATACATCTCTTCTCCACTATTATTTGGAGTATTTCACGAATAAACGTTTCCAATTGGGACTATACTCTGCTTGCTGGTTACTGTCTTTTTGAACTGGGTTTAGTATTATGACCTTGAATACTCTTAAACGAAATCTTTTTCCCTTATCATGTTGAATCTTGCTTCCAACACCAATCTCTTAATTAATTTCCTCTTTAATGTAAGTATTCTTTCATAATTTGTTTCTTCGAATCTAATATTGTTACTTCCAGTTCCTTTCTTTTCTTGTGACATCGATAATAGTTCTATTATTTTGCTTTGTATAATTATTTATTCACCGATCCGGCAGTATGTCTGTTATTAGTCATCAATCCTTATTTCAAATTTCCTTCAAATTCTATACGTTCACCCTCAACCTGGGTCCAGTAGTCCGACCTGATATATTCATTGGTCATCTTAGGACGAGACATATGGAAATTCTGAATACTCATGGCTTCTTTTAAACTGTTCCTAGGATTAGTTGGTTGTCTTAATGAGCGATTATGCAATGGCTTGAGATAGTTTTCAAAATAAACATTTGATCAAACTTTGATTTTATAGCCAGACTTATTAATTACCGTTAAGGCTGATGAGTCACTTTGGCATTAATATTCCGATTATGTAATAGTCCTTAAAGATCCCTGGTTCACTCAATAATCCATACGTAATACCTCAACTTCAAAAGCAACTCTTCTTCGAATGCTGCTACTTGATACTCTTAATTCTCGGATCTTTGATAAGGTTCCCATTATTATCTCTATTTCATCTCACAATACTTCTTAAAGGGGATTTAGATGAGACGCTTTGTCTTGACGCTCCTCAATTTCCAATATAAGGAATAATTCATTTAACAATAACTTCAAGGGGGTATCACTCGGTTTCTATTTTGGTTGTCCATCTGTTACTTCTTTGGAGTGGTCCTTTTTTGTGACTTATTTAGTGACTCTCGTTGTTCCACAGTATACGACCCTATGGTCCATTACCTCCATACTCTTTACATTCGATCCTCTTGATTCTTACAGTGTCTCGAGTTTGTATACTTATTTGGTGGTGCTATGTATTCCGAGATAGACTCATCATTTTCTTAGTTATACCTCATATTTTCTCAAGTATACTCTCTTGATTTATATCATTTGTCATACTGAAAACAAGGCATTTTCTCCTTTTCGACGTTTATTCTTCCTTTGTTTCCCTTATTACTAGAGCATCTACTATACCCACTGGTTTCGGACTCATGATATCCCAAAAATGATATTTCATTCATACTAAGAGCACGTACTTTCCCCTTGTAACTTCAAAATCGCTTATACTTCACATTTGTCTATTCATTCGTTGGGTATTCCTTGTACACCTGTTTCTTCAAAGAAAATCTTTAACATACTCATGTTATCTTCCAATATCATTCATGCGAGGATCATCCCCTTTCATTTTTTGATGAAGACTTTATTTTGTAAGATGTTGATCTACTGGATTCCCTTAGTACTTACCGTATTTTAGTGAACATTTTCATCCTTGTTCCTCGATTTGTCTTTTTTTGTACTATTGTCCTTAACTTTATGATCATAATATTCTTCTTCTTGTGAGGTTTCAAGTTCATTCGGCACTCAACATTTTTGCCACCACCTATTCGTTTATCTTTTGCTTCCTCATTCTTATTCTTTGTCTCTTTTCTTTATCATTTAATTTAGATCACCTCTTTATTGCTCTTCCCTATACCCGCATCAAACTTCCCTTGTGCTTACTCCCACTCATATATCTTTAAACGCCTTACCATCCTTGTTGCTAATTTCGTGCTTTCTCCCCCAAATTGGTAATAGAATTATTTTCTATCTGTTGTCTGATCACTCAACTTAGCGAGTACCGATTGTAATTTCTTTATTGATTCCTCATCTTAGAATACTTCTGGTATCGTCACTTATAGATGTCATAATCTATATCTTTAGCCCTAGAAACATAAATAACATTTCTTTACTTGTACGCCTACCTTTTATTGGTACCTTTGTTGCTTGGAGGTCACACTCTGATTCCTTTTTCGATCTTCTTACTATGATCGGCTTTCCGTCAATCTTTTTGTAGGATGTATGATACCAAGTTTGTCATAACATTTTTACTTGTGTCTATCAACTACACGCTTATCATTTATCATTGTTTCTCTATTAATCATATCATCATTGCAATTTTATTTCCACTCAATGTCGAGAATATTTTCGTCCTTCACGGTGAGGAAGGTATATTACTTGCCTTTAATTGAAAAAACTCACCTCGTTCCACGAGTTTCCTAAATAGTTTAATTCTTATAAAGGGATTGGGGTTACTAGTTCACATATAACGTTTCACATCCTTTTCTTCCTTTAACTGCCTTCTGAACAAAGCTTCAGGTAACTTATCCCTAGAAATCCATTTTGCTTATTACTTTTCTGGGGTGTCCCTAAATTCTTTGGACTCGTGAATCCCCTTTTTCATGTCACACGTTCATTTACTTTCTATGTCCCAGTATTGCTCACGCTACATATCTAAGGGTGTTGGGTAAATATATAGTTAATATCTGGTTAATTCCTATATCATTTGACTTAGAACCGTGAATATATCGACGATTTCACTTACCACCTTCCATTCCTATCATCGATTCACAGTCTATATACACCTGGTATGACATACTTGTTATATCAAAATAACTGACCTATTATAGGTATAAGCACCAATATCCTTAGTAAAATTATCAACATACCTGATTGGTTTCATGATTTAATGTAAAATTGGAACTAACTATTGTCCTTGACTCAACCTCGGGCATCTATACACTTTATGACTCCTGTCCACACTGATGAAACAATGTCTAGAATCTCTCGGGCCTTTCTCTGGCCGTATGGCCTAAAGCTCCAAATCCATAACATAACTCAATATCGGATAAACCATGATCCGTCATGTCTCCTTCCACATTGCTGACATCATGGTCTACCACTTCCAACATCTTCTGGTGTTTGTCGGATTGTAACCCAGGAGCTTCGATCTGACGCTTCTCTCATTATCAATTCTTCAACACCTCCGTCCATCCCAAACCTTTTGGTTTGTTGACTGATTACTTTCTCCTCGCTTTTAATCATTAGGGGCGAGCCTTGGTTAACTGATATCTATGCAAATGGGTTTCAGAGTCTGTGTAAAGATCTATCCTGTAAGGGTATCTGAACATGACCCTGCTCTAGGAAGATAACTGGAGGTGTTGTTGCATACATAGGACCACTCACACCCAACCCAAATGGAAATGATTGTTGTACTGATGGCCTTTGTATTGTACGAGCTTTCTTGTAATCTGGCACTACCACTGGAATCGGTGGCACTCGAAATGGTGATTGCTCAGGAATCTCACATGGGTCTTTTTCCATAGATGAATCATCCTCTATAGACAATTCCTCATCTATGGACAAGTCTTCTTCTATAGAATAACTTACATTTCTTTCTGGAAATCTTATACCTCTCGGATTCATATTAATGGGTGGTTGTCGGCTAGTACCTTCTTCCACATTTCTAACCCATTTCTTTCTATCAGAACATTCCTTGGATCTCGGCATTACAGAAAAGGAAGATTAAGATGAAAAGATAGGAGTTCAGTTACTTACGATTTCAGTTCTGACGCATGATCTAGATTTTCAAGAAAACTAGCATCCTAAATGTCATGTTGCCTCTTGCTTATAAGTGTGGCACGCAACACAATAATAATCAAGACTCCACTAGACATGAATTGTAGACATCTCTAGAACTGACCTGCTCTGATACCACTTTGTCACACCCTAACCTTGGGGGTGCCGGCACCCGGCGCCCTAAGGCCCGATCATACCAATCCTGATACCTGAGAGATATACCATAACTTATGGGCCAACGAGGCCTCTGATATATACTTAATTGAATAAGGACATAGTTACCTGGACTCAGAAAAGGCCTAAACCATACATATCTTTAACAAGGCCGACAAGGCCAACATAAGCATACTAATACTACTACGGAGGCCAACGAGGGAACACACGACTATCACACATCATGGCACTATCTACAAGCTTGTAAAGAGTATACTGACAATAATTGGTCGGGATAGGGCCCTACCATACCCACCTATATACATATGCATACCAATCATACCTATTACATCACTACAAAACTTCAGAAGAAAGGAGTGTGATGACCTCCAGCAGAGTCGAGTCCTATTGTAGGGAAAACATATGCATCTCTATCTGTACCTGTGGGCATGAACGCAGTGTCCCCGAAAAAGGATGTCAATATGAAAGATGTACTGAATATGTAAAGTTGAGACTATAAATAAGTACAATGTTGTAATTGAAACATACACTGAAACTGTAACTGAATGTAATAGAAACATAAACTAAAACTGTAACTGAATGTATAACTGTAGGGTAAAGCTATGGAAATACAACCTGTCCTATGAGTGCCTTTGTGGGACAGAATATGCATAGTGAAATATATTCATGTAAATAACATCGTAGGCGTCTGTGGGAAATATAATCAATGTTATATCTATATAAACTGCGTATATAATTCCATAGGCCTCTATAAGCAATATTATCAATATCATATTTGTATAACTGCGTACATAACGCCATAGGCCTCTGAGGGCAATATAGATATATAGTGCCTGTATATGATGACCTTTTAAGGATTTACTAAATATTTTTTGAACTCGTCAGAGTGAAGTAAGGTCGTTGCACCTCCTACTAACATTATGGAACTAACATCATCGACATAACTTACTTTGAAAGATCAACAAGCCAGAAAATAAGATCATTATCATTAAATGAAAGTAAAAACGTCAGCGTCTAACATATCTAAGAGCGGAGTCATTATGAGTATCGTTCATTTAAGTTTGTTTTATTCTGATCATGCCAAACAAAGAAGAGTAAGCATTAACATACCTGGTCCTTGTTGCCAAAATTGTTCTACAAGTCCTCACTCCTCTTACGAATGATCATCTATATTATATAAGGAAGTAATATCAATATCGAATCATAGTTCAATAAAAACTTCGCTTAGATATCTTATCAACATATTTAAATACTTAGAGTTCTTAGACTTCTTTACAAGGGATGTTTATGTAATTCAATCCCACGGTTCAATAAAAACTACAATTTCCATAGAGACTCATTTAGGCATCCTTCGATAATTTTAGCATATATAACTCCCTTAAGCTTTTCTCATCTGAAAAATCTTATGTGATTCAACTTCACAAACCTTTAAACTGAACTTTCCTTAATCCATAACATACACAATTAATTCCATCATCTAATTCAACTTATTCTTAGCACAAAATAGCTCAACAGTTCATATTACAAAGACTTCATAATTTTGTGAAGTTTTGATCATGAAAACTTTTTCATAACTTTCTCCAAATAAACAATTAATCATAATCATAAGTAGAGATGGGTAGGAATTACCTTTACGTATCAAAAATCTCCTAAAAATAGTAGATCATATTTCTCGAAGGGTTTTCACGAACCAATTACTCAAGAAAATGGATATTCCTTCGATAATTACGGGGCTTATTATGAAATTCTTGTGGATTATGACTTCGATTTTGACTTAGGGTGTTGGGGTAAGATTGAAAGGGTTTAGAAGAGGTATTGAGACCTATTTAGGTTAACAATAAGGGTTCTACATCAGAAAACCCAATTTAAACCCGTAGCTACAACTGCATCAACATAAAATGACGGTCTATTTTATGGATTGTCAAACTTTTTATGCTCCGTCAATCTTCCCTGTCAAACTTCTGGGGAGATTGACAGCTCAAGATGGATATTTTATGGTCCGTCAAATAGTTTGACGGTTTGTCGTCTGTCTTGTTAAGTTGCCCAGTTTCCCATTTTCGTGGAAACATACTTCATTCGATTTGTTTAACTCCCAAACACTCCAATACTTTTATAACCAAGTTGTAAACCTTTCTTATGCTTCCATAAGGTCGTACCTATTCTCGAAACATCGATGCCTATTGATGTCATGGCGAGATGCGAAACTATAGGGTGTAACACAAAAGATTGTAAAATATTGTAAAACCGCTACTATGCAAATTTGAGAGACAAGAAACTGTTGAAAGAGATGGGCATGGATTTGACTGGCGTGGAGGAGCGCATTCCTGACTGTTATAACCGACTGATGAAAATATGAGGGAATTGCTTTGCTCCAGTTCCTTGCCAAACTAATGAGGATTGGGTAAGCGAGTTTTATTCCAATCTGAAATGCGTAAGGCTGACAGAGCCTAATCCACAGATAAAAATTTAGGGCACGATGGTACCAATTGGGTCGAGGTGATCAACAAATTCTATGGGTTGCCGAATCATCCTACCAAGACGATGGATACCAAAGCGGCTTGGGGCAACGGGGAATGGTTGGTGTCATATCTGGTGGCTGAGGAGCATAGAGGAAAGATCACCTAGACCAACATGAAATTTGAGATTAAAAACAAGTATTTTACTGCTGAGGCCAAGCGGTGGTAGAACATTATCGCTAGCAGGATATGTCCCTTAAGTAACAAATCTAATGTGAGCTGATAAGTATGATGGGTATGCATATGTATATAGTTGGGTATGGCGGGGCCCTATCCCAACCAGTTTTTGTCAGTATACTCTTTAGAGGCTTGTAGAGAGTGTATGATGTGGGGTAATCATGTGTGGCCTTGTTGGCCTATGTAGTAGATTTATTATGCTTATGTTTATCTTGTCGGCCTTGTTAAAGATATGTAAACTCCTGAAGTTTCTTCTTAACCCTTTCATGAGAGGTAACCTATTCACCCTCTTTTGATCTTACTTCAAATTCTTAGTCTTGGGGTGTAATAAAAATTGGGGGAAAATGGTTTGTAAACATTATGGTAGTTTGAATTAATTGAACCTTGAGCAAATGATGTAAAATGATTTGGTAAATTGTGTTTCCTTCTAAATAGGTAGTTGTTTTGATAAAATGACTATGTTGAAGAGTTTTATTTGATTATTGCAATCCCCTTTCTTATTTGGGAAGAAACATAGGGTCTGTAAAATTGGGCTTTAATCAAATTATAAAATTGAGGACCTAATTAAGGTTGTTTATCAAATTAATTTTGGGTTATAACAAGTTAGTATGTTTTAAGCCTTGTTTAGTAATAAAGTTTGGATTTTGTCACCGCAGGCCTGGGATAGATTTTTGGTATCATTTTCATATGGTTAAGGACTAAGTCCTTATGTGTGTTTGATTCGATATTTGCGTATAGAACATATGTGTAAGACTATGATTACTCTGAGGCATCTGTAAGAGTCCATACGTATGTAGAGGGTCAACCATTTGTGGCTCCCGCTAGGCTATAATTTACTTTCAATAGACTTCGATAGAAGTGTGTAATTAGTTATAAATATTGAGGGGGTATTAGGTGTGTTTGGGGGTCATACTCAACCCATCGTGATGAACAGTTGAGTGGGTATCGATGTTGAACTGTGATGATGGGTGATTTGAGGAATCAACCTTAAGATGATTATGATTGTTGATTGATTGGACTTGTCTCTATTATATGGGCTTGTTGCCATACTTGTTATCATTGTGCTTATTCATCATACATTCCTTGATATGTATCCTGATTGTACTTGGGTGATATGTTGATGTATTCCGTGAAGGCATTCCATATTCATCTCTATACTTGGTTGCATCTCATTATATCATGATTCTTGCCTTGTATTATCATTTGCATTCATACACTCATGGATATGATGATATTGATATTGGAGTAGTATGATATATGTTGTGGGTCCAATGGACCGATAAGGTAAGAACACTTATGAGATTATGGCAACATTGAGATGATGATGAGGATATGCGAGGAATGGAGTTGCACGCCTGCAACATATATTATTCAGCCAAGAGCTTGGCGCCGATGGAAAATTCCAGGGGGTATATAGCCTTCATGGGTCCCCCATGGGTGGCTGATCATAATATAAACTTCACAACCTGTATACGGGTTGATAAAGGTACCTGGCATATGCATTGCATTCATACGCATACATTCATTCATATATTGATTACTTGTTGTGTGGTATCGTGACATGTATTGGTTATTGGAACTTGAGTGATTTCCTGATTTAGTGAGACCATATGATTTGATTTATTATGTGAACCTATTTGGTTGCTATATTTGGTTTGTTCTCTGTGTGGATTAGCTATTTCGTTACACCATTATAAGTCTGGGTACTCGTTGTCAGTCTTATTTGTGTCGGTAGATTCAATTACTTGTATTTTTTGGTGAGTAACAATGTTAATTGATAATAGTCTAGCATGAATTGTGGGCATAGTTTTCAAGTTATTTTCATGTGGTCGTGATTTTATGTTGTATATGTGTGTAATTGTTGTCTTGGTAAATAGAGTTAAACATATGGAAACTACTTAGAATTTATGGTTGAGGCTAGATACAGTAAGAGTCAACAAAGTGTCCTCAATTCTAAGATTTATATCGTGGAAGTCTAAGGTAGCGGTGTAGTGAACTGCGTGTCTAATTTACGTGTGTTGTCAACTAAATGTGTGAGGCGAAACATGATTTATTTCATTAGTAAACTAAGGCGTGAATTTAGGTGACCTATGTGGTAAATAAACCTTGTTGTGATATGGTGTCTATATGAACTACTAGTCTTGCGTGATTGTGAGTTTTATATGACTTCGTGGATATTTATATGGACAATGTGATCTGATAATGCTATGAACCAATATGTGTACAATATGACTTAATTGACCTATGGACTGTTATGGTAGGTCTATATAGTGCTAACTTGATATTTATCTCTTTTTGCGTATCTTCCATCGTTGTCCGCCTATGTTACCTACGGGGGCACTGTGTGTACTCATGCCACACTTGCTGCATCTTTTACGTGGATGCAGGTACACAATTTATTCAGGTTGCAATTTGGAGCATGGGAAGCTGAGGCATACTACTTTTTCTGGTAGCCTTAGTATCCATCTCATGTAAATTGCCTCTTTCATTCAGAGCAGTAATGTTGTAAATTTTACTCAGTCTTTGTATCGTAGAGTCCTTGTATAAGTCAGATCAGGTTATGGAAATGAAGGTTATTGTGAGAATCGGTATTGAAAGATAAAGGGTAGCCCGGTGCACTAAGCTCCGCTATGCGCGGAGTCCGGAGAAGGGCCGGACCACAAGGGTCTATTATTTAAAGATGTTTTGATTTAAAGTTAATAATTTACTCCACATTTCTCCGCATTTTTGTAATTTTCTTAAAGTAATTTGGGATTGGTTCACCTACCGAGGGGATTTTATAGGTACCACCATGATTCCCATGATTTAGGTCATGATAATTATCTACTAGATTCAGACAGTGAAGCAGGGATCCATACTAGCCAAATTAGCAACTTCATCAAGTATTAACTAAGGATAAATACTGACGTTGAATTAACCAACATAGGATAACATCTGAACCTATAACTCTTTTATACTTGTGTCATGATTATGCTTATTGGTCCATATGACTTTTAACTTAATATCAGAAATGACACAAAGGCATTGTTCATAGGTCAGGTCACACAAGATTCAAGTTAGGCAAGCGTAGACATAGCAAACACACAGATACATTATGCTAGTTCACCCAGTAGCTTATCTAAATAGGTAGAGAACTAAAGAGGAGATGGGACACTTAGCCTAAAGACCATTATGGTTTTCTATTCATAACAACACACTTAGGTACTGGTTTTTCAAAAATTACAGATCCCTATACTAACCATACTTAGGCTACCAGTTTCATTAGGGACAAGTTCATACAAGAATCAAAGATGAAACATGCTATTTGAGACACATTAACAATTTCACATGGATTGAAAACACAAGATTACAAATGCAAATTTTGTTTATGCCAGGTTATAGGGTAAGTCTATAAATCACTTCAAACTACATGAACATGCACACACAACCCTTTAACAGTCAACATTTAACGCATAAAGACATTCTAAGGCCTTAGAATAATCCAAATATAAACAAGTATGTGCATAGAAGTAGACAGACAAGCATTGCCTTCATTTACTCAAACTAGCATGCTGGACTAAGTTCAATAATTAAAATTGGCTAATAACACATGGTGACTAACATAAGCACACAAAGACCTTTTACTTCATGCCTAATCATGCATTTGAACTAAGTGGATGAGGTTACAAGCAAGCAAATACAACATGACATGTAGACAAATGCAGACAGTCTCTACTTAAACATTCATGGCATAGGTTTGGCTTAATTAAGAATACAAACTGGGACTTAATGTTCACCTAGTACCTAACATGGATGCAAAGAAGGTTATTGATGCACAAGATGGATAGCAAAACTTAAAAATTGGACAAAGCAGACAAACAAAAACAAAGAAGGCATGTGAAAAGCTATTCTAGGTCACATATTTCAATCAAATAGGCCATTCTGGATCATATTGATAATTATCAGACTAAACTTAACAGAATTCTTAAGAGGAAAAATGAGGCAAGGGTTGTTTGCGACTATCTAACCTATTATCTTCTTAAAGAACAAGGTTGTTAATAGGCAAAGCTGGCACATGATAGAACTTACAGAACAGAACAAAATAACAAAGAGATTCTAAACGTTATTCCCCACTTCGACATGCTTAGAGATGATACAAATAATGAATGCAGGTTAACATGTCATGGACATGTTTATACAGTGGGTAATATGCTACCAGATACCAGATCCCGTACCCCCTATTATTCCCATAGCAATATCATATGAACCCAAACATTAGTATTGAAGACTAGGTATCTTCCTATAGGGGTAGAAATTAGTTAACTAATCCAAGTACAAACCAATCTAGTTTATTTTTTGGTTTTAAGCTAACATTAGATGACATATAAGGTAGGTTATGTTAACAATTTAACTTAAACATCATTTCTAATCACTAGTACATGTCTTAGGCAGATACTATGACTAAAACAGCCTATACAACCAAATTAATTTCAAACTAACACATTAATCATCATATTAACCTAAACAACTCACACATAGCTAAAACAAACTTCAAGTTAACAACATTAAGCATCATATTAACTAAACAATCTATACACGACTAAAACAAATCTTAAATTAACATAATAATCAACATAAATCAATTTACCTAGCTAAACAAGTGTTAAACTAATATATTGAACACCACATTAACTAGACAGTCCATACATAGCTAAAACAAGTCTCAAACCAACATATTAAGCATCATAACACTTCAAATCAACATGTACACACTACAATATCAAATATTAACCTAAATCTACAAAATTACCTTGTATGGAGGAAGCCGAAAGGTCGAAGGGAAGCTTGTATTCACTCTCGAACCTCGTGGACTAAAAAATAACACAAAAAAAAGGTTTTAGTTGTAATCAACCAAATACGCTAGGTATGGGCTCTGTCAAAGGGATTGGATCCCAAATTAAGCAATAATTAATCTAATTTGGCTTAAAATGGCTCTCAAAATATGAATGCCAAAATATTCATGCTCGGACCATGATCATGAAGAACAAAAAGGGTCAATTTATAGGGTTCATAACACCCTAGCAGATCTAAGAAATTCAATGTGGGAGAACAAATTTGGGGGGGGGGGGATTTCCCTCCCAAAGAGTACTCAACCAATGAGAATCATAAGTTTGAAATCAGATCAGACAAAAACCATTCAAATGATTGCAGAAAAAGCAAAGAGGAAAGAGGGGTGACCTCACCTTATGAGGGTGGGGTTTCGGTGGCGTGTATGTGTGAGGGTAAGGGCCATTAATTCCCTTATCCCTTTTGGATGAACCATCACTACAAAGGGTGATGTACCTCTGCCTTTTTTCCATTATCGGCGATGAGAAAAGGATGATGTTGGGTGTGGCTAGGGTTTGGAATCCCTCCAAATCGTAAAGGGGCAACAAATGATATGGGCATTGTGCCATTTGCTATTTAGATTACCACTTAGTCTAGGTTTGGGCTTATTTTGGCCTGGACTCGGACGATTTGTCATTTAAATGGGATAGCCCATTTTGATTTTAAAGCTTTAAATTAATTACGGATATATTTTGCTAATGTGACCATTTTTTTAATTATAACATGATTGAACAATTTCAGAAATAGCCTAATTAGAGTAAGAGCTTCATTTTAAGCCCGAATTTGATACTAATTAGAATTTAAGAAATTTAAGTGATGCAAAATCCTTACTTTAAAATTAAGAATCAATTCAATTATTATATATTATTAAACTATTTCCCAATTTTGACGGAGTGATATATTAATTTCTTTAAATTGAGAATTTTAAGATAATTAAATTTATAATTATCCCTTAAAATTCTAAAATCATAATTAATGATAACAATATTGTACAAATAGGACATGCTATACAATAAACATACTGGATGATATTTTGTCAAATAAAATGACAAAACATTTAAAGAATAATTTTGTAAAATCATATTGGTCTTGTAAAAGTTATATTTCACTCCGTCTGTGACTCGTGATCTTTGAATAATTAACTAAAATTATTGGAGGGTAAAAATTAGATGTCAACAACTACTTCTTCATTGTTCGGAGATAGAAAGACCATCCTTGAGTAATGAAATTTGACTGACCTAATTTTTAGTCGACTAATTGGGAAATACTTCTCATTTTTATGAAATTTTTGAAAATTATGGTCGACCAATTGGGAAATACTTCGGGTTTCCTACATATTTCAGGTTGTATGAGAATTCATAGCACTTGTAGTTCGACTCAAATAGACTACTAGAAAGCCAATAAATAAAGTAAAAGATCCCGAAACCATAAAATTCTGGAATGATTTTGTTGGAATGTGACTGATCCTCAGGTGTTGAGTTATCCTACATATCCCTTGTTTTTGGGAATTAGGTCACTTGTAGTTCGACTCGATTGCCCAAAAATGGTATCCCTTATATAGGAATTCGTGTGATGATTTTGAAAAACCTTTCTAGTGTATACTCGATCAGTTACGTGTTTTTCTTAAAAAATAAAGTCTTCATAGTTTGTGAGCGAGTCGATACGAGTGATATTGAAGCTCATGTACAAAGAGTTTAACTCTCATTTGTATATTATTTTGACCGGCTTCCCAATAACAAGTTCCACATTTGCTCTACTTGCGTCTGGATTTGGTCTGCGTGTTTTCCTCATCTGGTAGCTTTCAACGTGTTTCCATATACTATGACCTAACATGTTTATTATTTATATTTATCATACCTGCGCGGCTTTATTTTTGTATCCTTTGGGGGGTTACTTTTGAATGGGTGACACCTCTGACACCATTTGGATTATGTGACCTCCATGGTTGGATTTTGTTTTTAGCAGATGCCTCATCTGGCGTCGTTGGTTCATTTGTAGAGCGAATATCACTTGCGACACCGTCGACCCATTTGTGCAACATTTGTAGAGAGAATGCTCCTTGCGACATTGTTGGCTCATTTGTGCAAAAGATTTAGAGCGAATGCCTCCTTTGACATTGTTGGCTCATTTGTACAATAGATTTAGAGAGAATGCCTGCTCCAACATCGTTGGCTCATTTGTGCAAAAGATTTAGAGCGAATTCCACCTCAGACATTGTTGGCTCATTTGTGTGACGATTTAGAACGAATGCCACCCCCGAAATTGTTGGCTCATTTGTGCAAAGGTTTAGAGCGAATTCCACATCTAACATTGTTGGATCGTGTGCAAAGGTTTATAGAGAATGCCACCTCTGACATTATTGTCTTATTTGTGGAAATATTAGAGGAAATGTCACCACTGGTATTGTTGGCTTAGTTTTGCAAAGGTTTAGAGAGAATGCCATCTATGATATTTTTGGCTTATTTTTTATAAGGTTTAGAGAGAATGCCACCTCTGACATTGTTGGCTCATTTGCGTAAATATTTAGATTTAATGCCACCTCCGATATTATTAGCTCGTTTGTGCAAAGGTTTATGGCGAATGACACCTCCGACATTGTTGGCTTGTTTGTGCAAAGGTTTAGAGCGAATGCCACCTCTAACATTGTTAGATCATTTGTGCAAAGATAGATATTACCCCTTTGGCTCGATTGTCTTTTTTTGTTCTTTTGTGATGGCCTTCACTAGTATACTAGTGACGGCCTTGTCGGCCTCAATTTGTGTATATGTATGTATCTTGCGTTGGGCCTTTTCTGTGTGTATGTTTTTGTTGTTTTCTACCTTATTATTGTCATTTGGAGGACTTGTCGGCCCAGGATTCATGTTATGTGGTTTAGGTATTACAGTTGGTATGGTCGGGCTATAGGGTATCGGGTTCCAGCCACACTCCCCAAGGTTAGGGTGTGACATAACTTTTGACAGTCAGTCTAAGCAGACTATTCAGGTATTAGAGGATATGTTACGAGCTTGTGTGATCGATTTTGGTGGTAATTGGGAAAACTCTTTTTACTTTTGACAGAGTTTGCATAAAATAACAAATATCACTGAAGTATTAATATGGCACCATTCGAGGCCTTGTATTGTAGGAGATGTCAATCTCCAATTAGTTGGTTCGATGTATTCGATGTTCATCATTGGGGTACAAATTTGTTGAGGGATTCCTTAGAGAGGGTGTAGGTGATTCCGTACAAGCTCTTAGCAGCACAGAGAAGATAGAAGGAGTATGCAGACTGGAAGGTCTGAGACTTAGAGTTTATAGTTGGTGACAAGGTCCTTCTAAAGGTCTCAACCATGAAGGGTGTAATGAGGTTCGACAAGAGAGGTAAGATGATTCCAAGGTATATTAAGCCTTTTGATATTCTTCAAAGAGTTAGGAAGGTGACATATGAGTTGGCTTTGCCACTAGGTCTTTCAAGCGTCCATCTGGTTTTCAACGTGTCTATGCTGAAGTAATATCATGCCAACAATTCATATATCATTTAGTGGGAATTCGTGTTTCTTGATCATAATTTGGAGTTTAAGGAAGAGTCTGTGGCTATATTGGACATGCAGGTGAGGAAGTTAAGATCAAATGAGATAGCTTCTGTGAAGGTTCAATGGAGGCATCGCCCTGTTGAGGAGGCAACTTGGGAGACAATGTTCGATATGTAGAGCCGATATCCCGACTTGTTTACTACTTTTTGTATATTCTCCTTCTTTGTTTCTCTCTATTCGAGGATGAACATTTGTTTACTAGGTATCTAATGTAATGACATGTTAGTTTATTTTTTTAAGACTCTTATTTGCCTATTTTACCATTCTTGTAGACTTTATGTGAGGTTTGTGATGCGCGTGGATGGGTGGCATAGATACCGATGTACATTTATATTAGGTTTAGATGAAAAACCCAAAACTAGAACTTTAGAGTGGATGATTTGACTCAAGGTTGACTTAGTCAAGTCATTGAGTCAAACTAGAACCAAAGGGTCATTTATGACTTAGTCAAGTCATTGGTTCACTTCTTGAGATAATCAGATGTATTTTGTAGCCTTATTTTTATTATTTGGATTTTTTGTCATTTCAAATGATTCTTTAGAAAAGTATGTCTTAGCTCGGTTAAATGGGAAATCTGAGGGTAAGAGTGAGTTCGTAACACTGTTTACCATTTCTCCACCATAGTTGCAGCTTGTTTGGAACTTTATGGATTTGATAGTCTTAATTCTTTGAAGTAGTGATGGATTATGCTAGATTATCATGTTGTAAAGCTTAATTTGAGTATAGAACCCTATTTCAAATTAGGGGAAAATTCTAGGGTTTTCAAATTGGGGCTTTTAGTATATTGTTCAATTGAAGGTTCAAATGTGTATAGTTTTCCAATTAACTTAAGGATATGATTACCTAGTATGTGTTCTTGGTTTTTGGGTAATAATGTTTGAGTCTTGGTAGCGTGGGCCCGGGTTTGGTATTTTAAAGTCTTGCTTGTTAAGGATTATGTCATTGTGTGTTGTGTAAGTCTTATATTAACGAATAGTATATGTGTGAATAGAATTCGATTATCACGAGGCGCAAAGAAAGGACAAGGCTATCACAGAGCCTTGATCGTTGGCACACCTGTTCGGCCCAGATGTAGGCTACGGTTTAGTTTTTTGAGACTTCAATAAAAGTGCATAATTAGTTATAAATATTAAGGGGTATTAGGAATGTTGGGGGTCCCACCCAAATGGTTGTGATGAATAGTTGAGTGGGTACCAGTGCTAACTATGATGATGGATGATTCGGGGAATCAACCTTAAGCTGATTCCGACTACTGATTATCTGGGCTTGTCGCCATTATTTGGGCTCGTTGCCATACCTGTTATCATTGTGCTTATTCATCACACATGCTTTGATATGATATCCTAATTATACTTGGATTAGATGTTGATGTCTTTTTGAAAGCATATGATATTCATCTCTATACTTTTTGCATCTCATTCTATCATGATTCTCGCCTTATATTGTCAATTGCATTCATACACTTATGATTATGATGATATTGATATTAAAGTGGTATGATTATGTTATTGGTCCAAGAGACCGGGAAAGGTAAGAACACTTTGAGATTATGAAAATATTGAGATGATGATGACACGCGAGAATCTGGGTTGCACGCCTGCAATAGATATTATTATAGCCAAGAGCTGGGCTCCGATGGGACATTCTAGAGGGGTATATGGACTTCGCGAGTCCCCCATGGGTGTACAATCATAAATAAAACTTGACGTACTAAATATGGAATGATTGATGTACTTGGCATATGCATTGCATTCATATCATACATATATTACATCATTGATTATCTGTGGATGTGGTTGTTACAAGATTTGGTTATTGATGACTTGATTGGATTTCAGATGTAAAAGGACTACACCTGCTCATGATAATTGGATTAATGTTATTAAACTTGTCTATAACTGGATGACTTAAGTGACTATGAAATCTTACTTGAAAAGGTGATATGTGAATTTTGTGGACTATGTGACAATACCTAGATTATTGAACTGTTAGTGTAGGACTTCTTGGTGTAACTTGATATTTATCTCATTTTACATATCTGTCATCGTTATCGGCTTATAATATCGACGGGGTTACGTTGTGTACTCATGCTACACTTGCTGCATCTTTCCTTGATGCAGATATAGATCTGACCACCAATTTGAGAGCTCAAGGCTGAGTCTGAGTGGTGACCTTCAGCAATCAGGGTGAGGATGCTATCTTCAGCATACCCTTAGGTGTTCTATCCCTATTTCAGTCTTTTATTGCACTTAAGAGACATGACAACCATTTTTAGATTATATATTCAGATTTGGCACGTATTTCCCCATTCATATTTGTATTGGTTGACTAGAGCTCTTGTATTTACAGACTAGTTCTTGGGGGATGCTATTTTGATGTTCAGACTTATCAATTCCGCATTTATATTTGAGATAGATTACATAGTATTATGTTATCTTTTGCCTTTATGTATGTCATATCATATGAATGATTCATGAGTAGTTCGCCTATCGGTGGGATATATAGGTGCTACCACGATTCTTGAAAAGTGGTCGTGACACATATAAACTCATCAAACTCAAGGAATAGTCCCATTGGGTTACAAGGATGTTCTCTGCAACTATTTTTGAAATTTGGTTTGGTACAAGTTTGGTTTGAATGAAGTTCCTATGTCTACACTCAAACAGTCATAATCTTTTGATACAATGCTTCACAAACCATACTATATCTCTTCTCACTTTTTTGTATACACTATAAATCACTCAGAATTACAACGCTTGTTAAAAGTAAAGTAGAGAGCTTGAGAATTTGAGACGAAAGTATGAGTAGAGAGCTTGAGAATTTGAGACAAAAGTATGAGTTTCTTCTTCTATGGAGTCTCCTTTAAATAGTGTGAGGATGTGATCGTTTGCCTCCTTTGGTAGAGATGGCAACCCAAGAGAATTGATTATTGGAAAGAAGAATTAGTGATCCTATTACCAAGAATAAAGTTATAGCTTCCAATGTAATTTGATATTCCACATTACAATGTCTTTCCTTGCTTGAGTTGATCTTGTTCGACTAATTTGGAATATCGTCTAGACATGTTAGTTCAACGTTCATTTGTTGTTGCTCGCTGATAATCAATCATTTATTGCATCATCCTTTGATTGAATTCTTGGTACTAGCTTCCATAAATATGCAGATTTGCATATCTATTCCAGCGCCAACTATTCTCTTTACTTGTTGAATCAACTAGTGCATATGGGCTTGACCTCAACTAGTTGGACTGGTTGTATGGTTGAACAACTGAGCTTGTTGTTGGACTGACTGCATAGTCAGCTATATGGGCTTGATTGAATCTACTTGAGTCTTATGCATCTTTGAGTATTACCTTCATATAAATATAAGTCATCATTAAAATCCTAACACTAACATCATTAGTGCTTTAGATAGTTTGAATACATGATATGGAAATTTAGAGTTTTCAAAATAGGAGGGTGTTTAACATATACTTCTTCATCAATGAAACCATTTAAAAAAACACTTTTGACATCCATTTGAAAAGGTTTAAAACCTTTAAAAATAGCATAAGCTAGTAACATTCGAATTGATTCTAACCGGGCGACTGAAGCAAATGTTTCATCATAGTCGACCCATTTTTGTTGTGAGTAACCTTGAGCAATGACTCGAATGGGGCACGAAATTGATAAACAAATTTGTCTGCGGGTAAGGTAATGTAGGCGGAGTTGGCTTGGGTATAGTTAGATCACAAAAGTTCTAGCTAGACTTACACCGAGGGTTTGGAGCACAAAATGACCAAGGGGTGGCCCACAAAAAGACCGGGGTTCGGACCACAAAAGGACCAAGGGTTGGACCACAAAAGGTCCAACTAAGATAACAACACAAAAGTTGAAAACTTAGCAAGTTTGAGTAAACTCAAATATATTTCACAAAACTTTAATGTCCCCTTACATCACCTATTTATACTAGTTCTTGACCTTCTAGAAGAGGAAACAAGAAAGACACAAACATGGCACTGGGCCAAATGGGAAAGGGGAAGGTGTTCGACCAGTTTGGGAGAACGGAAAAGTCCGAACTCTTCATGTTCCCTAGGCCACCCTTTTATGTCACCCATGTAGGTAAGTGCATGAACTAGCTAGTTCATGAATTACCTCCTTGGGTCACGTTGGAATCTTCTCATTCTAGATGGTTCTTGGCCTAGTCATCTCATCATATTACATAGCCTACTAATTAAGCTATAAGCAAATTAAGCTAGAAATTAAAATAATTTAAAAGTTGATCTCGACCAAGACCTACATAAAAGCCGAAAATTAGTGTCACTTGGCTTGGATCTTCAAGTCTTTTCTTCAATTCCACTCCATACTCCATTCCATGTTAGTCATCTCACCATAGGATGGTTAGCAATCTTCATCACTCCTAGAAAATCACCTCGTGACACATGTTGGAAACTTAAGTTCATGACCTTCTTTTCATCAATGGTCATCTTTTAAGGTTTTATCAACTTTCTTTAGCTCTAGTTGTCAGATAAGAGCCAAATTTGCATTATTTTTGGCTGGAGATCTTGTCTTCATTTTCTCATTTAAGTCTCCAATGACAAAATTCTTTAGATAGTCAAGCTTGCTTCTCTATTCATTTGGAACAGTTCCAACTGTTAAGTTAGTCGACTTGTTAGATTCAACAGTCGGCTCTTTATTGCTACTTAGATCAACAATGGAAGTAATTGTTGTGGTTGGTAGTTTACTATCTTCATCATCTCCAAGATTACCTTTCTCGTCTAAGACATTAACATCACAAAGATCACATGAATAGATTCTTCAACAGTTAAAGTATGTATATTAAAAACTCTAAATGATCTACTATTAATCGAGTAACCAAGAAAAATACCTTCATCACTGTGTGGACCAAACTTACCCAGATTATCCTTTTCATTGTTTTGAACAAAACACTTACATCCAAATGGATGAAAGTAACTTATGTTGGGCGTCTTTCCCGTCCATAGTTCATATAGAGTTTCCTTCAAGATTGGTCTAATGAAGCATCTATTTAAGACATGACATCATGTGCTTACAACCTCAGTCCAAAAATGATGTGGTAGATTATTTTCCACCATCATTGTTCTAGCCATATCTTATAGTGTCCTATTTTTCCGTTCAACACCACCATTTTGTTGAGGAGAGTGTGGTGAAAAGAAGTTATAAGTATATTCATGTTCATTATAGAATTCTTCAAAGGCCTTATTCTCAAATTCTCCTCTATGATCACTTCTAATGGAGGAGATGTAGTATCCCTTTTCATGATGTACTTTCTCATAGAAAAACCTAAAATTATTTAAAGTATCATCTTTATGAGCAAGAAATATAACCCATGTAAAGAGAGAATAATCATATGTTATAACAAAAGCATAGCTCTTTCCTCCAATACTAGCAGTTCTAGTAGGACCAACTAGGTCCATGTGGAGCAACTTTAAGGTTTTAGAAGTAGACACAACATCTTTAGAATTAAAAGACTTTCTTGTTTTCTTACCTTTTTGGAAAGCATCACACATATGATCTTTGGAATAGTTCAGCTTGGGCAGTCCTATAACTAGATCATGCTTAGTAAATTTTTATACCAAGTGTATAGTTCCATGTCCAAGCTTCTTGTGCCAAATCCATGGTCTTCTCCTATTGAGTCTAAGAAAATTTGTCCTTCAGGACTCTTTGCTGAATCAAGTATGTACACATTCTTGTTTCTGCTCCCAGGTAGCACAAATTTTCCAGAGAGGTCTTCAATGATACATCATGTTTTTCTAAATCTAATTTCTAGATCGAAATCACATAGTTGAATTATGCTCAGCAGGTTATATCTTAGACCCTTCACCAAATAAATGTTAGTGATATCACAATAATTATTAAAAGCAATAGTTCCTATAACAATTACAGTTCTAGTGGACTTCTCTCCAAAGGTTACCAGTCCACCATCCAAATCCACAATTGTTTTAAATAGGCTTTTGTCACCGGTCATGTGACTTTAACACCCACTATCTAAATATCATTTACCTTTTGATTTCTCCTTGTGATATTCCTGCAAAAAAAAGTGATTATTTTCTTTTAGGTACCCAAGTTTTCTTGGGTCCTTGGGAATTAGTTCTAACATAGTTATCATTATCTTTTGATTTCAAAGTCTAGCCAGGAGTAGTTTCATAATAAAATTTGCAGTTGTAAAATTTATGTTCAATTTTACCACAATAAAAACATGTGTTGAGAAAAGTGTTCTTTAGTGCCATGCTCAATGTAGACCTGCCAGGATAATTTTGTTTAATAAATTTTCTATCAGTTGACTTAGTCCACCAAGTCAACTGGTCTGTCTTAAAATGGGAAATAAACTTATTAGATGAGTAGCTAGAAGCATACTTGTCACTTATAGGCTTCTTCCCAGTTGACTTGTTGTGATAAGTCGACTAGTTTGACCTAATAGAACTGTGACTGATAGATTTGCATAAACTGTTTACTTGTAGTCGTAAATCATTAACATCTTCTTAAAGAAGATCCCTTTTAATTTCATAAACCTCTAGGTTAATTTCCCGGTCTTTCTTTTCCTTTAATAACTTTTTATATTGATCAAAAACATTATTTAGATCCTCAAGAGTTTTATCAAGCAACTCTTCAGTTTCAAGATATTTAGGACAATGATAGGATCTTACCTCGCTGGTATCACCAATTGACATGAAGCACATGTCGTCAGTTTCTTCATTCTCATCTTCACTCCAGCTATTGAATGCTCATTGTTTTTGTTGTCCTCTAAATGACTTTATTTTTTACTCTAGACACGTCCACATTAATAGCATTTCCCATCATTTCCTAGTTGATCACCTTGAGATTTACCTTTTCTAAAGTTTGAAGAGTTTCTCTTGTTGTTTTTATATCTTCTCATGACTTCCACCACATATCTAGATATCATAGAGAATTCCTCTTCCCTAATATCATCATCAAATTCCTCAACTTGAGATTTGAATGCTACAACTTTCTTCTTGCTTTCATCTTGTCCAAGCTTGTTAAGATAGGTCTTTTCAAAAGCGATTAAGTCTCCTGTTACTTTATAATAGGTAAGTGTCATGAGATTTATCCTCTCAAGAGTAACAACTTTATCATGCCACTGTGCAGGAAGACATCTAAGAATCTTCCTTATGTTATCCACAGATTGGAATACTTTACTTGAGGCTTTGAGTTCTCCTAGAATCTTGTTAAATCTTGAAAACATATCCTCAACTGTTTCTCCATCATTCATCTTGAAGGTTTCATATTCATAAACAAGGATACTAACAATAGTTTACTTTGTCAGTACCTTCATAGGTGACTTCAAGTTTATCCCACATTTCTTTAACGGGTTCACAGGTGGAGATCTTTTCATATTCTTCTCCACTGATAGCTTTGTAGAGCAGGTTCCTTGCTTTTGAATTTATTTGTATCACCTCCATTTGTTCATCAACTTAGTTGGCTAGTGAGGCCAACTCATTAGTTGATGTGGCTTTTTCCTTCTTCTTATCATCATTCTTTGCTTTGGGCATAGAGATGTCTCCCAACTTGATGACCCTCCAGATCTTCACATCATATGACTTGATGTAAGTTTCTATTCTAACTTTCTAATGAGAGAAGTGCTTCCCATTGAAGTAAGGTGTTCTAGTTTGGGAAGTGCCTTCTTGAAATAAAGCTCCATTCATAACGTTATTTGACATGATCTTTTTCTCACTTGTTGTTAAGAAAATACAATGTGACACCTTGCTCTGATACCAATTGAAAGTGCAAGAGGTGGGGGGGGGGGGTGAATTGTAATTTTTCATTTCTTAGTCGACTATCTCAACCTGTTAGTCAAATGTTAATAGATATAGTGCAGAGAATAAAATTTCAAAGTAAATGATACCAAAATATTTTTTACTAGTTCGAACTCAATGTGAATCTTAATCCAGTCCTCTTGGATTGCAAAGGTGTTCTCTGCAGCTATTTTGAAACTTGGTTTGGTACAAGGATGGTTTGAATGAAGTTCCTACGTCCATACTCAAACACTCGTAATCTTTTGATACAATGCCTTATCAACTATACTATATCTCTTCTCACTTTTTTGTATACACTATAAATCACTCAGGATTAAAATGCTTGTTAAAAGTAATGTAGAGAGCTAAAGAAGTTGAGACTAAAGTATGAGTTTCTTCATCTATGGAGTCTCCTTTAAATAGTGTGAGGATGTGATTGATTGACTCCTTTCGCAGAGATGGCAACCCAATAGAATTGATCCTTAGAAAGAGGAATTAGTGATCCTATTTCTAAGAATAAGATTATAGCTTCCAATGTAGTTTGATATTCCACAATGTCTTTCCTTGCTTTAGTGGATCTTGTTTGGTTGATTTGGAATATCTTCTAGACATGTTGGTTCAACCTTCGTTTGTTGTTGCTCGCTGATAATCAATCATTTATTGCATCTGCCTTTGATTGAATTCCTGGTACTAGCTTCCATATATATGCAGATTTGCATATCTATTCTAGCACCGAATATTATCTTTCCTTGATGACTCGACTCGTGCATATGGGCTTGACCTCAACCATTTGGGCTGGTTGTATGGTTGAACGACTGGGCTTGTTGTTGGACTGACTTCATAGTCAGCTGTATGGGCTTGGGTGAATCAACTTGAGTTGTGCATCTTTGAGTATTTCCTGCATATAAATATAAGTCATTATTAAAATCCTAACACTAACATATCTAGCCATCAAACACCCCCACATTTATGTTTTGCTCATCTCGAGAAAAAAAAGAATTAGCTGCAACCAACTATGACACAACAGACCTTAGAGACAAAGATCAACTCAACCAATATATTGATGCATACAATACTCATCTTTGGCCTTTCTAACCTATTGAAAATTGAAGTTAAATCAAATACCTATCCTTGTCATATCTCACCAGAAAAGGAAATTCCTCTGTGACACACACAAAATTAGAAATGAACAAACATGCCATTATATTCAAGTACACTCACACACACAAATAAGTAACTCATACTCTTCAAGAATACCATAGGCTTGGAAATCGAGTGACTCTCCACTAATGTTGGAACTCTTAAGTTTTGAATCTTGTAGAACTTTGAATTTGGTTGTAACGTAGGCTAAGGGATAGGTAGGAATATAAGGATAAAAGTGACGTAATTCCCTCATGGCACTACACTTCTTGTGTCTTTAGCAAAACAACCCCAATTTGTTTTCACCTAAATGAACTCAACCACCATTTGTGATGTAAGTACGGAGGGCTTTGAGTTGGTAAGTTGTTTGAGTCTTGGTGAGATTCGGGTATGGGGTTGTTTGGCGATGGTGTCGGGTAAATAGAGTAGGAATCGAGATAAGGCGCTTTGGGTGATGGTTGTGGGTTTTGTGAGGGTTGGTGTGATGGTCTGGGTTTGGTAGTTTAGTGGTGGTAGGGCTGCGGGACCAAGTCGAAATAGTGAGGTGCTCGGTTTATCTAGTAAGGTAGGTAGTGTGGTGTTAGGATGGGGATTCCAAAAGGCTACGGGTGAAAGTTGGCTTAGGCGCTTTAGGGGGTGGTTCCAGGAATGTTATGGGATATTGTGGTAGTGGGGCTCTAGTGTTTTATTGATGCTAAAGACTCGGAAGTCGACCGAGACAATGAGGATATGCGAGAAAGGAGTTTGGACGAGACGTTAATATATATTTGGTGGCGTATGCGTGGGGTTATGGTTGGGTTCGGATGAAGGTCTTTTAAGAGGCTGTTAATTATGTGTGGTGGGAGATAGTAAAGTGGGGAAACAAGTAATTGGAACAAGAAATGTATACGGATTTTTGGAAACAATCTGAGACACAAACCAAGTCACAATTCGGTAGATATGGGTCCTTGGATGGTAACACGAGGAGTTAATTGCTCGTGTGGGATCCAAGATGTTGTGATCAATTTCACAAGGACTAGTATGAGGTTTTCTACCCGCAATGCTCAAGACTAACCTAGCAAAGGTGATCGAAACCTTCGACACAAGGGTGGTTCTCCCGGAGAACCAAGCGACCCTCCCGGAGGATCAACTATGTATAACAATCCCATATTGAAATGCTTAGCTAAATTGAGTTAACACTCAAGTTTTTTCATTAAACAACAACCGAATATTTACAATGGCCTAAGGGTCCTTTTTATAGTAGAGAAAGGACCATTCTAGAAGGAAGGTATAAAGACACAAACCTAGTACTATACGACTAAGGTGGGAATGGGAGAAAGGGAAAGGGCAAAGGCCGAGTGAGACTTTATGCCCAAGTACAATGTGTTCTAGAATTTCCTTGATGGCACTTGAATAAGCTCTTTGGAGAGTGTGATATGCATGGCCCTTGGTCATTGGAGGAGAGAGAAAGTCGAGTAACTCTTCGTTTTCTCAAAATCGCATAGTATTGTTCTCCAAACCATGTATTGTTGTTCTTCATTTGAGGAAATCTATACACGGTTTGCTCACTTTGAAGAACACACTTCTAGATGGAACATTCTTTGTTGCCGTGTACATGTCACCTTTGGATGAGGATTCCCTCGGCCTATTCACCGTCCCTATTAAATGTATCCTAAGGCGTAGCTAAGGGTTATTGCATCCCTTTAATATGTCCTAACTAACTAACACTAAACTATGAATTTAAAGAGAAAAATTAAATACAATAATTAAAACGAGACCTCGGCCAAGACCAACAAGTAAGGCCAATTAGATTCAATTCTCTTAGACGATTAAGTGTTGTCACCCAAGCCATTCCATACTCCATACACCTTCAAGCCATTATCCGTGTGTTGTATGGTTAATCTTGGGCAATCTCGGAGTCCTACACCTTGTGTTGATTTGAGGAATTAAGTATGGGGATTGATTTACATCATTCTCCCCTTCTTATGAAGAATTTGTCCTCAAATTCTTGGGGATCAAACACGAGGACAACTCTCGATCATTCCATGTTGTATCCATGTTTTCATCTGGACTTTGTTTCCCGCTAGAATTTCCTTGAAGTTTGGCCAGCCACTTGAAGGGACCTATGTTTCCCACTGAATCAATGAATCGTAGGTCAACGGATGGTGATTTTCACCCTTTAATTCCTCCCCATTGGCATCCATGGCTTGCGTCCCTTGACCTAGGTTGGCATCAATTCCTTGCTCCTAAAAAAACATTCTTATATCATTGTGACGGGAGCATCAATACGTTCATGGATTCCGAATACCCGAGGGTAAGAAACATCCAAACTAAGCTCTCAGCGAGTTTTTGAACTCTTGGACCATTCTCCCTTGCCCTTTATTCCTCTCGGATAGTCGACATCCCGGTACTCCCCAAGTGATTCCATAATCCACTTAGTCTCGATAGGTTGTCCTTTGGGATCCACCACTTGATCACCTCCTAATGCTTTCTTAAAAAAGTCGAGGCCGATTCCAACATTCACTCATTCTTGGTATTAAAGATTCGTGACTCAAGAAAAAATTGAAAACTTTATGACCATTAACACTCATGAACCAGGCGTTACTTCCATTTTGCACCATCACACCCGGTATTGGTAGCAACATGTCACGTGGCCTCCACTTCTTTAGTCCTTCCTCATTTATTCTCTCTTCAATTAAGAGAGTCTCGGATTCTTCCTTACACTCTCTTGCATTTTGAAGTTTCATTCTTCTTACTTCGCTAGGTGGAATAGGTCATAACCAAAAGTCCCTACCATTCTTGTGGAAGGAGTAGGTGTTGTCCTACCCATCGTGCAATGTCCTTCGGTAGAATTTCTATGGCATTCCTAAAATATGTGACACGCATCGATCAGAAGGATGTCGCACCACAATTCTTTGGCATATTCACCGATGCGGAAGTTAACACATGTTTGAGTGGCTATGGTGACCCCATTACTTTTATTTACCCACCCAAGATAGCGTGGTCTAGGATGTATTCGAATTGGTAATTTCAACTCGCTGATTATCCCGATGGAGGTTAGGTTGGAAGTACTACCTCTGTCTATAATCATAGTGTATATCTTCTCCTGTTGGGACTCTTTATGCTCCCCTGGTTGGCTAATTAATTCACGTTGGAGTATCAAACTCATATCATATTTCGTAATGACATCACTCATTTTCTCCAAGTATTATCTATAGACTTGATGGATAGGCGATAAATTACATGCAGTCCTTTCCATGTTACACATAGTATCACCCGCGGATGATGGTATGACAACATTCGTGCACGCCCCCTTTCCCATTTTCTTCACAGCCTCTTCCGGGGTGCAATTCTTAACCATGGTTATTGAGAGGTCAATCTTTCCAACCAACAAGTCTAAAAGACTCTCCTTTTTAGCTTCTTCTTCTATCCCTTGCGCATTGACTAATAAGGCCTTGACTTTGAGCTTCTTTGCCCTTCGGGCTCCCTTACTTTACTCAGCGACATAGGCAACAATCATATCTTCTTTTTATCCTTTTAAAAGGAATAGGTATTCATTCCTTCATCATGTTGTGCCTTCGTGTCAAGTTGCCACAGTCTTCCCAACAAAATATGACATGCATCCATAGGGAGGATGTTACACCATATCTTATATTCACATGTTCCAATCCAAAAGCTAACAAGAGTTTGTCTTATGATTCTTACCTTTTCGTCTTGGTTCACCCATTAAAGAGTGTAGGGTTAGGATGCTTGCAGGGGGGTAGTTCTAACTTGTCCACCATTTCCACGGAGGCCAAGTTTACACCACTTCTTCCATCAATAATCATGTTACACACTCTATCTTTTTCTTTACATCGTGTGTAAAAGAGTTGAACCCTTTGAGTCTCCTCGTGTGTTTCAAGTTGATCCTCCAGCACATGTTGGAGTACTAAATCTTCATGCCTTGGGTTGTTTCTCACAACCCCGGATTCAACATTTTTTCTCTCGGCAAGAGCCACAAGTTCATTTCTTATTGCTTGTATGCGTTTTGTAAGTGCGGCACTCATGGTCATCCGAAACTCTTGTTTAGTGTAGGCCATAGAATTTTGTCATGGGATGGGAACACTTGTATCTGATACCAATTTGATGTAAGTACGGAGGACTTTGAGTTGGTAATTGGTTCGAGTATTGGTGAGAAATGGGGTTGACCCGAAATTAGGCAAGGAAAATAGGGTTTCTTAGGTTCTCGGTAAGCCAAGATGTGGGGTGTTTGGCGATGGTGTTGGGTAAATGGAAGAGGAGTCGAGACAAGGCACTTTGGGTGATGGTTGCGGGTTTTGTGAGGAATGATGTGATGGTCTGGGTTTGGTAGTTTAGTGGTGGTAGAGTCGCGACACAAAGCCGAAATAGTGAGGTGTTTGGTTTATCGGGTAAAGTAGGTAGTGTGGTGTTAGGATGGGAATTCCGAAAGGCTACGGGTGAAAGTGGGCTTAGGCGCTTTAGGAGGTGGTTTCGGGAATGTTATGGGAGATTGTGGTAGTGGGGCTCTGGTGTTTTAGTAATGGTAAAGACTCAGAAGTTGACCTAGACAAAGAGGGTATGCGAGAAAAGAGTTTGGACGAGGCGTTGATATATTTAGTGGTGTATGCGTGGGGTTATGGTTGTGTTCGGATGAAGGTATTTTGAGAGGATATTAATTAGGTGTCGTGAGATATAGTAGTGTGGGGAAACAAGTAATTGGAACAAGGAATGTATATGGATTTTTGGAAACAATCCGAGACAAACCAAGTCATAATTCGATCGATATGGGTCCTTGGATGGTAACACGAGGAGTTAATTGCTCGTGTGGGATCTAAGACATTGTGATCAATTTCATAAGGACTAGCTTGAGGTTTGCTGCCCGCAATGCTGAAGGCTAACCTAGCAAGGGTGATCGAAACATTTGACACAAGGGTGGTTCTCCCGGAGAACCAAGCGACCCTCCCGGAGGATCAACTAAGTATAACAGTCCCGTATTGAAATGCTTAGCTAAATTGAGTTAACACTCAAGTTTTTCATTCAAGAGAATATTTACAATGGCCTAAGGGTCCTTTTTATAGTAGATAAAGGACCATTCTAGAAAGAAGGTATAAAGACACAAACATAGAACTATACAGTTAAGGTGGGAACAGGGGAAAGGGAAAGGGCATCGGCCGAGTGAGACTTTATGCCCAAGTACAATGTATTCTAGACTTCCATTGATGGAACTTGAATGAGCTCTTCGGAGAGTGTGACATGCATGGCCCTTGGTCGTTGGAGGAGAGAGCAAGTTGAGTAACTCTTCATTTTCTCAAAACCGCGTACTGTTGTTCTCCAAACCGTGTTTTGTTGTTCTCCATTTGAGGAAATATATACACAGTTTACTCACTTTGATGACCATACTTCTAGATGGCACATTCTCTTCTTCTTGCATGTACATGTCACCCTTGGATGAGGATTCCCTAGGCCTAGTCACCGCCCCTCTTAAATGTGTCCTAAGGTGTAGCTAAGGGTTATTGCATATATCATATAGGTTGGAAACAGTCAAATCCGCTCTAAATCACAAGATGTTATGCTAAAATGAAAGATAAAAATGTAAGAAAAGTAAAAAAAACATATAAACCCCCACCCCCACACTAAACTATGGAATGCCCCCATGACATAAAGAAAATGCAAGAGTTGAGAGAAAAATCCCTGAAAGGGTCACTCTGTGTTGGAAATGGTGATGGGGTCCATCTTACAAGCCCGACCAAGTGCGCGCAACCACATCATGAGCTTCTTTTATGAATTATTACTTTATACTGTGAGCTCATGTAACTTGGTGTGCAACCCTTCCATATAGGTTCGCATCTTCGATACCTCTCCTTCAAGCCTAGTAACTCTCTCCTCTATTGTGCTGCTGGAGGGTTCTCCCACACTCTGGGATTGTTTCAAATGAGCGGATGTATCAACATCCATCTCCTTCTCCTTAGGTGAATCCTCTGAGTCATCATTATCCAATTCTTATGAATTTCTTCTTCCATCACCTCCTTTCTGCTGGACATTTTGTCAGGTTAGAGTAGTGGTTCAGCCTTACGGACAATATCAGATTTCTTCTCAGGGACATTTTGCAGTCTACACAACCGTGTTACTAGAGAAGGAAAGTAGAACCCATATCTATGTTCAGTGGCGTTTTACAACTGAGGTAATGAATAATGATCTCTTACTATCTAATAAGGATGATGAGAAGGAAAGCTATAACTTACAAGAAATTGATAGTGGCAGTCCTGCAGAAGGTGTTGATGATAAGAATATAGATGAATAGGGTACAATGTAGGTACCTATACATGATCTTCCAATTGAAGAACTGAGAGTTGCTATCAACTCCATAGAGGATATTCCACTAGATATATTGCAAGAAGCTTTTGAAGTAGCAAAAGAGCCAGAAACATTCATAGAGGAGTAGTCAAACAAAGTCATAGAGAGGACAAATGCTTTAGCTTATAATGATTTGTAGAGTGATAATTCAAAGCATATTGAAGTGACAAATGAGACCAAAGGAATAGGTTATGGGAATGAGACAATTGATGATTCAGTGGAGGAAATTCCAATAGCAGTCATAGTGAATGAGGAGATGACTGATGACTTAGCCTCAGCTTCACAGAAGGACATGGTATTGATCATGAGAGTATGTCTGAGAGTTCTTTCAACATTGAAGTGGTGCAAAATTCTCAAGTTAGTCTAAGGAAGCAACTGATGAATTTTCCCTTATTATTCAGACAACTCAGGTGGAGCCTATAAGAATAATTAGGGCTATTATTGGAGTATCTACTTCTTCTGAGAACCAACATGTAATAGTGATTAGGAAGCCATCACCTAACAAAGTGTTGCATGACTTGGTCTTTCATAATGATGTAAGAAAGCTGGTGAACTTAAGCATTCAACAAGAACCGAGAGGTGACTTGATAAGGATGCCCAAAATTGCCAACCATCCAATGGTAACGTGTCTCAGATGGAACATAATATGGAGTGGGGTCGAGGACAAGACTTGAATACTGAAGAATACAATAGTTTTGTTGGCTTTCATATGGTCTTGGCCGAAACTGTGTTGTTTTCTTTTAGCTTAGTTTAATCTCTAGTTTCTTACTTGTTCTTGTTAGGACACAATTAAGAAGCCTTATAATGAAGAAAGGTGACTAGGCCGAGAACCTTCTAGTAATAGAAGCTTCCCGCGGCTCCCCAAGTAATGATTCATGAATAGCCTAAGTTCATGAACTCATCTACATAGAAGAAACAAAAGGGTGGCCTAGGGGAATTCAATAGTCGGCCGAGACTATGCCTTCCACACTCGGACACACCGTTTGTTCCCACCTTGGCCGAAAGAGTATGAGTTGTGGCACTTTTATTTGCCTTCTAGAATAGTCCATAAAGTAGTACAAATAGGACCCTTATGTTTATGTAAAAATCAGAGTTGATGAATAGAAAAACTTGAGTTTTACTCAAACGCTAAAGTATTCAACTTGTGTGTTGTTTACCTTAGTTGGTCCTTGTGTGGGCATTCGGTTCTTGTGTGAACCAACCCCTTAACGTATGTTGAAGCTAGGACTTGTGTGACCTAGTTAAACCCAAGCTAAATTCCATTCGATGTAATTTTGGTTAGGACTTGTGTGACCTGGCTAAGCCCAAGCTTAAGGAACCCCCTTGGTGCAAGTCGACGTTGGAACTTGTGTGATCCAACCAAACCCAAGCCTAGGGTCTAAATTAAGGTTACCGGCCACCCTTACTTGGTTAGTACTCGAGCTTTTACTTAGAAACCTCGGTCTAGTCCTTGTCCAATTGGCCAAACTCATATTGGTGTCGACTCGAGCATTTAAACCATTGTGTCTCTATCCTTGTTATACCGACCGTCCATCGCTGGGTTTGTACTCGGCTTTGCACCTAGCATCATGTATTAATTCCTTGACCAAACCACTTCATTCATTCCACCACCACATTCCACAATACTTCCCTAACCTTCACATCAAAGGTCACCACCCGAAACATCTCACAAATATCCGTCAAATTCCGACAACACCAAACAATCCACAAAACATCCCTTACTGATAACCTCACTGTTCCATCCAGATGTCGTCACATTTACACCACCAAACTACCAAACCCCGACCATAAATACAACACTTAACGTGTCTATAACACCCCCACTAAACGCTTTAACCCAACTCCTCCCTAAACTACCCGTCCAAGTCCCACAATACCCCATTGTCCGGCAGAATCTGAGAACCCCAACTTTTAGTCCTTTTTCATCTCAACCCATGTTTAACCAAACTCTGACCCCTTACCCACTTACACCCCTCCTTACTTATATCATATTGGTATCAGAGCTAAGCATTTCCGTCACATGCCTTAACGCTACGGCCTACACAAAACAAGAACTTTAGAGGATCATAAGTGATGTTCTTGCGAGTCAAGTGCAAGCCTTGAAAAAGGAAATTGCGGGGCATACCATGAGGAACAATACCAATTCCAGACCTATTCCAAACTAACCAAGGCATAAAGGCTTAGTACTCCAACGTGATTTAAATGTTCCATGCGAGAGACTGAAGAAATCACAAAGAGATCAACTATTCTACACCGGTGCAAAGTGAAAGATAGGGTGTGTAAGTTGATTGTAGATGGAGGAAGTTGTTACAACCTAGCCTCCATAGTGATGGTGGACAAGTTAAAGTTTCCTACCCGCAACCACCCTCAACCATATGATCTTCAATGGGTTAACGAAGACGGAGAACTAAGAATTACAAAACAAGTTCTCGTTAGTTTTCGGATTTGCAAATATGAGGATGAAATATGGTATGATATCCTACCCATGGATACGTGCCATATTTTATTAGGTTGACCATGGAAGAATTAAAGAAGGAGAGTCTCTTACATGCCTTAAATTACAAAGCTAAGAAGAGTCTTTTTGGGGAGATAGTCGAGGATGTTGACTTGAAGACCCTCATAAAAATATTTGAAGACGTATTGCTGGATGACCTTGCACCCGGACTACCACCTATTAGGGGTATTGAACATGCCATAAACTTCATCCCGGGGAGTTTATTACCTAATCGACCGGCCTATAGGTGCAACCTGGATGAGGCCAAGGAATTGCAAAGGCAGGTACAAGACCTGTTAGACAAAGGCTTTATCCGAGAAAGCCTTAGCCCATGTGCGGTACCCGCATTGGTTGTACCAAAGAAGGACGGAACTTGGCGTATGTGCATCGATATCCGAGAGGTCAACAACATTACCATAAAGTACTGATTCCCTATACCAAGATCGGATGACCTCCTGGATGAATTAAGTGGTGACAAAATGTTCTCCAAAATAGATTTGAGGAGTGTCTACCATCAAATGAGAATCCGAGAGGGGGACGAATGGAAGACGGCCTTTAAAATAAAGTATGGCTTGTACGAATGGCTTTTGATGCCGCTCAGGTTATGTAATGCTCTGAGCTCCTTCATGAGGCTTATGCACGAAGTGCTACGACCGTTCATGGGGGAATTTTTTGTGGTCTACTTGGATGACATCTTGATTTATAGTCAAGATAAGGAATCCCACTTGTCATAGTTAGAAGTCGTGTTTGAAATATTAAGAGAAGTAAAATTATATGGCAAGTTGGAGAAGTGTGCCTTCATGATCACTAGTGTCCCATTCCTAGGGTACATAGTGTCATTTGAGGGCATTCATGTGGACCCGTCCAAGGTAGAGGCTATCCTTAGTTGGCCCGAACCTAAGAATGTTGGTGAAATAAGAAGTTTCCATGGGTTGGCTTCATTCTATCGTCGCTTCATTCAGGATTTTAGTACCATCGCAACCCCTATCACGGAGCTCACAAAAAAGGTGAGTTTAGGTGGTCCCCCAGAGCACAAAAGGCCTTTGGAACATTGAAGACACGGTTGTGTGAGGCCCCGGTTCTAGCCATTACAAACTTCAATAAACTATTTGAGGTGGAATGTGATGCAAGTGGAGTGGGTGTTGGAGCCGTCTTGATCCAAGATAAATGACCTCTTGCATTCTTTAGTGAGAAATTAAGTGGTGCACGACTCAACTATTCCACTTATGATAAAGAGTTCTATGCTGGTTCGGTGGGAACATTATTTGAGGCCGAAGATTTTTGTCTTGTATTCGGACCATGAATCCTTGAAGTACTTGCATGGGCAAAGAAAGTTGAACCCAAGGCATCCTAAGTGGGCAGCCTAGTTGAAAACATTCACGTTTTCTACGAGAAACAACTATGGCAAGTCTAACATAGTGGCGGATGCACTCTCCCAAAGGCATGTCATGTTGACCGTACTAGAACAAAAGCTTGTCGGATTTGAAGTACTTAAAGATTTCTATGCTCAAGATCCAGAGTTCAAGGACATAATGAACGAATGTAATAATGGTGTTCATGACCCTTATTCCATAGAAGATGGGTTCCTTTTCAAGGGGAACAAAGTATGTGTACCCAAATGTTCAACGAGAGAATTACTTGTGCATGAAATACATTCGGATGGACTCACCAGCCATTTTGGATTAATGAAGACCTTGTATATCCTCCAGGAACACTTTTATTGGACACGTATGGATAAAGATGTGAATGGGGTGGTGAGTAGGTGTTCCACTTGCCAAAAGGTTAAATGTCTCTTCTACAAGGGGTTGTATACTCCTCTTCCTGTTTCGGAATGAACATGGGAAGATGTGAGCTTGGACTTTATTATTGGATTACCAACGACACAACGGGGAAATGACTCTATCATGGTAGTTGTGGATAAGTTTTCAAAGATGGCTCATTGCATCGCTTGCCACAAGATCGACGATGGAACTCACATTGCGGATTTATATTTGAAAGAAGTGGTGAGGTTGCATGGTGTTCCTAACACCATTGTGTCAGATAGGGATGTGAATTTTCTAAGTTATTTTTGAAAGACATTATGGAGACTCCTTGGTACCAAGTTGTTGTTTAGTACCTCCCATCATCCTCAAACAGATAGCCAACTGGAAGTAACTAATAGAACTTTTGGCACATTGTTGAGAGGATTGGTAAGCAAGACCACCAAGGATTAGGATATCATGTTGGCCCATGAAGAATTTGCCTATAATCGGAGTCAATCTCGCACAACGGGAAAAGTTCCATTCGAAATTATGTATGGCACCAACCCGTTCCTGCCCATTGATCTAGTTCACATTCCAAGGAATGAAATCCTAAGCTTCACGGCTAGGGATCGAATTGAGGCCTTCAAAAAGTTACATGATCAAATTCAAGAACAAATTCATAACGCCAATGATAAGTACAAAATGGACGCAAACAAGTCAAGGGCCCAACCGCAATTCCAACCCGAAGACTTGGTTTGGCTCCACCTACTGAAAGAGAGGTTTCCTAACATAAGGAAAACAAACTAATGAGTGGATGGGCCATTCAAGGTATTGGCAAGGTTTGGAGAAAGTGGCTACAAGATTGAACTACCGGAAAGAGAGGTTTTTTTTTCTTCTTCTTCAAACTTTCATTTGAAGCATTCGATACTCCTATAGAATAAGAACGGTATCGTTTCAATTTTTCAATAGATAATCCTATAGAATAGAAATGGTATCTCTTTTAGTATTATGTAAATAATATTTGATATTATACTGAAAAGATATTTTTTAGGAGAAAATGGTTAGTAGCACGAGAAAACGTACTTGCAAAAAAAAAACTGAAATAATAATGAATCTAAATAACATGAAATGTTGTAAAATTAATAAATTACCAGAATATACAATAAGTTTTAGTAAGTTCTTTTATGAAGTAAGATTTTTACCACAAGAAGATTTAATATATCAACAACTTTATTATGACCACTTACCAATACCTTATAATACAGAGATATCAAAAGAATATACCCAACTAGAACCAAAAGAAAATACATTAGGAGGAAGAATAAGAGTACTAAGAGCATACCTAATGCGAAAATGTGAAGAATATAGAATGCAACAAAAGATTAAAAAAGATAAAAAAAAACTAGGATTAAGAGAAATATGTGGATTCACAGAAAGAAGACTAGTATTTGGATGTGATGATAAAAGAAAAGAAAGGAAATATAAGAAGAATCATAAAAATAAGAGATATCAATGAAATAAATATAAAAGATATAATAATGACAACAAACAACATAACAAACATTATAGAAAAAAGAGATTTAAAAAATATAGGAATACCCCAGAAACCAGGAAAATAATTAAATATCAGAGAAAATTTAGGAAAAAAAAATATATAAAACCATTACAAGAGGAAAAACTTAAAGAATGTAAATGCTGGAATTGTAATGAAAAAGGACATTATGCTAATAAATGCTCAAAGCTAAAGAAAAAAGGAGTGAAGTATATAAATACAACACAATTTATAATGAGTCTGCAACAGATAAAAGAAGATAATGATAAATGGTATGAATACGAAGACTTTTATGTCAGTCAAATTGATGAAGAAAGTGAATCGGAATTAGAAAATGTTAACTTTATTAACCAACACTCAAATAGTGAAAGTAGTTCCGAGTAAAATGAACGTACAAGAAAAAGAAAAAAGAAAATTATTAGAAGAAAGAAATTATTGGATACAATGTGAACGACATGTTCACTATAAGCTTGTTACAACTACAACTACAAGTGAAACATGAAATAAATATTATAATGATAGATATAACAAGGTTACTAAAAACCTTAGTAGAATAAGAGAAAGATTAAGTGAGATAAATTGGCAACTTATTAGAATAAGGAGTATAGGAGAAATAATGGAAGATGAAAACATTCGCCAAGAGGTAAGAGAATTAGAACAAGATGAAAATCTCCAACAAAGATTAAGGGAAATGGATATCAGACAAAATACTAATACCTAATAAAATGGTAGCAATCTACATAGAAGCTCATATATAATACAAGCCTAATAAAATGATAAAACAAAAGATCTTTATTGACAGTGGAGCACACTTATGTCTAGCAAAGAAAGATGTATTAGAATCACACAGATGGAAGAGATCTAAAACACATAGAACAAGAGTATCAGGCTTTAACGAACATGCAAAAGAGTTGGATATAATAGCAGAAAATATGAGAATAGTATTAGGAAAAAAATATTTAGACTACCAGTAATATACCAACTAAATCATATGAAACAATAAGTATTGTTAGGAAACAATTTCCTAGACTACTTTAAAACACAAGTTATAAATAATAATACTTTTAGCTTACAAACGCCTTGTAATAAGTGGATAATACTAAAGAGAGTACTACCAATACACACAATAAGAATATGTAACATAAGATCATATAGGAATAGTAACCTACAGTTATAAAGAGAAAAATATCTCAATATATTAAAAATAAATTTCGGAGAAAATCCAACGCAACTATGGGAGAAAGAAAAAATATATGCTGAAATCAAATTAATTGTTAAATATACACAATATGCACACAATATACATGTGTATATTATGTATATTTGGTCTCGGATTTGCTCCTATTTTAGACTCTCGGAGTTGTGCCTATTAGTCAATGTAATTTATGGTAATACACTACTAATTATATTACAACTTTACCTAAGCTAGGATACTAAATATTTATCATAAATTACATTGACTAATAGGCACAAATCCGAAAGTCTAAAATAGGACCAAATCCGAGACCAAATATACACAATATACACACATGTATATTGTGTAGATATTGTGTAAGAAATATTTGAAAGAAATAATCCCTTGATTATTTTCATTAATTGAAAGGCTATATATACAAGTTACATAATAGGAGAATCATATTCCTATTCTATTCCTAAAACCTTCTTCTATACATTTGTGGTAATACACTAATATGGTAATACACTACTAATTATATTACAACTTTACCTAAACTAGGATACTAACTATTTACCATAAATTACATTGACTAATAGGCACAAATCTGAGAGTCTAAAATAGGAGCAAATTCGAGACCAAATATACACAATATACACATGTATATTGTGTATATTTAACACACCCCCGCAGTCATAGCGGGCGGTCTTCGAACGCTGAGACTATCCCTAAAATCTTCAAAAAGGACCGAGGGAAGACCCTTTTAAAGATGTCTGCAATCTGATATCTTGACGGGACATGACAGACGCGTACCTGACCCCGAGCAACCTTTTCACGGACAAAGTGAATGTCCATCTCGATATGTTTAGTGCGTTGGTGCTGAACCGGATTACCAGAAAGGTAAATGGCACTAATATTATCGCAATAAACCAAGTTTGCCTTTTGAATTGGACAATGAAGCTCTAAAATAAAATTACGTAACCAGCATGATTATGAGACCACATTGGCTACCCCTCGATATTCAGCCTCGGCACTTGAGCGGGATAGAGTCACCTGACGCTTCACAGACCAGGAGACCAAGTTATTGCCAAGGAACATACAGTAGCCAGACATAGACCATCTAGTGTCTGGACACCTACCCCAATCAGCATCTGTGTATGAGACAAGTGTGGATGTCGATGAAGGATACAAATGCAAACCATAGTCCAGTGTACCCTGAATCTACCGAATGATGCGTTTGAGTGCATTCATGTGCTCAATTCGGAGATCATGCTTGAATAAACACACCTGCTGGACAGCATACGTAATATCCAGTCTTGTAAAGGTAAGATACTGAACGGCCCCTGCAAGACTGCGATAGCGGGTTGGATCCTCGTAAGGGCGCTGGCCGCGACACCAAGCTTGGGCTTGGTATCAACTGGGGTGGAAGTGGACTTACAGGATGACATCCCAACCCTCTCGATGATCTCGGTTGCATACTTCCGTTGTGACAAGAACAACCCATCGGAATGACGAGTGACAGCAATCCCCAAAAAATAACTCAAGGGCCCCAAGTCTTTCATATATCAAACTCGGAGTTGAGCATGGTCATGATAGACTGGCGCAAGGCATCGGAAGAGGCAGTCAAGATAATATCGTCCACATATAATAAAATGTAGGCTATGGACGATCCACGACGGTAGATGAATAAGGAATTATCCGACCTGCTGTGAGTGAACCCAATAGTCGAAACATACTCAGCAAACCTTGTTTACCTAAACTAGGATACTAAATATTTACCATAAATTACATTGACTAATAGGCACAAATATGAGACCAAATATACACAATATACACAATATACACATGTATATTGTGTGTATATTATGTATATTTAACATTAATAAATCCCAATGATATAGTTAGATCCAAATCTATTAGGTATAGCCCAATAGATCAAAAGGAGTTTGAAACCCAACTAAAAGAATTATTAGAATTAAAATTGATACAAGAGAGTAAAAGTCTACATAGTAGCATAGCCTTTTTAGTTAGAAAACATAGTGAACAAAAAAGAGGAAAGGCTAGAATGGTGATTGATTATAGAGAACTAAACAAAAACACAATATTTGATGGATACTTTTTATCATACAAAAGAAACCTTATCAATAGATTAAGAAATAAAAAATGGTTCAGTAAATTTGATTGTAAAAGTGGATTTTGGCAAATAAAACTAACAAATGAATCAAAATCTTTAATAGCATTTAGTGCCCCTCAAGGACATTACGAATGAAATGTACTACCCTTTGGATTGAAAAATGCACCACAAATATTTCAAACAAGGATGGACCAAGTGTTCAGAAAATTGACAGAATTTTGTATAGTATATGTTGATGACATATTAATATATAGTGATGATTTGGAAAATCATATAAAACATTTAGAAGAATTTATAAAAACTGTAAAATAACATGGAATATTATTATCTGAAAAGAAATTCGAAATCCTTAAGAATAATATAGAATATTTGGGATACATAATAGATAATGAGGGATTACAATTGCAAGAGCACATTGTAACAAAAATAAGGAATTTTAAAGATAAACTAGAAAGTAAAAAAGAAGTACAACAATTCTTAACAGTAATAAATTATGCTTCAGACCATATAAAAGATTTGCCACTCCTAAGAAAAACATTACAAGAATTAACAAGAAAAAACATAACATTTGAATGAAAAGAAGAACATACTAAAGCTATAAAAGAAATCAAGGAAAAAGTAAAAGCAATACCAAAACATAGAATACCAACGGAAAAAGATCAACTAGAACGTTTTACAGATGCTAGTGATATAGGATGGGGAGCAGTTCTCACAGCATATGATAAATATGATATAGATAAAGAGAAACCACTAATTTGTGGATATGGAGGTGGAACATGGAAACCAAATGAGAAAAATTATCATATTAATGAAAAATAATTATTAGCAGTAAAATTTGGAATAAAAAGATTTCATTACCACTTATTACCAGTAAAATTTATTATTAGAACTGACAACACACAGGCAAAAGCTTTTATTACAAACAAGATAGATCATTTACTAGAATTGAATAAAAGGAGGAAATGACAGTCATTCTTTTATTGTTATGATTTTATTGTTAAAAATATATCTGAAACTAAAAATATTCTAGCTGATTTTATTAGCACGTATAACGATATCAACCAGCAATGAAAAATTGAAGACTATATTACCAGTGTTACAAAAATCATCAAACAAAACCATTACAACCAGAATGCAAGAAAACACACATCTGGTAGATCAGCTGACAGAAGCCTTTCGAGACTTCAAAAACCTACAAAACCTAAAAACCCCTCTATCTACTACAGAAAAACCAAAAATGTTTACATCCCAGCTTGCAACCATGCCATCCACTATACCATCTCCCATAACAGCCTCATCTTCTCAAATTCCAACAACAGTATGTGCTCAATTATATGATGAAACTTTTTATAATATTGCTAAATTACCTACTGTTATAGTACAATCTGCTCAAGCATTGATGGATTCTTTTGGAAAAGGTATCTATGGTATACAACTATTTGATGCCTCAACAGATTTAACTGGAAAACCTATTATAATATGCCAATTGTTCAAAACTAGAAGAAATAGCAACATTAGTGGAGATGATGAAGATCTCAATATGAAAATACCATGTACCCTGGAAAAATTTCAAGAATGGTTGAGTGCCAAAAGAGCCATTGGACTATTAACATTAAAATAAAAAATTGAAGATATGTTAAGAGCATGTAAAGCTAGCATAATTGGAAACTCCAAAGGTGGAGAAATTGAAGAAATTAGTACCCTATACTACAACAATGACGTACTATCTCAAGACACTATGCATCTTACAAATATGCATGACCGGATCATAAATCTGAAACACAATCATTCTAGTGGAACTGTGGAATAATACAAGCTTCTGATAGGCCAGAGAAAAAGGCATGTTATCATTACAAAAAATGATACCAATACTACTCATACTACAATGAAAAAAGAAGGACCCTCTAATCCCTTCGTATAAAACAGCCCAATGTAGTTTAAACTACAAGAAGCCAAGATGTAACAATTTGATACGGCCCAATGTAGTGTAACTACAGCAAGCCCATATATTATCATATATTACCATCATACTACTAAAAGATATATTGTTCCTATTCTATAGGAGTATCTATTGAAAAAATTGAAACAATACCGTTCCTATTCTATAGGAGTATCGAATGCTTCAAATGAAAGTTTGAAGAAGAAGAAAAAAAATTGTCTTTTGTGAAAAAAGGACAGCTTGCAAGATGCTTGTGGAAGAAAGCAACCGGCCTCGACAAAAATTGAAAAAGCCGTCGGACCCACAAGGAATCAAAGACAAAGATGATAGCTGACAACGTTGAAAAAATGGCAACAAAGAAAAACAACTTTGAAGAAAAGTCTGCAATTATAAGAGACAAAGTACTATTTACTTTACGACTTTTGTAACAAAAAATACTATTGGCTTTTAGACTTTTCAGCATACCAATAATGTAAGCAATCGAGGTTATCTATATAAAGAGTCTCATTGTAACCTTGGAAATCATCTTTCGGAATATAACAACTTCAAATCTTTGAAATATTTTCTCTTATGTCTAGCGAAATCCCCTTTTAGTCTATAATCCATATCAAGAATAATATCATAATACCATAGAATGGATACTTTAAAAACTTTTACTTAGAACCATACTAGTCCATAAAATACCATCAATTAAAGAAATTTTAAGAAAGAGTCTGTCGAGCAACTCCCAACACCTAGGCCATTTATCCTGTCAAATCCAGTGAGGAAAAAAGGAGGCAGAGCCAGGGTGGGTTGAGTATCTCCGGTGATCTTGAAATTCTGCTAAGAGGTATGTTTTCAGACTATGTGTTTCTAATTATGATCTTGAAAAGTATAAGTCTCTGAAATTATGATGTTAATATTGATAGAAGGTTATAGACTTTTATTTAAAAATGAATTTTGAGTTGATAATACCTACTTCCGTACTACATGCTTATTATTTGATAAACTTAGATGTAACTATGTTAATATACCATCTATATTCCTACCCTCTTCAGGGTTGTTATATGATAAAAAGAACCGCCCGTAAATGCTCAACATTTAATGTTGGGGACTTGTCACCTTACCTAGACGATGAGAATTTGAGGACAAATTATGTCAAAGAAAGGGAGATTGATGTAAGAAAGCTGATGAACTTATGTATTCAATAAGAACCAAGAGGCGACTTGGTATGGATGCCCAAAATTTCCAACCATCCAATAGTAACGTGTCTCACATGGAACTGAATATGGAGTTGGGTTGAGGACAATACTTGAAGACTCAAGAATATAATAGTTTTGTCAGCTTTCATGTGGTCTTGGCCGAGACCGTGTTTTTTTATTGTATATTAGTTTAATTTCTAGTTTCTTACTAGTTCTTGTTAGGACACAATTAAGAAGCCTTGTAATGAAGAAATGTGACTAGGCCGAGAACCTTCTAGTAATATAAGCTTCCCACGGCTCCCCAAGTAATGATTGATGAATGGCCTAAGTTCATGAACTCATCTACATAGAAGAAACAAAAGGGTGGCCTAGGGGAATTCAATAGTCGGCCGAGACTATGCCTTCCACACTCGGACACACCGTCCGTTCCCACCTTGGCCGAAAGAGTACGAGTTGTGGCACTTTTATTTGCCTTCTAGAATAGTCCATATGGTAGTATAAATAGGACCCTTATGTTTATGTAAAAATCAGAGTTGATGAATAGAAAAACTTAAGTTTTACTCAAACGCTAAAGTATTCAACTTGTGTGTTGTTTACCTTAGTTGGTCCTTGTGTGGGTATTCGGTTCTTGTGTAAACCAACCCCTTAGCGTATACTGAAGCTAGGACTTGTGTGACCTAGTTAAACCCAAGCTAAGGTCCCTTCAATGTAAGTTTGGTTAGGACTTGTGTGACCTAGCTAAGCCCAAGCTTAAGGAACCCCCTTGGTGCGAGTAGACGTTGGAACTTGTATGATCCAACCAAATCCAAGACTAGGGTCTATCTTAAGGTTATCGACCACCCTCACTTGGTTAGTACTCGAGCTTGTACTTAGCAACCTCGGTCTAGTCCTTGTCCAATTTGCGAAACTCATCTTGGTGTCGACTCGAGCAATAAAACCATCGTGTCTCTATCCTTGTTATATCGACCGTCCATCACTTGGTTTGTACTCGGGTTTGCACCTAGCATCCCGTATTTATTCCTTGACCAAACTACTTTATTCTTTCCACCACCACATTCCACAATACGTCCCTAACCTCTATATTAAAGGTCACTACCAGAAATAGTCCACAAATACCCATCCAATCCTGACAACACCAAATAGTCCACAAAACACCCCTTACAGATAACCTCACTATTCCATCTAGTTTCCGTCACCTTTCCACCACCAAACTACCAAACCACGACCATGAATACAACCTCAACGTTTCTAGAACACCTCCACAAAATTCCTTAACCCAACTCCTCTCTATAATACCCGTCCAAGTCCCATAATACCCCACTGTTCGGCAGAAATTGAGAACCCCAACTTTGAGTCCTTTTTTGTGTCAACCCGTGTTCAACCAAACTCTGACCCACTTACCCACTTACACCCTTCCTTACTTACATCACGTAATATATAGGCTGATGAGAAGAATGCACTTGATAGAGAGTTGCAGAAAGAGTATAAGCAAGATACAATTGAGCAAAATAAGGAGAATGTGTATAAGCAGGAGGGTGTGTCTCCCAAGAACAAATCCAACAATAAAGGTTACAAGAAGGGGAATAAGACTGTTCCCAGTGATAAAAAATTTCCCACCAGGGTTTTATCAAAGAGGACTGCCACTAAATCTAATGTTAAATGATGTTAAAATAATGTATTTGGAATATTAGGTCAGCGAATACTCAAAAAGCCTTTCATAGGCTACAAATCTTTAATAGAAATCACAAGTTCTTTTTAATAGTACTCATGGAGCCTTTTCAATAGGCTATGATTATTCAACTCTATAGGAGAAGACCATGGATGAATGTGGCACAAGCAAATTGTAATGGTAAGATAGGGTTTTTTGTTGCTGATAATATAGAAATGGATATTTTGATGAATTCTCTTCAGCATGTAGTGTTGAAGCTGTTGTTCCAAGAGTTGAATCAATATCTTGTGACTAACATAGTCAATGCTAAATGTAATGAAGTAAAGAGACTTGAATTATGGGAAGATATTTATCATCTTGCAAATAACATGATTGATCCATGAATGATTGATGGGGACTTTAATGTAGTTATGAGTGAAGAAGAAAATATAGGTGGTATTCCTATTCAAACTCAGGATGTGGAGGAGTTTAGATTTTGTGCAAATTCATGTGGTTTTGAAGAAGTAAATTGTAAGGGAAGCCCTTTTACTTTGTGGAGTGGAAAAGCTGATATGAATGCATTTTTGAAAGACTGGATAGAATGCTGGTGAATTCATCTCTTCAGAATTGGTTTGGTAATATTGAGGTGGAACATCTAGCTAGGACTGGTTCTAATCATTGTTACAGTTTACTTTTACGTGGAGGCATAAAAGCTACTAGGAGGTTATTGGTGTTCTAAGTTGAATAATTATTTTTAGAGTCGCCAATCAATTTATAGGTAAATTAGGAAAACCAAGTTGAAAGGGTTTATTAAAAAATTAGTGAAAAATCCTTTCTAAACTAGAATCAAGGTAAGAGTTCTAGTGATCCCCTGGGGATGGTGTTAGACACCCCGGTATTAAGGATCCAGAGAATACGGTTGACCTTCAGGTTTTATAGCATGTTTAAATTTTACAAATTTCTTGAAAGTGTTTAAATTTCTGTAAAATTCTTGTCATTCATTTTATTTCAAACTCAATGGATTTTGAAAACCAATGAGTTAAATTCTGCCTAAATTAGTTTGCATAAGGGTGATTTAGTCTATTTACTTTAGGACTAAGAACACTCAAAAATTAACTTGAGTAGAATTCTACAGTTAGTCCAATAAATTGTCCATATAACTTTACCCACTTTGAAAATCTTTTGTAATTCTGAAAAGAGTATAACCCATTTTAAATGTTAAGCTTTAATTAAAATAGATTTCCTTTAAAACGTTTCATGCTACAGTCCCGAAAGGCCATCACATAGTCAACAATACACCAAAACTCATATCTTAATCCAAGTCCAAGAAAGTGTTCAGATCGTTTAAAATCATTTGAGTTGGACTTGGCCCGAAAATCAAATTTTAAATGTCAGTTTTAGCCTTTCTTTGCCCAGAAACTATTTAATCCTAATTAGTTTTTGGTTGATTTTTTTAAAACAAATCCATTTTTCAAAGTCCAGATTTGAAGAGAAAACATAGCCCATTTAATACATTTTTAGTCCATGAAAATGAAGTCCAAACAGTTTCTATGTTTTTCACATTTTTAAAACATAGTCCAATTGCTTTCCAAACAATTCAGTCCAAGTTCAAAATTCATTTTTGATTCCAAATTCTTTAAAGTGCAGAACAATCCGATTTCTTTAATTAGTCAAGTTTTGAAACTCATTTGTGGAGATTCTATTCTAAATGAGGTACGTATCATTTGCCTATCCTATGTCGTAACTATAAAGGTTCCAATATATAAAAAGTATTTTTATTCAAGCAATATTACATATAATACAAAAATATGAATTGAAAGGAGATAAGTTTAGGATGGTAGGCCTTCATAAGCCCACCAGTTTACTATTTTCACCGATAGCTGGGCCTTCAATACGCAACTACTGCTTACAGACTCGATCAAAGACACAGTTAGGCCTTAACCCAACTGGCTGAAGAGAAATGATAAGCCCTGAGGGCCCAAGTCGTCGAGGCAGTTGGAAGAAAAGGAGAGGAAAACAATGATATTAGTTAGAACGTATCTAAAACTTATCTAATTAAATGTGAGTAATTGTAACTTACTCACACACATTACGCATAAATTAAAGAGGAGAAAAATGTATTCAGTGGTTAAAGCTCAGATTCGAACAACTAGAAATAGCCCAACTTAAACAAATTCATACAGGAGAAAGGAAATTTCATTGGGCTAGGCCCGTATTCAAGGAAATCAATTGACAAATACAGAGAAGCAATCAAGTTAATGGGCTTAGCCCAATTGCTAATGACATGCAGAAGAAGGCAAGAAAATGTAACACATATGGGTTTGGCCTAGTAACATTGAGAGCATTGTGTGGACATGATAGAATAATTCCACCTTTAAACATGAAAACTATCTCAATCATGTCATTCTCCTGGGTTTATCTTATCCTAGGCTAGAGATGTTCATATTATTGTAATGACCCGTTCGGTCGTAATGAACCTTCTGTCTAAATTCTTGTTATAACTCTCATCCGAGCATTCACTGATGACTATTAGCCATAGACTAAAGTAAATCCCATGGTTCAGACAGAGGATTAATTAAAATGAAATAGTGTTGTGATAACAATGTACGCTCCAGAGAAATCGTGTCCGCGACGGCAGACGAATGAAGTCTGCTCCTGTGAAATACTTTTCCGCCTTTAAGCTGAGGCAATGTGTCAAGTGTCTGCGCCTCAGCGGACAACTTCTACGTCGAAGCGCATCCGTTCTTGTTTGGTCTTGTCCACAGGAGCAGAAACGATGTCTGTCCAGACTAATTTAAATACCATTGAATCAGCTCACTTTTCAAGAGTTCTCATCTTGAATTGGGGGCTGGTCTAGGGGGAAACTCCTGAAGTTTGTGCTTAACCTTTTCATGAGAGGTAACTAACCTCTTCACCCTCTTTTGTTCTTACTTCAAAGTTTTAGCCTTGGAGTGTAATATTAATTGGGGGAAAATGGTTTGCAAATCTTATGGTAGTTGGAATTAATTGAACCTTGAGTAAATAATGTAAAATGATTTGGTAAATCGTGTTTACTTCTAAATAAGTGTTTCGATATAATGACCATGTTGAAGTGTTTTATTTGATTATGTAAAAACCCCTTTTTTATTTTGGAAGAAATATAGGGTTCGTAAAATTATACTTTTATCGAATTATGAAATTTAGGACATAATTAAGGTTGTTTATCAAATTAAATTTGGGTTATAACTAGGGGTGGCCAGTGGGCCGGGACGGCCCGACCCCGCTCAAAAAAATAAAAATAAAACGGGAGCGGGACTCGAACTCGGGACGGGACAATGTCTCATCCCGCCAGACCCGAGCGCGCCCCAGGCCCGCCCTCCCCGACCCCGCCCCGAGCCCGTCCCGAGCACGACCCCGACCCCGCCCTTTGTCCCCCGTTTGCAAATATGGCCGTTGCACCAACGACCATTTTAGATTTTGGCAGTTGGCCAACGGCCATTTTAGGCCTCCCCCTTACCCCTTAATATTTATTTTTAACCCATAAGTTATTATATTTACACTTTAACCCAATTTTCCAACTATAAATAACTCATTTTCTCTTCATCTTTCTCACAAATCTTCCTACAATCTCTCTAATCTCTCAATATATCTCTCTACAAGTCTACATTGTTTGCTAAATATTCAATTTTATTTATTCATTTGGGAATTGGGAGTGAAGTTGGCAACTAGCTTGAGGATCTTCCATCGAGCAAAGTTTCAATTTTCAAGTCATCTTATTCCTACATAGGATGATTTCTACATAGGATGATTTTGTTGATACTCAACATTTTCCTACAATACCATTAGATTTAGGCGAGGAACTATTTTCTGGAACTCAAAAAGACTTTAATTTAGACGATGATCTAGATGATACACCCACTAATGTTGATGACAACACACCCACTAGTGCACCTTCAACTGAAATACTTCCTATTCCCCCTAGTATGAGATGAGGTCCAGCAAAACGACCATTAAAATCAGATGCATGGACATTTTTTGATAGGGACGTAGAGAATCAAGTAGCTATATGTAAAATTTGTAAAAATGTTTTAAAATTTAAAACTGGAAAAGGTCACGATGGGACGGGGGATTTAATTAGACACATAGTAAGTGCTCATCCAGCTAGGTATGCCCAATACCAGGCTTCAAAACCGGGTGCGCAAACGCCCGCTCCATCGGGACAAGGTTCACATACCGACATCGTCTGGACCAAGTACAGTGGTCAAATTAACCCTATGACGGGGAATTGTAGGCTCTAAATACAATAAACATAGAGATAGGGAAGCAATATCAAAATTAGTTGCTTTGTGGAGGGTTTGCCTTTTTCATTTCCTTCATCTCGGTTTATTCATTACATTAGAGATATACATAATCCTCGCTTTTAACGGTTTTCCTAGATCAACTGTTAAGAGAGATGTATTTAAATTCGCGCATGAATATCAACAATATTTACGTTTTTCATTATATCATTTTAATGGCAAAGTATCTATCATGTCCGATATAGGTCGTAGTACTAACGGCCATGATTATTTAACCGTAACTTGTCATTGGATAGATTATAAATGGTCTATGCAAAACGTATTTTAGCGTATAGATATATAGATGATAGGCACACTTGGTACTTTTATTGCAGATAATATTTATCAAGTGTGCCATTATTACTGGAATAACCGATAAAATTATGACTATTACATTAGATAACGCTTCTTCTAACAATTACGCAATTACAATTTTAAAAAATAGTTTAACTCCATCTTTTCCAGATCATTTTCATATAAAATGCGCGTGCCATATATATAACTTAATTGTAAAGGATGGTCTATCACTTTTTGAAGACATTCTTAGTAAAATACAATTTGCTATAAACTTTATTTTTAAAAGTAATAAAGTACAACGTAGAAAAGAATATAAAAAAACTTGTCACGATTGTGGACTACCTTATAGAAAAATTCCACAAGAAGTATCCACTAGGTGAAATTCTTTATACGAGCAACTACTTGTTGCTTATGACTATAGAATACCTATAACTTTATTTTTTAACTCTCATAATAAAAATCCAGCTGATATAATTTTAGATAGTGATTGGGTAAAAATTTCCGAACTTATTGTATTTTTAGAGAAATTTTTTCAAGCAACAAAAGAATTTGCCGGTATATATTATCCTACTATTTCAACTATGTTGTTTTATATAACTCTAATATTTTTATTACTTAGTGAATATATGGAAAACCCAGCTTATAAGGCAGCTATTAAAAAAATGTTTGTCAAAATAAAAAAATATTTTATTCCTATTCCCTCTATTTATATTATTGGTTCTGTATTAAATCCTACTATTAAAATAGACGGTACTAAATCACTAATTGAAACTATTTACGATTGTATAGAAAT